>CM062811.1:776746324-777202699 GCA_031772625.1 Pinus tabuliformis
ACGAGCCTAGCGATAGTGAAACTCGTCTCGTCTAAAGACAAGTTTGTCGTTATTAATCGTTTTACGAGTCTAACGACAAAGATAACTCTGTCCTTTTCATTTTTAGAGAGTCTGAAAAGGTGTTGGCATTTTGTTTTCTGGTATGACTGTATGTTACAGATGTTGTACTTGATGGCAACTCCAGGGGCAAGGCTCTCAGTTTGTTGAAAAATAAGAAAGACGCAGGAAACCAGTTCAGAAGGTGCGTACCCGCAGGTACACCATGCCGGATCGCATCCGAAGACGCAGGGCAGCCGTTCAGGGGGTGCAGTCCAACCAGTGCCACACATTTCAAGGCAGAGAAAAAGCACGTGGGGGTTTCTTGTTGTGTGGTTTCTAGCCGACCGGTTTTGTGTTTCTATGGTGTCGGCCCGCGGTATTGTTCCATGTTTTGAGGAGGAGCTTGCCTATATAACAGCAAGGAGATCATTTGGCTAAGGGTATCTTATCCTTGTGGAATATCTTATTGGGTGAGATTGGTCTAGATCTAAAAGGCGAATTACTGAAGGACTGAGATTCTTTGGCGCAAGATCAGATCTGTAGATGACTGTTTGGGTTACACTTAAGGTCTTGAATCATTCATACCAAAGGGACGCAGGTACAGTGAAAGGAAAGCGCGCCGGGACGCAGTACAGAGTCCGGAGGATCTGCGCCGAGACACAGGACTGATGAAGTTCAGGTGCGTCTGGGACGCAGCTCAGTGACAATAGATCTGCGTGGGGACGCAGAGCGATCAAGGTTCAGGTGCGTCTCAGAAGCAGAAGGACGCGGCGCGATAGTGTTTTCAGGTGCGTCTCTGAGCAGAAGGACGCGGCGCTATTGTGTTTTTGGGGTGCGTCCTGAAGCAACAGAACGTGAGCAGTTGAAGGAACAGTGCGTGGGTACGCAGCGCAGCAGAAGGATATCTGCGTGTGGACGCAGAGTAGCAGAAGGTGAACTGCGTCTGGTCGCAGGCCACAGAAAGAAAAGCGGCGTCTGGTCGCAGGTCACAAAAAGAAAAACTGCGTCTATGTCTTAAGATGTTCTGTTGATTGAATTTCTCTGTTGATAAGGTGTTCTGGGTTAGTTCTGTTATTGCTGATATGATATCTGTAGTGGATCTGTAACTGTTATGTATTTGTTGATCATCTGATGCTTCATGAAAGAAGTAGGGGGTTGTAGCTCCCTTCCAGGAGTAGACTGGAAAACGAGAGAGAGAGAGAGTTGTAGCTCTCTGCAGGTTGCAGCCTGTGTACTAGTAAAGGACTGCACCAGTACAAAATCATTGTAAAAGAAGGTTCTTAAATTGAAAGAAGATAGAGACATATTGCAGCAGGTGGTTTTCACCCACATTGGGTTTCCACCTTACATCTTGTGTTCTTTGGTGTGACTATCTGTTTTTCATGCTCATTATTTTATGGTACTGACATGCTAAAATAATTCAAGGATCAAATAAGAAGATTTATTAAATTGCTAGATAATACTGATTCACACCCCCCTCTCAGTATTATTTCCAACAATTGGTATCAGAGCAGGTCCTTCAGAGAAGCTTGATCGCTTGAAGGTAGATCGTTCATCATGAGCAACTACGAGAGAGAAGCATCATCAGGCCACCGATTTTTGATGGGACAAACTTCAATTATTGGAAGGTAAGAGTTACTGCATATCTTCAATCTCTTGGTACAGAAGAAGTTTGGGACATTGTAGAAACAGGCTATGCTTTTCCTTCAGCTACTCCTACAGATCCAGCTGAGAAAAAGAAGTATGAAACAAATGCAAAAGCAGTCAGTACTCTATTAGGAAGTATATCCCAAACAGAATTCATGAAGGTAATGCACTTCAAATCAGCAAAAGACATATGGGACAAAATGATCACGAGCTATGAAGGAGATGAACAGGTAAAACAAGCTAAACTTCAAACTCTCAGGATTCAATATGAGACTCTCAAGATGTATAATGATGAAAGTGTGGCTAATTATTTTCTTCGGGTAGATGAGATTGTTAATTGTATGAAAAATTTGGGTGAAGAAATAAAAGAGGCTATAGTAGTTCAAAAGATTCTAAGATCATTATCCCCCAAGTTTGAATCTAAAGTATCTGCAATAGAAGAAAAGGAAAATCTCGTGTTCTCACTATGTCTCAGCTACATGGAATTCTAACTGCTTATGAAATGAGAAAGGGAGGTCCATCAGACAGAAGGGAAGCTGCTTTTAAGGCATCAGGCAAAGAAGATTACTATGAAGCAAGCCATGTTCCAGAAGAAGAGGAAGAAGAATCAAATTTTGTCAGAAATCTTCAAAGGGGTTCTGGAGGTTCAGAGGTAAGCTACCTTTCAAATGCTTTGCTTGTGGAAGAGTAGGTCATTATGCTGCAAAATGTCCTTATAAGGATAAAGGAAAGGAACCTGCTAGATGGAACAAGAAACAAAGTGCAAATAAGAAAAGCTACTATACCCATGAAGATAGTGATGGTCTATCAAACAGTGATGAAGATGAACGAGGTAATGAATATAAGTTATTAATGGCATTTGAAGATGATGATTATATGGATGCTATAGATGTGGATAACCTTTATGATGAAATCACTAGACTCAAGAGATGTATAGAAGAAAAGAATGTGATCATTGATACTCTACAATTTCAAATTGATGAAAAGGAAAAACATCTTGAAAACTAGAGAAGGAGAAATTGTTGGTCTTAGAAAAGAGTTGAGAAAACAAAAGCTATTATCTTAAGTTTGTAAGGATCTGAAACTTTGGATAAGATTATCAATGTGCACGGTCTCCTCTAAACAAGACAGGTCTGGGCAATGGAGAAACCTCTCAAGCATCCACCTCAAAGAGTTATCTTGATGCAGCAAGAAGAAATGAGCAAAAGAACAATGAAGATCATCAGGTAAAGCAAGGACGAATTCAAACAGAAACTATCAAGGGCAATCCATCTTTAGGGTGAACCAGCCACAGGTAAAATCTTCTCAATTTGGTCCAAGAATAGATGAATATAGAAATTACAATCAGTTGGCTGGTAGATTCGATAACCGCAGAAGTTTCTTCAATGGACAATGCTTTTCTTGTCATAACTTTGGCACAAAGCAACTCAATGTGTTGCATATAAAACAATCATGACTAGGGAAGCTCAAAAACAAAGAAGTATGAGGGATGACAAAAAGGACTATAACAACTTTTCAGTTCTTGAAAATGAAGTCGAATGTTCTATTTGCATATAACTTTGGTCATGAAGAATATGAATGCAGGAGCAGGTTTCAGCAGAAAAAGGAGCAAGCCTCAAGCACCAAAACATGGAGAATAAAGGAACCTCAAACAGAAAGATGTGGAATAGCATTTTATGCAGAAGGACAGGAAAATCTATGGTACATTGACAGTGGATGTTCGAAGCATATGACAGGTGATAAAGAAAAACTTGAATCTTATTCTGCTCTAGAAAAGGAAAAGAAAGTCTCTTTTGGAAATGATACTCCTGCAACCATAAAAGGAAAAGGCTTTGCTCAGTTAAAAGAAAAGGTCAAAGCTGGAAATGTTTTGTATGTTGATGGATTGAAGCATAATCTTCTAAGTGTCAGCCAGATGTGTGATCAAAGAACCGAGGTTATTTTCAGATCGAATGGATGTCTTGTTCGTGATCTTGATACAGGTAAAACAGTACTCAAAGGCAAAAAGAACTCCAAATAATCTGTACATATTTGAAGAAGGACAACAACAATGCTATCTGAGCAAGGATGAAGAGCACTGGTTATGGCATCGAAGGTTGGGACATCTAAGCTTCTCACAAATAAGGAAAGCATGCAAATATCAGGCAGTTCGTGATCTTCCAGATATCAAAATTCCTGACAACACCATATGCAGATCATGTCAGTTTGGAAAACAAACCAGAACTAACTTTCCAGAGAAAGAAGGATCAACTAGCATGCCTCTTGAGCTAGTACATACAGATACATGTGGTCCATTCAGGAAAAGAACCCTAGAGGAGAGGAATACTTGATATTATTTATTGACGATTTCTCCAGGTTTTTGGTTAGGACTTATATGAAGCACAAAGATGAAGCATTCGAAAATTCAAATCCTTCAAAGCCTTGGTGAAATGAATCAGGTCACAAAATTAAGTGCCTCAGATCCGACAGAGGTGGGGAATTTACTTCAAATGAATTTTTCGATTTCTGTGATGAACATGGGATAAGGAGAGAATTCTCTACAGCTAGAACTCCTCAGCAAAATGGAGTTGTTGAAAGAATGAACAGAACAATCCAACAAATGGCTCGTGCTATGCTTGATGAATCAGGAACTCCCGCAACTTTCTGGGGTGAAGCTGCTCATGCTGCGGTTGTTATTCTCAACAAAACAAATGTTCGTGGTGAACACACTCAAACTCCTCATGAGCTTTGGAGTGGCAGAACTCCTTCGGTAAAACACTTCAAAATCTTTGGAAGCAAATGCTATATCAAGAATACTGATGAACAGCTTGGCAAACTTGAACCTAGAGCAGATGAAGGCATTCTTCTTGGCTATTCTCCACATAGCAAAGCATACAAATGCTACAATAAAAGACTTGGCAGAATTGTTGACATTGCATTGATGTAGTGGTTGATGAGAAGGGATACATGCCTAGGCAAGTACATCATGAAGATATAGAAGAAGATGAAGGCTACTCTCAAAGACAGAATAATGAAGAAGAAGAACCCAAGGAGAACTCAAGAAGAACCAGAGGAGCAAACAAGAATAGAAGAGAGAAAACTCCATCCAGATATGTTCAGAAGAATCATCCAGAATCTTAGATTGTGGGGCAGAAAGAAGCAGTGTACAAACAAGAAGAACAGTTGCAGAAGCTCAAGCTATTTGGCATTACTCTCTCTACTGAACCACAAAATATGAAAGAAGCATGCAAAGATGAATGTTGGGTGAAAGCAATGGATGAAGAACTTGAGCAAATCGAAAAGAACAACACTTGGGAGCTGGTTCTAGACCAAAGGATAAGAATGTTATCGGAACAAAGTGGGTCTCAAAAAATAAATTGAATGAAAATGGAGAAGTAATTAGAAACAAAGCCAGACTTGTTTGTAAAGGGTATGTGCAACAAGAAGGAATAGACTTTGAAGAAACTTTGCTCCTATTGCAAGACTTGAGGCCATCCGAATGTTCTTGTCTCTCAAGTTTTCAAAACTTCAAAGTATTTCAAATGGACGTGAAATCAGCCTTTCTAAATGGAGACTTGGAAGAAGAAGTGTACATTGAACAGCCAGATGGGTTCATTCTTGAAATGATCCAAATCTTGTATGCAGATTGAAAAAGGCTCTCTATGGTCTCAAACAAGCTCCAAGGGCTTGGTACTACCGGTTGGACAAATATCTTCATCAACAAGGTTTTTCAAAAGGTTCAGCAGATAGCAATCTGTATATAAAAGTTGAAAATGACAAATTGCTAATACTTGTTGTGTATGTAGATGACATTATTTTTGGAAGCAATGAAGAAGCTATGAGTCAAAGCTTTGCCTCGGTCATGCAGAAAGAATTTGAAATGTCCTTGCTAGGAGAACTGACATATTTTCTTGGTTGCAAATCCAACAAAAGGAAGAGGAATCTTTTTTATCTCAACCAAGTATCTCAAACAGATTTTGAAGAAATATGGCATGGAAGATGCAAAAACCTGTATGTACACCCATGGTCACAGGATGTAGTCTCAGTGCAAATGATGAATCTGCTGCAGTACATCAACCAACCTACAGATCTATGATTGGAAGTTTACTATATTTGACAGGTACCCGACCGGACATCATGCATGCAGTTGGAATAGTTGGAAGATTTCAGGCAAATCCGAAGGAGACTCATCTTCAGGCAGTAAAGAGAATTTTCAAATATCTTCAAGGGACTCAAAATTATGGCTTATGGTACCCTAGAGATACAGATCTTACTCTTCATGCTTATACAGATGCAGATTGGGCCGGAAGCGTGGATGACAGGAAAAGCACAAGTGGTGGTGCGTTCTTTATGGGTTCCAGACTGGTATCTTGGTTCAGCAAGAAACAGAGTTCGATTGCCTTGTCTACAGCTGAAGAGAATATGTGCTGCTGCATCTTGTTGCACCTAACTTCTTTGGATGATGCAGACTTTGCAGGATTTTCAAATCACTTGTACACCACCTATCCCCATCTTATGTGATAACACAAGTGAAATCAGCATCTCAAAGAATCCGGTTATGCATTCAAAAACCAAGCACATACCAATCAAGTATCATTTTCTCCGGGAACAAGTGCTTGAACAGAAGGTCAAGTTGGAGTATGTTCCTTCTAAGGAACAAGTGGCTGATATTCTACCAAACCATTGCCCAGGGACACTTTTGAGTACCTCAGGCAAAAGCTGGGGTTGTTGATGCATCATCTTATTGTTGAACCTTTTCTGATTGATGGTACAGGTTCAGGGGGAGCATATAATGCATTGTTGGCATTATGGAGGATGGTCAGAAGGAGCTTTGGAAATAGCTGCAATATGTCTCTATCTCTTTCATGGAGGATTATGGTTCTTTGTTACAGATCTGGTTCAGGGGGAGCATGATTTAGGGGGAGCATACCCTTTGCCCTTGATGTCAAAGGGGGGAATGAAGCTGAAGTTTGAAAGGTTTCCATCAAGTCCAAAGGGGGGATTGTTGGCATTATGTTTTCTGGTATGACTGTATGTTACAGATGTTGTACTTGATGGCAACTCCAGTGGCAAGGCTCTCAGTTTGTTGAAAATTAAGAAGAGACGCAGGAAAACCAGTTCAGAGGTGCGTACCCCGCAGGTACACCATGCCGGATCCGCATCCGAAGACCAGGGCAGCCGTTCAGGGGGTGCGTCCACAGTGCACCCATTTCAAGGCAGAGAAAAAGCACGTGGGGGTTTCTTGTGTGGTTTCTAGCCGACGGTTTTGTGTTTCTATGGTGTCGGCCCGCGGTATTGTTTCATGTTTTGAGGAGGAGCTTGCCTATTAAAGCAAGGAGATCATTTGGCTAAGGGTATCTTATCTTGTGGAATATCTTATTGGGTGAGATCTGGTCTAGATCTAAAAGGCGAATCTACTGAAGGACTGAGATCTCTTTGGCGCAAGATCAGATCTGTAGATCTGACTGTTTGGGTTACACTTAAGGTCTTGAATTCATTCATACCCAAAGGGACGCAGGTACAGTGAAAGGAAAGCGCGCCGGGACGCAGTACAGAGTCCGGAGATCTGCGCCGAGACGCAGGGCAGATGAAGTTCAGGTGCGTCTGGGACGCAGCTCAGTGACAATAGATCTGCGTGGGGACGCAGAGCGATCAAGGTTCAGGTGCGTCTCAGAAGCAGAAGGACGCGGCGCGATAGTGTTTTCAGGTGCGTCTCTGAGCAGAAGGACGCGGCGCTATTGTGTTTTTGGGTGCGTCCCTGAAGCAACAGAACGCTGAGCAGTTGAAGGAACAGTGCGTGGGTACGCAGCGCAGCAGAAGGATATCTGCGTGTGGACGCAGAGTAGCAGAAGGTGAACTGCGTCTGGTCGCAGGCCACAGAAAGAAAAGCGGCGTCTGGTCGCAGGTCACAAAAAGAAAAACTGCGTCTATGTCTTAAGATGTTCTGTTGATTGAATTTCTCTGTTGATAAGGTGTTCTGGGTTAGTTCTGTTATTGCTGATCTGATATCTGTAGTGATCTGTAACTGTTATGTATTTGTTGATCATCTGATGCTTCATGAAAAGAAGTAGGGGGTTGTAGCTCCCTTCCAGGAGTAGACTGGAAAACGAGAGAGAGAGAGAGTTGTAGCTCTCTGCAGGTTGCAGCCTGCGTACTGGTAAAGGACTGCACCAGTACAAAATCATTGTAAAAGAAGGTTCTAAATTGAAAGAAGATAGAGACATATTGCAGCAGGTGGTTTTCACCCACATTGGGTTTCCACCTTACATCTTGTGTTCTTTGGTGTGACTATCTGTTTTTCATGCTCATTATTTTATGGTACTGACATGCTAAAATAATTCAAGGATCAAATAAGGAAGATTTATTAAATTGCTAGATAATACTGATTCACCCCCCCTCTCAGTATTATTTCCAACAAAAGGTACGTAAAGTTAACTCCGGAGTTCCTTTTTCGTCATCTAATCCCTTAAGTCCAAAAAAGTATAAAACAATACAGAAGGGATGAATTTTCGATAGTTTTAACGAGCCGAACAAAACAAGCGCTCGATCTTTTTGTGCAATAATCCCTCAGGTCCAAAAAGATTAAAATCTAGAGGAGGGATAGCACTTCCGGTCGCTTTAACGAGCTGGAGGGCCAAAACTCGGCAATCTTTTCATATTTTACGAGTCAGATGAAAAGAGCTTAAAGAAGACTCGTCTTTCGAGGAACGAGTGATAAAATGGGTAGCAGCTGATTCCAGGTAAGGGTCGGAATTTTCCAAGCAGGCAGTGTCACAAGGATGGCTAGTGAAATCACTCTTCGCAGTTGTTCCTCAAAATGGGTAAAAAATCAAATGGAGGTGAATGATCGGCCAATGGAAAAGTGGAGGTGACGGTGCAAACACGACCAAGGCTTTAGTGGCTGATAAAGTTACATTCACGGCGGTTAGTTACCGGAGGATAGTTCATTTTTTAACAAGCTTAAATGCGGGTTGAAACACTTGCTCGATTTTATGTTTATTTTTTAACGAGCATGAACTATGCGCTAAAACTGCTCGATTAATCTAGTCATATGATAAGAATGTCTCATGTAAGATGCCATTTTTATGGAGCTTGTGCCTTACAAAGCTATGCCCCGCATCCTTTCGTTATGCAAGTTCGGAAACGACTAATCCTACCAGTTTAAAGGGTTAGACCTATGGGTTTAAAGGGAGGACCTAAAAATTAAAAAAAAATAAATAGCCGCCCCTTGCTTGCATTCCAAAAGGTTTGCATGCCCCCAGGTATAAAATAGAGTTTCAAGGTTACCCCTCAATTTGCAGGAAAAAAATTTGTTTAACCGGGAGAGGCCTACCTCTTTCAGGTCACCCAAAGATTGTTCTATTAATCTTTCAAACAAAACACTTCTTCGGCGATGTCTACCGAGATAAACAAAGGTGAGTGACAACGAGCGCCACAAACATAACTTTGACAAGAGAATCTTATTCTAGAACAACCCCTCTTCCAATCACGGACGGGGTATGGACTAGTCATAGTCTCCCGTGGAAACTTACCCTATACCCAAAGTTTTCCTGCCGAAGCAGACTAGGACGCATGCCCCCTGGGTTCCAGTCACATCCCTCCGAATTACTCGCGCTCATCGAGAGGACAGACCGTGGGTTGAGACATTTCTTGCGTGAAGAGACCATTTAGGGATGGCATATGACTATTTGCGATGCGTGATCCGGGAAATGAAAGCTGGTCCACGAGCTTGACCACTCTTCCTTCGTGCGGAAAACACATTACTCTAAAGAGTGAGGAGACGATGGCTCCCATGCAATAAATATAGTCTCGTCTAAGGAGTAGGTTATAATCCAAGGGTCCTTGAACGACCATCACGTTCATTTGAATGGTCTTCCCTTTCAATGTTATGGGCACATTGGGGAGGATCCCTAAAGGTCGACTGGTTCCTTTATCGAAGCCTGTCAGATTTCTCATTTCAGGCAAAAGCGATGGCGAACCAAGCGCTTTCCAAGCAATAGAGGAAAGGATACTCACAGATGCCCCCTCATCAATGATGGTACCAGCCATGACCATTCTGTATATTTGGACGATAATTCTGAATGGTATGCTTGCTGGTAAACGGGGTTTGCCTAGTTGATTCCAGTCGAAGGAGACAACTAGGTTGCTTGGAGGTGGGACCGAGTAGACGGCCGGGTACGGCTCTGACGAACTTCCTTCCTGCGATAAAGGAATGGGTAGGTTGCCCCCGTGTTCGTCGGAGTCTGTGTTGATGAAGAGAATTTGGATGGTATCATCCTTGTTCTCTTCAGTGATTGTGTCATTCGAAGATAAATCCTCTGAAGGCAAGACCGGGTCAACTGCCGCCTCGACCTTTTGACTTTCGTCGGGTATGGATTCAGATGGTTCATCTTCAATGACCGGCGCTTCAGCTGACCACTTGAGCAGGCCAGCTGGATTTTCAACTAACGAAGGACTCGACAAGAGTTTTTTATATCCAGGAGGGAGTCGTAACGGTGAAACCAGACGATCATCCAAAACTCTCTTAGCTTCGTCTAAGAAGGGACAACGGTGGATGGCGTGGTTTCCTTCGCATAGTCTACAGGGAGATCTAGCTCTCCCTTTTTGTCCTGGGACTTCACTTTCGCTAGTTGACGGTGTGCTTTCAACATGGATATCAGAGGTTGACGCCACCGGATTGTGCAAACGGGGAGACCAGTCCCTTAGTATCCGAGGGATGCAGGGACAATCTCTGTGAAAGTGGTCTCCCTTGAAAATGACACATGGCGATTTAGGCCTGGTCAGTGCAGTGTGTGGATTTTCGTTAGACGACACTCGTTTGCCCCCATCCGCTTTTGGCTCCTTCTTCTTCTTTTCCTTCTTCTCCTTAGGAACTTGACTTTTGGCTTTGCGAGCCCCATCAAGCGAAGAGGAAGGAGGAGAGGAAGAATTAGAGGAAGTAGAAGGCTGGTGGGTAACTTTGGACTGGTCTAACTTCTGATTCGACTGTTCAGGAATAGTGGTGTTCTGAACGACATTGGTTGAGAAGAGCCAGATCGGCAAACCAATTGTCAGTCCTGGAAGCAACAATGTGGCCATATGGGGCGCACCAACATCTCCCCAAGGGGAGAAGGGACTAGGATTTCCACCAAGGGGAATTCCTTGGTTGGTAGGCTCCATTTTCTCAACCTAAAGATCAATGCGGGAAAAAGGGTATGAATATTCCGTTTAAAATAAATTTTAACGACGCTTGGACACAACTTGCTTTTTCAATTTTAAAGAGTCGAGAAAAAGCAAAAGATGACTCTAGTCTCCTTTGATTTTTAATGAGCCTGAAGTGACAAGTGCTCAGATGGACCTTTTCCGTTAAGGAGTCTGAAAAGGAACGAAAGGGACTGCTCTGGAGTTCTAGGTATAGGGTGTGCCAAACCAATCGCAAAACCGCAGAATACTTTTTAGGGTACGGGTGGTCAGTCTTCCCGAATGCTGTGTTCAGTGCATTGCGATCAGTAGGGCGGCCGACACGGCTTCCTATGGATAAAGGTTTTATGCCTATAGGGGTCTCCCAATATATACTAGACGGTACATGGGAGCACAATCCGTACTGGCGCTTATCGTCTCTCAGGAGGAATCACCCAACCATCAGTGAGGCCGACAGTCACCAGGTTTTACGACGCCGGAACACGTCTCTAGCCTAGACCTCTATGTTGTGCGTTAAGTTACAAAGCGTTGTTAAGTTCATTCAATTTATTTTAGGTTGATCTTTCTTAGAAGTTTGCCTTTTTGGATCACCACGAGATGTAGATACAATTCCTAAATGCAGTCTAAAGATGATAAGCAAGATTTTATCTCTTTTCAACAATGAAAATCCTAGCTACAAGGGGAAAAGAAAGACACAATCTTTTCTCAAAGAGCATAGAGCACATTGTAAATGCACTTTTCCTAAATCAAAGCATGCAAAATGTCAAAATGCAAATGCACAAATGCATGTATTTGTTTTCACTTTCTTAATATTGATGCCTAAAAAGAAAGCTGTTGTACAAATTTGAATTCGATTTCAAGTGAAAACACAAACAAGTTTCTTTTTGAAATAAAAAAGACGATTACGACACTTTATGATTTTGAAGTAAACACTTGTTTCGACACTAGAAATTCACAAATTCAAACCAAAAGACAAAAGTAAAAGCGCAATCAACTGTCAATAGCAAACAAACTTACTCCTAAGATCAAAACGACACTTACGACAGGTCTAGATCTAAGGGCGACAGTATGACTAGTTTACTTTTGTAATGGGAAACTGCTAATGATGTAACAAATACACAAAAACAAATACAGTTTCTTTTATACAATTGAGGTGGAATTAAGGCAAAGAAAAGGGGTTTTCAGATAGGTACACACACTGATAATAGGCTGAAAAAATCAGAGATAAAACTGAACAAAATGAAGCAAAGAACCACAGCTGCACAGGGCAAAGGCTGATCAATGCACCTGTTGCATAGAGAAACTGAATTGCAACGCAGGTAGCCCTCTCGGGACCCGTGTCGAAATGCAGAACCTCTTCACAGAGCTTGCGCTGAAGTAGAAACGAGAATTTTCTCTGGGTTCTGGGTCACGGTTTGCAGTTTAATCTATGGTTTTTGGCCGGATAAAAGCTATCAATAAGGTACAATTAGAAGGATGATTTAAAGGAGGACTAAGAGCTATCACAAAGGGCAGTTAGAGCATTTGTGGATCAGCAGTTCAGATCATAAACAGGCCCAGTGAATGGACTAGAGTAGCAGATCTCTACTTTGCATTTGTAAATGGCAAATGCAGTTCGATTCGCCACTCCTAAGTTTATGAGAAGAACAACAATAGAAACACAAATAAACTAACTTGATACGATCCCCAGCGGAGTCGCCAATTTGTTGTTGGGAAAAGTACCTATTCAGAACACCCCTATCCCACTCTAAGGTGTGATAGTGCCTTAGCAACAAACGAGGAAAACTACTTGAGTATTCTTCTTTATGAAATGTAAATGAAGAGGAAGGATGTAACTAACCTGTGTCTTTCGCTAGTTTGTTGATCCAATCGCTCCTCTCTTCAATAGCTCCCAGCTCCCAGCTTCCTTATCGGCCCAGCTTCACCGAATTCCTGCAAGATCACAGAAGAGAGAAACTACACGAAGATATAGATTTACATTCATAAAAAGCTGAGGATCAGATTAAGCTAAACATGCAAATATAACAAAACATCATTGATACACAGCATGTAGGAGAAACTCAAATAATTTTATTGATATGATAAGAAAGTCCAAGAGGAGATACAACCAAGTGAGTCCTGATCCAGCATCTACCTCCTAGCAAAGGAATCCCTTCCTCTCCTCCAACAAAGCATAAATCACCCAATGTACTAATCTCAATCTCAAACCAACAACAATTCTCTGCAAAGTACAAAATTCCAGCCTCTAGATCTCTGGGATGAGGGATCCATATATAGATGTAAGCAGAGAGGATGAGTCAGCTTATGTTTTGACTTGTGGCTTCTCTTTGTCAGTTCTTGCTTCCACTTGGAGACTGAGAGCCTCTTACTCATCACTTGGTCGAATTCAGTGAGGCAAGTGTCATTGGAGAAGATTCTGGAAGCTTCCATGGTCTTTCCACCTCGTTGAATGACTCTGCCACTTATCATTTCCCACTCAACGCACCTGGGTAGTGCATTCAAGTGCGTTGCAACGCACCTAGCCAGTGTATTTGGGTGCTTTGCAACGCAGGCAGCTAGTGGAGCATCTGAATTGATCTTGATTTGACTAGTTCTGAGTAGTTTTTGGTGGAGAACTTCTGGGAGAAACTGTCATTGGTTGACCTTGTTCCTTTAGGGGCAGGAACAACACTTTCTGGGACTTTGGATCCCTTGGATTATGGACATTTCATGCTTAGAGCTGTAAGGCACAAAAATGTCTATAACAATCAAGGATAGGCACCCTAGCAATTTTCAAAATATTTGGAGCAGATTTAGTCCACCAAAAGGTCCAAAAACACTCAAAATTTGGCCTCTCTGCTAGTTTTTGGACACACAGAAGCAAAATTGGGAGAAACAGTTTTTGAGGGAGAAAATGAGCTACAAATCTAGAAATTCTAGGTGTTCCAGAAACTGGACTTGAAGAACTTTCCAATGAGCTATCCTGGGCTCAATTTTGATTATGGGAAGGCCTCCAAAAGTGGACTCAAAGTGGCACTGCACTTAGGACTAGTGGCGATGCGCATAGGGCATTTTCACTCAGGATGACTGTTTTGCCAAATTTCGACTATTTTCTTGTTTTCTCTCGCATAGTAGGTGAGTTTGCTGATGTAATTGAAGCTATGGTTTGTAAATGTAATAGTCAAACACTAGTAGATGGTAGATTCATTAGATAAAAGTGGTTTTGAGGGTAATGAATTAGTTTCCCCTCTTTTAGAGGCAAGCTGTTTGACTGCCTAGATTCCTGGTCCTTGTTTAAAAATGGTTGAAACAACTCTTTTTCTGATGGTTTCGACCTTTGATGGTTAGGATGAGAGTTTTGAAAGTCTATATCATGTATTTTCTTTGTCATTGGCAAGGGTTGGATTCAGTTGGATGCTCATGTACTGAACACTTATCATTTTGTAGTAGTTGTGGTAGGAAACTAATAAAGTTGCAGCTATTTTTATGGGATACCTATGGTATGGACTTTAGCATGTGTTTCATCTTCTGTTAATATGTTCTCATGTTATTTATGTATGCCTCTTTCATATAATTGCTTCTGATTGGTTGTTTTCAAGTCAGATAGGTGGAATACATTAGGTTTTAATTCTCTACCTTGGGAAAGCACAGTATTTCATGTTTTCTCTTCTGTTTAGGAAGGATTCTTGACTTTCTCGGGCCCTTCTTAGCTCCTCACCAGTCTAGCCTTTCACCCCATCAAGATTAAGGTGCTGAAGATAATACCTACCTTGCCCCATAGGATCCCCTGTTATTTTGATTTAGTTTGCCAAACCCAAATTGCCCAGCTCCTCCTGATCTGGCAAAAAACACCAACAAATTCAATCAAACCTTTGAGCTACTATACCTAGCATAAAATGTTGTTCCTGGTCCAGTCATTCTTGATTGAGATTCATAAGGAGAGAACCCTCTCCCGACTTGGTAGGGCTAGCTACCAAGTTAAGCTTGGTTTGTGGTTACCCTAGAATTGCCTCCATTCAGCCTGAGGTCAATCTAGGTGATAACAACTCTTTGGGAAAAAAACATTTGTGTAATGTGGGCTTTTCAAGATCAACATAGTTTCCTCTCTGCAAAAGTTTGAAAGGTTTCAAATATTAATGTGTTACTGGTTTTTTGTCTGTCCTCCTTATACATCCCTGTTCTCATTTTTTACTACTCATATGTGCAATGCTTCTGTATTGGAATATACTTTTAATGAACTAGAATTCATGTTTGATTTCTCACTCTCATAATATTCAAATTCTCTAAGTGTTTTTCCATCTAGAGGTTACAAAAATAATTGTGTGGTGCTTTGTTTTTTTTAGATCAATATGTTCTTCTATTACATCCTAATTTTTACAATATGAACAAAGAATCCAATACTTGCCTTGCCTCTGGCAAAGTTTTGAAGGATTTGCAACTCTTACTCTTTTTTGTAAGCATAAGCACACATATGAGTATGGGCATGAGTGGGAATGTTACTTCCCTTGCTTTCAAAATTTCTTCCTTTTATATGCTCATAAAAAAAATTAGAATATGTTTAATCCAAAGATTGTAACATGTAAATATTGTAACAAAATTCATAACATTTAATGGAGTGCCCTATAATTTCCCCCTCAGTCATCCCCTACCCTTTTTCCCTTAAATATTTGTTGAAAGGATGCTTGGTTGTATTTGGTATTTTTTTTTCATGGTGCTAAAGATATTCATTTTGTTTCTATTAGTAGTGTCATTTGCAAGAAATTCTTTCTAGAAAACCATATTTCTTCCAACCAACCCCTGTAGGAAATTGTATATGTCTTTCTTAACTACATGTTGTTTGAAGATAACATGCCTGAGTTCAAGCCATTCCTTGTACATGAATGGTTTGTAGGATCATGTTTAGATGACCTCATCTTATGCCTCATAAAGGAAGGTCCAGGTCTCTAAGAATTGTCTATATCAAGTCCAATCTATTAAGGGGTATGTCAATTGTCTTTGAATTTGTACTTTTCTTTAAGAAAAGGTTACTGGACAAGGAAATATGCATGTCATATTTTTCAAATGTCTAAGTTTCTATAATGGGACCCAAAAATGTGAAATGTAAATATCAAACCACTTTATTTAATAAGAGAATGGATGTGTTCAAGAAACACAAAAGAGAGGATATACTTAAGAGTTTTTCACAACAGTCATCATGTTAAGAATTGATATGTATTACACTTGATTACCTTTATTGAAGTCAACCAATGAAAGGAAAGGAATGTCCCTAATATGGAACAAAATGATCTATGTTACATAACTACTTTTACAAAGGACTTCTCATTCTCAAAAGATGACCCAAAGTCTACAAATAGTCACTTACAAACATTCACCCATAAAAGTCGAGTTTTACCCCTAGGCATAGTAATCTGCAGTTATGTCTAACAAAAGAGTCCCATACATCAAGTCAACAAAGGGAATTTCAATAATAAACCAAGTGAAGCAATATAGATACTATGGCCTTGAATGCTACATATGGTGGGTGTTAGGTTATGAACTGATTTATTTATTTTCCAAGACAGTTTTTTTGCAAACTATTTACACTAATTGATTTTTGGAAGGGCATGGTAACTTATGCATCCCCTTTACAATAGTTTTCCTCTACTTTTCCTACAATATCCTGTCTCTTTTTAAGAATATTTTATATTTCAATTTTTTGGCATTCATATGACAGTAAGTAATGCTTGTAACAAATAGTGCTTAGGTAGTTTTTTGTTGCTGACCACTAATAGATGATGTAAAGAAGGTATTGTTATGATTCTTCCAGACTTTAATACTTGGTTTGTTTATTTCGATTTTCTGATTATTAGACAACCATCTTAGACTTTTGGAATTGAAGGAAATACATTTCTCATGTTTGAATTTGTCATTGTACTCAAATTTTTCGTAGTAAAGTAAGTTTAATGAGGATTCTATTTTAAAAAGTATTTGTTTTGTTACTGTCTGCCTTTTTTACATGTAAAATCTAATCCTTGGTTGAAGAGCGACCATGCTAGTTAGGCAAAGTAGTTATGCAGTTGTCAAGTTGAAATTTTGTAGCGGTCATAATGAGACATTCTATCCCTCATGTAATGAGATGGGCATCCAGGCAGCATATTTATTGGTTAATTTGAACAACAATTTGTAATTCGTTAAAATCTACAAACATATATCTAAAGACTAATATGCATGTTTGGAATAATACATAACATTTGGATAGATGCATCATAATAGTATTTACATTGACATATTAATCATATGTTTGTGATTGAGAAAACCTGAGTTATATATTTTCAGGTCACTTCTGAAACAAACCCACTGAGTTACATTTCACTTGTTTTATTATTTTCTAGCTAAAAATATAAATCAAATTCTGAAACAAACCCACCAAAACAAGTGATAAAAACATTTTAAGCTATCTCTCCTGCAATTTGTTAGGTCCTTATAGTGCTAGTGTATTCCCCCATTATTATTGTCATTGTAGCCATTGTTGTTATTGTTGTGCTCATGTTGTCCCTATATTGTTATTATTGTGCCCCATTGAAGCCCATTATTGTTATTGTTGTGCACTTACATTATTGTTGTTATATCAACTCTAATTATATTGTGACCCCTTAGACTCCTATATATAGAAAGAAGGTTTTGTCATTTGAATCATCCAAGAATTGTTAATTTATGTAATTTAAATGAGGTTACCCCCTCGAAGAGGATATTTTTGAATTCGTTGATCTATCTATTCTTCTATTTTGTGATCTGGTTACATATCATTTGGTATTAGAGCTTTGGATTATAGGGTTTTGCTTGCTTCAAACATGTCCTCGTGGAATTTTCGCTATAACTTCTTTACTACGAAGATTTAGAAGCTTAAAAAAAATCAATTTGAGACGATATTTTGATGAATGTTGTGTCCAAATTTCAGATCTTGTATCGCTAAATTTTCAGAGATATTATCCAAGGAAGTTAGTGTTTTTGCAGGCTCTTAAATTCCATCGCAAACAGGTGACCTTGGGAAAATTGTCATAACTTTCTCTCTGAGCATTGGATTCGAATTTCATAAAAATTGACAGAAATAGGACGCACTGTAGTTTGTTGGGTATTTTTTCTAGGTCTGAAGATTGAAATAGTGACATGTGGTGCTTCATACAAGTTCACTCTATTGAACTAGTCTATAATCAGGTCATTGTGGGATATTGGGCATAACTCTTTCTTGGATATTCCAATATTGATCAGAATTGTGGGGTTGGAAAGAAGACTAAGGGGACTACCACAAGACGAAATTGTAGACCTTGGAGATCCATAATTATAGAGATACAACAGATTCTATATTGAGCTCCTACAAAGAGAAAAAAAAAGGTGTGTATTTTTTAAAAATTTGCATAAGTTTTATTTGAAAAAATAATTTGAAACGATTCAAAGGGCATATTTAAGCATAATAATAATTAATTTATGCCCTGAAGAAAGAAAATGGAAACACCTAGTAAGAAACCTAAAAGTTCTACTATGATGCATGAAGAAGAAGAAGAAATGCAACATGATATATCAAAATTATGGGACCAATTGCAACAATTTTTGCTCTCACAAAGAGTAACAAAAAATGAAATGAAAGCTAAGATGGATGGTTTGAAGAATAACTTAAAATTAGACATGGAAGGATTGAAGAATGGCATGAAAGCTAATATGGATGACATGAAAGATAATATGGAAGATTTTAAGAATGGTTTAAAAGCAGACATGGAAGGTTTCAAGGAAGGTTTGACAAGGTTGCTACAAGAAATGGTTCCTAATGGTGAAAAGGTATTAGATGAAACTCATGACGAGAAAAAAAAATGTTAATCATGATTTCATAGACTCTAACATTGGATCGAAGACCCACCATGTTCCAAAGATCGATATGAGGAAGTTTGATGGAAAGGATCCCGTAACATGGATACTACAGATGGAGCAATATTTCAATCTCCATAATGTGCAAAACACACAAAAGGTACGCATTGCAACTTTATATTTAGAACCCAATCAATTTGTATGGTATCGATGATTTTTATCTCATAAAAAAATTGTCACTTGGTCAATTTTTACGGAGGAAATGATAGCACATTATGAGGATACAAAGGGCAACACATTCTTTAGTCAATTGATAAATCTCAAACAAAAGGGTCCAATGGTGGAGCACATTGAGGACTTCCAAAAATTGAATATAAGGGTAAATGATATTCCAGAGGAGTATAGGATTGATGTGTTCATAGGTACTTTAAAGGATAACATCTAACATGAGGTTTTCCTTTGGGAACTTGATTCATTGGAAAAGGCATTTAGGTTGGAAAGAAAAATTGAAAGAAAATTGATTATAACAACAAGGAAGTTTACCACTCACAACTATAAAGATGGAAATATTGATGCCCCTAGCCTTCCACAACATACAAGGTTGACACCACAACAATTGGAAGAAAAAATAGCAAAAGGGATTTATTATATTTGTGATAACAAATACACTAAAGGTGATAAGTGTGCTGAGAAGAAATTATTTTACATAGATTGTGAAGAGGAGGAATAAAAGGAACAAGGAACGTTAAAAAAAGAGGATATACACTAGAAACCAACCCTAGAGAAAGAAGAAATGAATCCGACCATATCTTGCAATGCATTTGTAGAAATTACCACTCCTCAGAATCTCAATATAGAAGGACATATCAAGAAGAAAAAGGTAATAGTGTCAATTGATTCGGGTAGTACCCATAATTTTATTCATTGTAAGATAGTCAAGGAATTGAATTGTTTCCTATATCCCGCACTAGAGTGTTAAGTGATAGTTGAAAATGAAGGAACCATAAATTGCTCTAGAAAGTTCCATAATATCAAGTTATCCATGGGAGAATATGTATTGAATAGTCCAATTATTTCCATTCCAATGGGTGGTGCTGATGCTGTACTATGAGTCCAATGGCTACAATCTTGGGGTACAATAATTTTTAATTTTCAAGAACTTTTCTTGAAATTTTTTTGGGAAGGAAAGGAAGTAGAATTAAGGGGTATCACAGGGAAATCGTGAAATATAATTAGCTCTAAAGGCATGAAAAAGCTTCTAAAGAAAGAAAAATGAGGCATAATTGCACAATTATGTTCACTAGAGGTTCCCACATCGAAATCATTTATTTCTCCAGATCTCCAAAAAGACTTGGACAATCATTCCAAGGTATTTGAGACTCCCAAAGGCCTCCCACCTATTCGTGATCATGGCCATGCTAATGATTTGATTCCAGGAAGTGTTCGTCCAAACATCAGGCCTTACAAATATCCCTATGCTCAAAAGAGTGAAATTGAATGTATGGTTGTAGAAATCCTAGAGGTTGGTATAATTCAACCTAGTCACAGTTCTTTCTCTGCTCCAATAGTATTGGTGCACAATAAAGATGGATCATAGTGCATGTCTCCAGATTATAGGGAGCTCAACGAGCTCCCTATTAAAGATAAATTTCCCATTCCATTCATTGATGAATTACATGGAGCAATTTACCTCACCAAGTTGGATCTTCATTAAGGATATCATCAAATTAGAATGAAGACTAAAGACATTTCGAAAACAACATTTAACTCATGAGGGTCATTATGAATTCTTGGTCATGTCTTTTGGCCTTACCAATGCACCTTCTACATTTCAAGGATTGATGAATTCCATTTCCAAACCCTTAGAAAATTTGTGTTAGTATCAAATGTTATGCAACCAACTCACAAGATAGAAGAAAAGATAGATCAACAATTTTAAAATCAGCCTCTTCGAGGGGGAAACCTCCTTTACATTACACAAATGAACAATTCTTGGATGATACAAATGAAAAGACCTCCTTTCTATATATGAGTCTAAGGGGTCACAATATAATTAGAGCCGACATAAAAATAATAATGTAAGGGCACAACAATGACAATAGTGGGCTTCTATGGGGCACAATAATAACAATATGCAGACTACATGGGCACACAATACAATAAGGGGGTTGCACTAATAATAATAACGGACTATATCAGTAGTATAGGGACCTAACAACATCCGGATTAATCCCCTTAAGTTGGAGGCCATCATGAATTTTCCGCCTCCATCTTCTTTACATCAATTGCAAAGCTTACAAGGGAAAGAAAATTTCCTTCGTCATTTTGTATTGATTTACATTGAAATTTCCAAGGGATTTACTCATTTGTTCAAGAAAAGGATCTCTTTCATTTGGGATGAAGTTGCCCAAAAATCCTTCGATGCATTGAAGATTTCCCTCATTAGTGCTCCTTTATTGCATTCCCCAAATTATCACCATGATTATTTCTTGTACTTGGCTTTTGATGATAGTACTTTTGCTGTGGTACTTATTAAGAATGATGATGATGGAGACAAACACGTGATTTATTACCTGATTCAAAATATGTTTGATGCAGAAAATCGATATGCCCATCTAGAGAAACTAGCTTTAGCAGCTGTTCATTCTATTCAACGCTTTCGACATCATATTCTCTTACGAAAAACCATGTGAATTCTGGTTGCAACCCCATGACATATATTTTGACTTGTTAGTTGCTGGGGGGGTAAGTATTCTAAATGGATTTTTATCTTACAAGAATTCGATTTGGAATTTGTTAAATCTAAATCGAAGAAATCACTAGTTTTCGTTGGGTTAACTTGTGACCTTTCTTGTGTAACCACATCTACTGCATCCGACGAGCTAATTCCTGATGAAACTCTCTTCCTCATTAGTATTGTTGATCCATGGTACATAGATATCATTACCTATATCCAAACCCAAAAATTTCGACCGGAGTTATCCAACTATAAATGTCGATGCATCCGACATCAGTTCCAAAATTACCGAATTATCATATCTACTTTGTACCGTGTTGGTATTGATTCCATCCTTCGTCGATGTTTAACGCTTGTAGAAGCTAAGAGATTCTTAAATGACTATCACTCTGGGACCTTTAGTGGCCACATGTCGAGATATGCTACGAATCAAAAAATCCTTCGCGCCAATTATTTATGGCCTTCAATCTTCAAATATTGGATTTTAGCAATCCAGAAATGTCATGTTTTCCATATTTATGACCACAAATAGCGCACCCCACCCACACCCTTTCACCCAGTTATTAGCATTAGACCTTTTTCCAAATGGGGTATTGATTTCATGACATTTATCCCTTACTCGGCCAAGGGGCATGGTTATATCATTGTCATCATTGACTATTTAACTAAATGCGCCGAGACGATGCCCACATATGATTCTGAAGGTAAAAATGTGGCTCAATTCCTTTTTAATCATGTCATATCTTGATTTGGTGTCCCTCAAGCCATCGTCACTAACCATGGATCTCATTTTCAAAACTATAAGATGAAAGAGCTTACTACTCATTTGGGTTTGCGTCATGACAACTCAACTCGTTACTATCCACATACCAACGTCCAAGTTGAGGCAGTCAACAAAGTCATGCTTACAATGCTTCAAAATAGTGTTAGGATGCACAAATGAAATTGGCATCTTATGCTATTTTCAACTCTATGGGGTTACCGAACTGTAGCTAAGACATCAACTAGATTCACATCCTTTCAGTTGGTGTATGGTCTAGAGGTAGCCCTTCTGATTGAATAGGATATTCCTTCATTGAAACTAGTTTTTAAATTACTCCTTGACACTTCGTCAAAGGAGGAATAATTAATTTATGTAAGGGCCTGATTCCTATTATTAGATCCTCAATCTATTATACACTAACAGATCTATTTTCCTGCTGATTTAAAAGTAATAAAATGAGCTTACTAACCTTCTTACATAGCTTTAAACATTTAGCATCTTATCATTTTATCATAAGCAACATAAATTAAGGTGAGCATTCCATTGATATCAAATTAACAAGAGTAGTCCATGGAAAAATACCTGTTCCGGTGGTTGATGATGATACCTTTGTCTTATAGCTCCAGTTGAACACTCCTTATCACCGACCCAACCAGATTTACCTCCCAGCCAACTAGGAAATAAATTCCTAGCCCAGGAAACCTCCACAGGTTACCTAGCCCTCCATGCCCAAGTCCAACTAGATATAGTGTGTCCTCAAGAAGAATGTGCAAAACCAGATAACAATACTTTCCTCCTCTCAAACCCAAGAAACCTCCATAGGTTTCCAAGGTCTCCCAAAATCATAACAAGTCCAAACAATCACAACCAACCCCCACAATCATAAGAAAGACCCCCAACCCCATTTTCTTCCTTCCCCCTTCCCTTTTTATACCCTCCTTCCCTTCTCCATCTTAACCACCTCTCATTAATGTCATTAACTTCTCATCCATCCTTACAGTTGACTTATTTTCTCCCAAGTAAGCTAGGAGTACATTTGGAAATGTGACATGAATATAAAATTGAAAATTTAATGGGAAAGGATCATGTCTTCTCCCAAGTAAATCTGAAAAGTACATTTGGGAATGTGAGGTGAATATATATATATTGATAATTAAATGGAGAGGACTATGTCTTCTCCCAAGTAAATGTGAGGGTACATTGGAGAATGTGAGATGTAATTACATGGAGAGGACCGTGTCTTCTCCTTAGTAAATGTGAGGGTACATTGGGGAATATGAAATGAATATATATATTGATAATAAGATGGAGAGGACTATGTCTTCTCCCAAGTAAATGTGAGGGTACATTGGGGAATGTGAGATGTAATTACATGGAGAGGCCCATGTCTTCTCCTTAGTAAATGTGAGGGTACATTGGGTAATGTGAAATGAATACATATATTTTGAAATAATGGAAGGAGACCATATCCTACCTAATATTCAATTTGAGAAGGTAAGTGGGGAATTTGAATAATGGAAATCATGAATTTTATATTAGACCAATATTTCTCAATATTTTCAGATAATGTAAACATTAACAAAATTTGTAGGATAAGATTTAAGTGGGGCATTACATACACCCCTCCTTCAGAAAACTTCGTCCCGAAGTTAGAATGAAAAGATGCAAGGAGTTTGAAATCATAGCAACCAGAGAGAGTTATAGCAATAAAATCGGATAAGTTCGATAATGACATTTCTTCCCACCAAGAGTCTCCAACTGATCTATATCTTCCTATCCACCCTGGCCTACTTTCGTTCCCGCCCTATCTGTCCTCTGCTGCCTTATCAGTGGCAAAGGCCATACTGATCACTGATAAAACCAACATGGTGGGAGCGTCGAATGCCTCGACCGAACTTTCCCCAGCAGGCATCTGGCAATCGTCATCACACGTCTAGGGGGAGCGTTCAGCTGTCCTCCCCACGATTCCAGGTTTTGGAGGATACACGGTGGGAAACACCTCCACCCCTCCTTCAGAGCACAGACCACACTACAGAGCTGGTTGGACTTGTCATCGAATAATCCAGTCAGGTTGTCTTGCCACCTGTCATTTGCATTTTACTCGTGTCATAAGAGTGCATATCAAGTAGATACCAAATGTAATAGAACAATGTACATCGTACCTTTCCTCATTGGTCGTCTCGACCTTCCCCAATGGAATAGTAGATCTTGGTTATCATACGGTTCTTTCCAACCTGTAGTTTAGTTCTCATCCATGCATATATACAACCACAAAATAGATATAGATACATGATCTTAAACATCATGTTTATTAAGCCCAGTGTCCACATGTCAATTTTTGTTGTTCATACTGGAAATAAATCTTACATCAGATAAATCATAATTTCACTAAGTCATTGATTAGATAAATCATATCTATATAAGCCTATACGATGCAACAATAACTTTGACAAGTCATACACTAGATAAATTGTAACCAAGTAAGTCATACATTTGGTCATACATCCAACATGTCCATCATCAATACCAAATCCATCAATTGATTTTCACGTGTCCAACCAAATGTATATAATGTTCATAAATAACATAGAACTGCAAAATAGAACCTTAACATAGGTGGCTATCTATGTTAAAATGGGCATCATAAACGCTCATGTGACATCCTTGTGGAACCCCTTAATAACAATTAGAGTTGAAATAGATTTAACTGTCCGTCATGGAAAATAGCATTTGAACTTGGATATGCTATAAGGTGGTACCAAAACCAAAATAATGGCAAGCAACGGATTCGTGCACTATCAATTTCCACTAGAAGGTGCTAGTATAAGTTTCATGCATATAATTTCTTTAATACCTTAGTGAATATAAAAGTCCCACTCTTCCAATTTGTTGGTTTTTCATCTTCCAAACCAATTAGTTAATCTTGAAAATAAAAGACTCAAAACCTCAGAAATTGTTTCCAGCATGATTTTCATACTTTTTTTTTTTTTTTGTAATTTGAGATAAATGTCCTTTACATATCAAAGGTTCAATTTTTTATTTTATTTTATTTTTATTTTTTTATTTTTTATCATTGTTTACTAGTACTAAAACAATTTCATGATATATAATGCAGCTCACAATATGAGCTGTCAAATGAGAAATAATTAAACAAATGGAATAATTGCCTATATTAAAGATGTTTTTAAAGTAGAGTTGATTTTGAAATTTTTGTGTTTATATTTATATAATAATAAGCCATGTTTCCAAACAACTAAGAGGTTACATGGTTATTTTAATGCATGAACCAAGAAGACATTAACATAAACGGATTTTTGGAATAAGATCAATATGATTCCACAATATTCACCATCCAACAAATCTATGCATTTTATGCATATTAATGTTTGTGGAGAAGAGAAGATGAATTTATAAAATCTTCACCATAATATGATGCATGGCCACAACACATAACTTATACAATATCACTAAGATACCACAATACATAAATGCCACTGACAAGAGATGACAATTAATTTCATAAGGTTAAAATTTGATTTGATCAAACTAAGGTCCAAGAATCAATGTTGTTTTGTTCAAACTATAAATGACACCCTTGTAACACGTACCACATGAAAAATAAATGAAGATTGCATATTTATTATTTAAAAAAATGGACTAGTCAATTGGTTAGGCATTTTGATTATGAGAACTAGCATAGGCATTCAAATCCCACAAACAAAAAAAAAACAGTCAGTTTTCATTATATTTTGGACACTGCCCTCTTTCAATCCTTTCTTTTATTTATGTTCATGTGACTAAGGCCTAAAAAAAAAAGAGCTACGAATTGTACATCAAGCAACAATTTGTGTCCAAACACAAACAAAAATTGCATCATCTTGATGCCCTCAGATAATCTTTCTTGTGTGAGCCTCCTATTCAGGGGCTTTTCTTAAAAGCTTTCCCAAAGCATCATATTCTTGTCATATCTTCTACGGTCAACTTTGTATCTTTGCATAATTCTCAAAATGTTGTACAAGGGAAACGACTATCGGCTGCCATGTGGCAAGAGCACCCCTCTCTAGTGTGGTAGGTGCCTTTATAATATTGTATAAGGGCATGGGTTGTTTGGAATTATTCTCATCATTCCGTTCATACTTCCTATGCTGCATAACAATGCTTTGCTTCCATTAGTACTTAGCTGAACAGCCAGTGAGTGGGATGATTTTCATTTCGTTCTTGAAAATAAGCCAATAAATTTGAACTCAACCAGGGTAAACTGGTCATTGGAAGTGACACTCACCCAAAACAATGAGATCCCTTAGAAAGGAAAAAAATTTAATTTTATCTTTTCACATTACATCAAGGAATTATTCCAATTCAAACAACCAGCTTTGGAGATTATTATTCCATGATAAATACAAACACTATAATATTGTTGGATATAATTTCCTCACCATAATCCAGATCTCTCCTGGTTAATGAAAGTCAGGGTTTTCCTGGTATTCATATGTTCAAGGATACCTAGGTGAATATCTAATGTACACGATTGCAAATGGACAACAACATGATTGGAGATTTCCTATTGATGAAGCAGGGATTTAAAATGCATTTGAGTATCGTTGAACAAGCCAATCACACCTTGCTTACAAAAGTGGAAGAATAGGTAAATAAAATCTTACGACCTTAAAAACCACTTTTACAGTTCCAATAATGATATATGTAGGAAACATGAAGCAGTAATCCTGATTTTAAGTAATCGCCTCTAAAGGCAAAAGAAGTTGTACGGCAAACCAGTCAAGATGAACACAAGCTCTGGCTGCAAAACTTAATGAATTGGGATCGACCTAATTATCAGTTAAAGCAATTACAGTAGTGGCCACCACGCCCCATCTCATGAGTCATTTTACTTGCACACAACATAGGCCTCAAAACCAAAATGATTGCTATGTAATGATGGAGAGGATGAATCCTTGGAATGGAGTTGGATGTAAAACTCTATCCAGTCATTACCTACTTGCACACAAGGCATGCTAAACGCCAAATTTGGATGTAAAATGTTGCACCTGAGCTTCCTTCAAACACAGCAGAAAATAAAACCATCCAGGGAAATCACAAACACACTATGCATAATGGACATAATGGACATAAGGACAATTGCAGATGTACCCCAACTATATATCTATATATATATATATATATATATATATAGATATATATATATATCAGGTATGACAAGTTCTCTAGGTTAGGGTAGAGGGAGGTTTCGAAAATTTCAGGATTTAAAAAAAACAGATCTAAAGAATTGAATGTATGGAAACATAAAAAAAAATTCACTTGAAAGTATACACATTACTCAGAATTTTATTTGACGTAAATGCACGCCTGGGAACCAACAACAAAGTAAAATGTTATACAGTATGGATCTTAATGAAAACCCACTGAAGACAAGGAATTCAAAAGACTACAAGTTCTGGGAGATTCAAAATGAGTGATGTCCTCGGCTAAGCCAATTGCCAAAGCACAAATTTGACTCTTGGGCCCATCATGAACAGAGTATTGGAAATAAAAGATTTCTTTGATGTTATCTCTTTCACTCACATCAACAGAGAGTTCAACTGAAAAACAGATTAAAAATCTTCAGAGAGTTCAACTCAAAAGTAGATTATCTCTGTGAATCACCACTTACACTGCAGGAAGAAACCTTAATCATTCAAGAATACAAGGAGGACCCTTTGTCCACTGAATCTTCTCTCTTTTTTTTTTTATCCAAGCTGGAATCAAGGTTTTGTCGGAAACAAGAGAATTGTTTACTGTGGGACCTGCTTAAGGGCTTGCTCTGTTTTTGTTGCTGATTAACTGAAGACAGGAATGAAGGGCACTTGAACCCAATCTGCTGGGATGGATGACTGTAACACGTAGACTAAAATAGGACACATAGTGGTTATGAAATTTGATCGTGAGCTGTAAGGTTAAGCTGATCTATATTTTGATTTCAAGCACTGGGGCCAAGATATTTAGAGTTATATTGTTGTCTTCCTATCTGTCATGCATTTCTACAAATAGATAATCAGTGACTATAAAAGATAACTATATCCTTCTATTCATGTATCAAGCATCACATTCTAAGAAATTAATGAGAGTAGTTGCTGGTTTATAAAGATTCTCACAAAGCCAACTTTTGCTAGAAGTATCTATCATGCTGCCTTTCCACACAACATCTTGGGTTGTAAAAAGACAATAAGCGTCCTAAGAAAATAGATGGCAGTTATTTTGAAGCAGCTTAACATGAATGCATTTGTACAGGGCTAAAACATTTCAACTACATTGTTGAACATAATCAATTATACCGGTTAGATGCTTTACCAGAAAAAGGTAACCCAAAAAAAGACGCAAATACTGTATGAATGCACTTCACTTTAATGGCATCAAAATCAACAAGAACAAGTTTTGCATTTCTTGCTAGATAGCTCATTGATAATCTCTAAAATTTGGTTTCTCATCTCTCCAACTGTAGATGCTGTCACTCGGTTCTTCAAGATAGCTTCCCAATCATCACCAGAAATGTTTCCTTCATATGCACACAACTCTTTCACTATGGCTAAGACAAATAAACCACAGTCATGGATTGACTAGCTCTTGTAAGATATTTAGGTCGAAATAGCCAAAAAACCTAGTGGCATCACAGACTTCTTGCCATCATACCTATATATGAGCCTAAAAACAAAATTGGACAGGTATTGGCAAGGAACTTCTAGACTTTAATTATCAACCACTTACCCACTTGTAGTTGACCAAGTTGGCTACTCTGTATTTAAGAAATGCTATCCCAACATTCGCTGCTACTTCATCATACAAGGCATCATTATACTGATTACGGTCTTGCATTTGTAGCTATTATCCAGTATTCATCTGGTCAATTCCCACAGGACTGTAACATTCATTATGAATATACGGGCTACAGAGAATCAAGATTGATCCCTCCAAACATTATATGCAGGTGAGATATATTAACTGTTGGTTGTAGTTCTTCATGTTATACTTTAAGAGCATGATTATTGTTCGATCACTCACAATATCAACTACATGTGTACCTAAGGCACTATTATGGATGAAATTAAGTTGATACCGATACAACTAGAAATTGGTACAAAAAAGCAAACCATGAAATATTAATTGAACCAACAAGGTCAAGGATGGCTTAGACAAAAGAAAAGGTTCACTCTTGGAATTCTTCATTTGTAAACACTGTTAGTTGTTCACTTACCAAGCTTGTAAAATTTAAAGTAAATGTGAGTACAAAGGTCTTATGTTCAAATCCCCTATTATTTACCTGTGAACACCTACTGGGGGTGGCCCTGTTCACCCAACAATTATAATGGTCGCTGTTATAGTGGTAGTAGTAGGGTAGGAATCGACCCCATATCACACAAGTATGAGACCGGTCCAGTTGCTGATTCTTCTAATATTGCTGGCCAAGAATGGAAGTCAAATTGGAATTTCCATCTTTTTATTTGACAATTTTATGATCGTCACTACCCACCAAAGAAATATAGCAAGACACAGGTAAAGATATTAGCATGTCCCTGGTGATATGATAACCATAGCAAGATAGGAAACAGTTTGAAACAACTTATGTTTCTTGCCAGATGTAAATATTGTATATACAACTATACTATATAGACATACCGACAATTAAGCTAGTGTTCTGGTTTTTTTTTGAAAAGTCAATTTATTCAGAGTGGCATGTTTCAAAATTCTGCAATGATTGGAGTCAACGAGGATGCTAAGAAGAACTGTGATTAGAAAATACTCCATCAAACCAACTGGAAACACCCAAAATATCTATCTATATATATATATATATATATATATATATATATATATATATATATATATATATATATATATATATACATATACTTTCAAATTCCAAAATCAAACAATGGATTTACTCCCCTACAAACCTGCAATGTTGCCATTATTCTCCCAAATGTTTCAGAGGGTACAAGAAAAGTGAAACCTATTGTTTTTATTAATCCAGTGAACTCCGTTCATTTTGGAACATCGTACATGTTGGCACCACCTTAAACATATATCAGAAGGAATAATAGACACTAAATAAGGATTTCTTCGGTTGCAACTCTCATTTTCTCGTAGTTGTTTTTGTAAGTCTATTTTACGTTTCTGAATATTACATGGATGATGATGTTTGACTACTACAGCTTGTAACTTTCCTTTATTGCTGAGGTGATTTGCTTATTTTGCAACTTCACTTTCTCCTAGTGGTTTATCAATCTGTTTCGAGCTTCTGAACCTTGCACAATGATAGATTTTCACTAGTTTAGCTCAATCATTCTTCATTACGCCAGGGCATACAGTCAGCAGGTACATAATCAGATCCGTACAACAGCAGCAGGAAGTACACATTTAAGGAAGGCTCTTACAGCAGTAGCTCTGGCAACAGTTTGCCAAGGTCCTTGCGTGCATCAAAGTGTCAGCAAGGCATAGTTATGTAGAGTAGATGGCACATGCATGCACTGATCTTAGTTTATTTTCAGTTTTGCCACCTTCAATTAAACTTGGTTCCTTACTGTTCCAGATTTAAAAGTTCCAGTTCAGTTCAATTTCTATTTCAGTTCAGTTTAGTTAGACACATACATGATTTATTCAAGGGTGTAGATGCCAGGGTAATTAGAGCACTTGCATGAGGAGATAGTGAGAGCACAAATCCTGAGCAGTGTGCATGTTCGTGCATGCATACATGGCACAGTCACCCTCCGGTTGGGGTGCACTATCTCTGGCACTGTTATTCATCCAGGAGGGTGCACTGGCTGTATTGATTAGGGGTAGGGTTTAACTCTGTCAGTGGGGGCACTTCATGCATGGACCTAGTTATAATGTATCTTCTATCTTTTATTCTAGAAAATAGATGAGGGGCACACCAGTGGATTGGTTAGCAAGTAAGAGCTTTGAGCTTTTGCATTGTGATTTTATTCTTTTAGAGTTAGTAGAACACAGATGCTGTTTTGAGGATTCAAATCTGTGTGTTTGCTGTTCATATTATCAGCAGCATGTGCTTGTAGGTTTACGCACTCTATAGCTGTTATTTTGATTAGTGTTTTCTGTTTTAAGCTATCTAAAATTAAGGTTAAACTCCTGAGTGCAGAACTTACTTGCCATGGTCTAATTTGACACAGACGATGATCTTTGACTACTATGGCTTGTGACTTTCCTCTGTTGCTGTGACAATTTGATGTTTATAGGAAACAATATGAATAAGAAGCTAAGAAGCAGCCATGTACATATTGAAATGTAGACATAGCAGACAGATAGATAAAGATAATTTCAGTTGCAATCTCATTTTTCTCCTAGTAATTGTTCAATCTATTTAAGTTTCTGAATCCTACAATGGTGATGATCTTTGACAACAATGGCTTGTAAGTTGTAACTTTATTCTGTTGCTGTGGCAATTTGTTTTTATTGTGTCAAGGAAACACAACTTTCGAAGTTAATACTAGACAATATAAAAAAGAATCTAACAAGTCATTTACTCATTAAAAAGTAGATGTTCCAAATCATGACATTTCAGCTATTTCTGTGTTCATACTCAATAGTTTTATCTTGAAAATTTCAGCAGAGAGGAGAAAGATAAAAAACGACTATGAATCCCGTTAAGGTAGGATAACCTTGATGTGCGTGTCATATTATTATCAAACATATAGAAGTAGTTCATACACCCAGTTGGGGCAAATTGAGAATTTATCTTCTATGCCACAAGATGAAAAATGCAGATCACCGTAAAACATTCCAAATACAAACAACTTATTATCAATTTCGATACAACAACAATTAGAAGATTATCGTCATAAAGTATAAACAAAGCTCACTGTCTTTATAATGAATGTGATGCTGTTTTCCAATGATTTGTCGACGAATTAGATATATACCCCGAATGGCATTTTAATAGATCAAATGGGCAGCATGAACAAAAATTTCATATTTCCTACTAGAAAGAAAAGCAAGAGAGCAAGAGAATAAAGTGTTTATCCCATCCCAATTCCAATTTTCTCCATTTAAGCCCCTCTTCCCTCTCTGACCGCATGTCGTAGCACAAGTGTAAACGTGGAGACTTGGACACAATATACAGAACAGAGGGGTATCATAGACCCATGTGCATGTATTCTGATTTCACTGTTCTAAAAGAGGAGATGACAAAGATATACGTAAGAGGAATGCTATGATATTCTCCCCCATTGACACAAGGAGATATGTGCAGTAGTGAAATAGGGACCTGAAAAATCAATTTAAGATTGAAAAACAAATCAAATTGTCTCTCTACGGGGAAAATCAATCCAGCCAACCCAGAAAAACGAGTAGTAAATGCAGCCACAGCCAAAGGGGAGGTTGGACTTAAATTGAGGAATAAGCAGGAGTAAAGGGATTTGAATCGACATTATCATAGTAGCAGTCTGAATAAGATCCTACGATTTCTCACAACATATTAATATTTATCTAATAACAATTCAAGATCGAAGTCGAAAGCTCTAATGCGTTCAGTTTTACACTTAAAGACGTACGGTCTCTATTTCTTTGATCAAACTTGCAGGTATATATATATGTATATATATAGCCTCAGAACTGTGATACTTTGCCACAAGTTCTCGTCTTTTATGGCATTATACAAGACTGCAAAATATACCTTAAATAAGGTGACTATAATTTGATGACCGCTCTTGAGTGATTGTAATTTGACTTTAACAGAAGAGCTACTCTATATTTTCTATGTGAAACCGTAAAATCGATTATCCACTGATGTATATGATGCTTCGGATCTCATAGGTGGTTCAGAATTCAGATCTCTTAAATGCTTGAAAATTTTCTTAAATGATGAGACCCTTCGTTAACTTTGTCAATGCCCTGGAGTTTGGTCACACATAAATATGCACAAAATTCTGAGCTTCGGATTGAGGTAGCTCAGAGGCTTTGATTCTCTTCAAGGGTAAACACATACCTCATCTATTGTGTCTAGAACTGTGCTCTCCTTACCAATATATTTGATCATCTTTGGGCTCTAGAACTGGCCCCTCGATTTTCTAAAACAAGGTTTTATATGATCTTTATCTTGATCCACAAAACTGCAGCCTAATCACTGTTTGCAAAAGTCCCCAGAACTGCAAGCTTCTTCATCTAGGAGCTTGGTCCAGATTTTTTTTTTTTTCATTTCTATAATATTATTTATTCTGTCAGGAATTTTACAGGCGCATTTAAGTTGAAGCAAAACACTAGCTCTGTCATATCCCTAGGCACTAAGCCATTGGACTGCTGTTGAAACATTTTGACATTCTAATTTTCTGGATTTTCAACTATTTAATAAGAAATTTGATTATGAAATATCTATTTAGTGGGCTTTGGGTCCAGATTTTGAACCAAAGCTCTGATACCATGTGTAAGGGCCTGATTCTTATTATTAGAGCCTCAATCTATTATACACTAACAAATCTATTTTACTGCTGATTTAAAAGTAATAAAATGAGCTTACTGACCTTCTTACATAGCTTTAAACATTTAGCATCTTATCATTTTATCATAAGCAACATAAATTAAGGTGAGCATTCCATTGATATCAACTTAACAAGAGTAGTCCATGGAAAAATACCTGTTCCGGTGGTTGATGATGATACCTTTGTCTTATAGCTCCAGCTGAACGCTCCTTATCACCGACCCAACCGGATTTACCTCCCAGCCAACTAGGAAATAAATTCCTAGCCCAGGAAACCTCCACAGGTTCCCTAGCCCTCCATGCCCAAGTCCAACCAGATATAGTGTGTCCTCAAGAAGAATGTGCAAAACCAGATAACAATACTTTCCTCCTCTCAAACCCAAGAAACCTCCATAGGTTTCCAAGGTCTCCCAAAATCATAACAAGTCCAAACAATCACAACCAACCCCCACAATCATAAGCAAGACCCCCAACCCCCTTCCCTTTTTATACCCTCCTTCCCTTCTCCATCTCAACCACCTCTCATTAATGTCATTAACTTCTCATCCATCCTTACAGTTGACTTCTCTTCTCCCAAGTAAGCTAGGAGTACATTTGGAAATGTGACATGAATATAAAATTGAGAATTTAATGGGAAAGGATCATGTCTTCTCCCAAGTAAATCTGAAAAGTACATTTGGGAATGTGAGGTGAATATATATATATATATATATATATATATATATATGATAATTAAATGGAGAGAACTATGTCTTCTCCCAAGTAAATGTGAGGGTACATTGGAGAATGTGAGATGTAATTACATGGAGAGGACCATGTCTTCTCCTTAGTAAATGTGAGGGTACATTGGGGAATGTGAAATGAATATATATATTGATAATAAGATGGAGAGGACTATGTCTTCTCCCAAGTAAATGTGAGGGTACATTGGGAAATGTGAGATGTAATTACATGGAGAGGACCATGTCTTCTCCTTAGTAAATGTGAGGGTACATTGGGGAATGTGAAATGAATACATATATTTTGAAATAATGGAAGGAGACCATATCCTACCTAACATTCAATTTGAGAAGGTAAGTGGGGAATTTGAATAATGGAAATCATGAATTTTATATTAGACCAATATTTCTCAATATTTTCAGATAATGTAAACATTAACAAAATTTGTAGGATAAGATTTAAGTGGGGCATTACAATTTACCTCGAAAGGCTTGATGAAACTCATTGTATTGTTGCATTAGTAATTGAATCTCAAAATAAATGAGTTAAATCACTATATGTTAAAACTGTTACTCCCCATGTTTTTACTGAAGGTGATTTGGTCTTGTTATATGATCAAGCCCATGATAAATTGGGAGTTATGAAATTGGAACCGATATGGCATGGGCCTTACATTGTTAAACGAGTATTACAGAAAGGTGCCTATGAGTTTGTTGACTATGAAGGAAATTAGTTGGCTAAGCCTTGAAATGGGATTTACCTCAAGAAGTGTTACACGTGATTTCGTGTAAATACTTTGTACATTAGTGTGCAGTTTGGTTTTGGTGTGTTTTTTTTCTTTTGAAAACATGTTTTCCTATTCTTACCATGTGTTCTACTTGGTTTGCAAATGTCATCGAACATTTATGTTGGTTTTTTCTAATGGAGCTTGTTGTAGTACACAAAATTTATCTTTTCTCGCATGGGAAATCTATGACCCTAATGGTAAGTTAGTGAATTTACAAGGCATATGTTTAGGTTGTACTACTAATAACATTTTCAAATATAGTGTGGTTGTCGAGCTTTTGTAAGAAGCCATTGCTCTTGGAATTAGAGAGTTAGTCGTTAATCTTGATTCAGAGCTCATTATACTAGAAATTAATAAACAATATTCGGTTAGAAACCGTCAGATTTTGAGAATGTATTTACGAGTTCGTCTTTTGGAACAAGACTTTGATTATATCACTTATCAACATATTCTGAGACATTTAAACACATTAACAAATACATTATCTAATTATGAATTAGATAGACATCTGCAACATATGTAAAACAAAACCATCACATAGTGAACATAATAGGAAAACATGTATATATATATATATATATATATATAGATATAGATATAGATATATATATATATATATATATATATATATATATATATATATATATATATATATATATATATATATATATATATATAGAGAGAGAGAGAGAGAGAGAGAGAGAGAGTGTGTGTGTGCGTTTGCAAAAGTTTATTACATCAAATTGTAAAAAACTGTGTTATGAGACACACGGCTTCTTAAGCCTACATAAGTGCAGAAAATAAAGACTAAGAGATGACTATTCACCCACATGGTGCTTATGATAGAACAACACAAATCTAATGACGATTTAGTAACCAACATAGACTGTTGGGTACCCCTACAATGTGCCTCTAATATCGTAGTGGCACCTCATTAATCGAAGCATATTTTGGAATGCCCCTTTTCAAGACTTCCAGATTATCCTCCACCTTAACGATCGGATCTGCTCCTTCCTCATAAGGAGCATCCTCTATATGGTGTTCCACTCACCTAGCTATTGGAGAAACACTTGGAGGTATCTCTGGTCCAACATCTGCAAAAATCAAAAGTATCAAATCTCAGTACACTTATTAATTTTTTTTTGAAAAATTCAAAACTTTAAAAACGGGTCTTTACCTGCATCAGTCCACTATGCGTCTGGTGGAAGTGGAAGATTAGGATCTCCACATAGATTCGTGCCATCATATGCCCAATCATCTATCATGATCAGCTATTGTCATAACCACCCAAAAAATGTTGGGGGTAAAGACATCTGTTGACTGCCTCCTTATCGAGACATAAGCTCACCCCACCTCATCAACCGTGGATCTCTGGTGCTGGTGAATCCACTTCTATCCACTGATATCGAAACAATGGAATATGTTCCAAGAAGAGCATCACCAAGATGGATCTAAAACCAAATTGTTTCATCCTTCCTGACTTGCACTTTGTAAGTTGTCACTCATATTGACCAACAAACCCTCACACCAGTTGAAGACTGTGGGACTTAGACATTCGATTACATATTGGAAATGAGACTTTGTTGCTTCATGCAACACATGAGCCCTAGCTATTCAAGCCATAATATGCATGATTTTTCGTAGTGGGAGATTTGTGATGGTATTTATATCTATATTCCCAATTTGGGTCTTTCGAGTCCTTGGACAATGCCTTTCGATCAACATATCTGTGCTCTCTCCTCTAGTGTGAGAACCAGACAACTAAATCTATTGTCCCTTTCTAGACAATCCCCTAATGAAATAAATGTTTGTGACATCTATTTTGAGTTCTTGGTACACGATCATGAATAGTTTGTGATCCACATCCCACCAACTAATCAAATGTTGCAGTAGCTCTACCTAGCTCCTAATACCATGGGTTCAGAATAATTTCAACAACCCACAGTATCGAAGGGCAGCAATGCAATTTGGGTCCTAGGTTGCTTGATGGTCTTCAAATTCATGTCCTTTTTCTTTCCATTCAATCAACATTTTTGTTGATCAACCTGTAAAAAATCCATCAAACAACATTTCATGAGTTTCTATGGAAGAAAATATGGAAATAAAGCATTAAACTTGGAGGATTTTTTCAAAAAATTCGCTACTCTGCGCCAGCATGAATGTCCATGAATTTTTCCGTGCTTCCAACACCCTGCTATAGTTGGTTGCAGGGTGAAAAACGCACCCGTGTTGATCGCCCTCGACATAATTTTTTGCGAATCCCTCCATGCAACCTATATATTGATGAAAATGCATAAAAATAAAATTAAATTGAAGGGAAAGGACATATGTCTTACCTGCAACAAACGGCTTGGCGAATGGTGTCCGAGATTGATCGTGCTCTCTGCCTGAATATCAAGGTAAAATAGGGTAAAAATGCTCTCTGATTTGCCAATTCGTAAAATGGTGAAAATGATCTACTTTTTGGGCTTTTTATAAGTTTTTAAATGAATTTTTTACCAAATTAGGACATTTTTCACTTATATTTTAATATTTTTCCTCGAAATTGGTAATGTACATTCCACTTGTGTAGTGAAAGGTCATATAACATGGTGATGGTAAATAATTATGATTGATGCAACGAGTTTTATTTTATCACTTTTTCAAACTCGTAAAAAATAAACGAAAAAGAGATCCCTTGGAGTCATCTTTAAGCTCTTTTCTGACTCTCGAAACATGAAAAGATCATTGAGTACTTGTTGTTTCGAACTTGTTAAAGTAAATGAAATTACATCTACTCAGTATGATTTTAACCCTTTCCCAGACTGAGATATACGATTGTACGAAAAAGGAATACCTTAGTCGAATTTGGCTAAGAGGTTCTCTTGGATATCATTTTATACCTTTTCATATTCAAGAGATGATTTACGAAAAGGGACCTTTGGAGTTTTCTTTTTTTCCTCTTTTTCAAACTCTATAAACATGAAAAATATGTCAAGTTTCACCTCCGTCGAACTCATAAAACTTAAACCACACAGGACGTGGCGTCATGGCAAGATCGAGTTTCTCCTTCGAGGACTCATTAAACTTACTAGGATGGATTCATCTAAAGGATGAAATTATATGGTGAGCATATGTTATCCCCTTCAAGCTTGCAATAAAAAATAACGGGGTACTCACTAGAAATAGTGGGGGAAAAATGAAAGTGAACATCTCTTGTATTTTGTGTAAAGGCAACATGTTGCTCTTCAACATGACACTTATCTATTACTCGTGTTGGGTTTGGGTTATCCTCACTACATCACTTTCCTACTTGGGTTTGGGAAATCCATTTTTCCTCTTATATGATTATATTGCATTGTCATCATGACCTTTGATCCCATGTTGATTCAAATGATACCAAACTCCGGAGTCGTGTCACCGATGTGTTCAAGAGAAGCCATATTTGCAGTTTTTACCACTTATACATTGTCTGACCTTTCTACCACAGTCCTGAATCAAAATTACCTACTCTACCATATCCTTTGTTTCATGTCGATGATGTGGGATACGTTATGGCCCTCCTTTAATGGATCACTTCCTGTCAACTTCGGCTCATTATCCATGAAGATGATCTAGAAAGTCCCTTCCTGTACCTTAGAGCTTGCATACCTCAATTGCGAGTTCTTCGAATTCAACGATAGGTTTACTTCACTGGCCTTTGATTGAATAATTCTTCGGGTGTTCGACTTCAACTTCATTATTCACAATCATGGATTGTGCTGATTGTACCTTGAGAGCCATTATCATTATTGGTGGTTTCTCTTGTGCCTATTAACAATTTACATCATTTATCGGTAATTAGGTGATTTTCTATCATGTTCAACTTTGACACATCTATTCACATGCTAGAATTCGTACATTGATTAGATTGAGGCAGAGCTCAAGACCTTGGATTCCATCTGATAAAATCTAGGTTGTGTGGAGTTGTGAGTTATTCATGATTGTACACATGATTATACGGATGGCTACGATGATATCGTGGGTCCATATATATGATCCTTTCTATCTAGATGGTTACATCCATACCATGGATCCATACACATGATCCCTTCTATTCGAATGGTTGTGCCCATGTCATGGATTCATGTATCATTATGTATCATTAGGCATATTAGAGATATCAGATATGTATACACATATACTTGATTTGCAGGGCCCCTGGCAGTGTTTTTCTGGTCTTTGCCTTGACTTGTAAAGCTTTTCCCCCATCACTCCTTGTTATGCCTTCATGCTTTAGGGGGCATTTGTTACACATTATTTTGTCACACCTCCTATTCAATTCCTATTCCACATCCCAAAGTGAGAAAATGTTGACAATTGTGAAGTGTTTTCATTATGAAACACATACTAAAACATGCCTAAAGAATGGAAGAAAAATGACCTTGAGTCAATTCTAGAGAAGGTTGACTAAAACCTTAAATTTCAGGACCAACACTCTTTACTCCATTGCTTGCTCATGCTGATGGTAGGATATAGTTCTTTGACCTATCGCTGCCAACACCTTTTTTGATATGAAAAGTAGCATTCAACCTCTTATGGCATTTTTTGACAAAATGGAGGAGAAGCTTCATATGCTAGAAACTTCGAGAAACAATGAGTTGGATGTTGTTGGTTGCATATATGGTCGAGATCTCCCATTTGGAACTCTTGATCCTACCATTAAGGGCCTTCCCCTTGAGATGTGGACCTTCCTCCCTCTTTAGTGGATCCCTAACTCCCTCTCCCTTCCTATAAATCAAATCCCTTCCATCCCAAATGGTTGGTCATTGATTGCATGCATTCCTATGCTGATATTATGCCGAAATGTTGCCCATCTAACTTGGAGAAGGAGTGCTTGAAGAGTCTTGGCTTGGATGTGGAAATCCACCAAAATGAGGTCTCCAACATCAAGGAATTGGTTTTATTCTTCCCTTTTTAGTTTATTAATATATACATCTGATGTTCACTTTCCATAAATGTGTACATGTTTATTCATTTATCTTGATACTCCTTGATCTATTAAGTAGTTTATGTTTGATATATTCCATGTATGCTCTTGTATCTTGTATTGTCTTTTGATCTCTCTTGTAGGTACTCGGACATAAAGAACAAGCAAGGAGAAATCCTAGAAGCTAGGAGATCGAAGCCATCACCAAATGATTTAGCGATTAGCATCAGAGCGAGGTAGATTTCTTCTTCTCCCTGTATTTTTAAACATAAGCTAGGAAAGTCTACATTAGTTTGTTCATTTTGTTTTTAGACCCATTCATTGGGCTAGAGAGATCGCCTTTGTCTACAGAGGGGGTTTATATTCACAATAGGTTGTAACTCCTTTCAGTTGTAGATGATAAATTAGGGAGTAGTTTCTTCCTTCTGGTTGTAGCCAGAGAACATTATAACAACGTGTATAAGCTTTTCTTTGTGAACGTAAATTGAAGGAAAGTTTGAAGAACTTATACAATGTTTATTTGTGTCTCTAATGATTGATTCTTGTGATGTTAATTTGAATTAATTGTTGTAGTATTCATTAGTTTCCTAATAGCATGTGAAATTCAAAGAAGTTTTTTAATTCCTACAATACTAATTCATCCCCCCTCTCAACGTTGTCTTGGTTTCTAACACTCTCTTCATCAACAATGATTCTCCAAACCCTGGGGTATCTTCATGTGAAAGATGATTTACATTTTCTTCATCATCTCGTATTATGTGTTCACTTCTTTTATTTGTATTATTTTTTGGACATTAAAATTATCTATATCCAAGTTTGTTGCATCTATAACATCTCGGATGATAATATATGCTTCTTCCTCTACTTCTAGAATAATTATTTTTTCCTCTAAAATCACTTCCTCTTTATGATTGACTTGGTTGTTCAGAACCACATTCTTCTTCTCTTTAGGATTTGAATCTCCCTCTATTACATCGATGTCCTCTACTCCTTACTAAGCATTTCTCACTTCCTCTTTGATTGTATTTCCTTGCCAAGTTTTCTTCTGCTTTGAGGGAAGATTGATGTACCTCTTCATCTATCATTGGGGATAAAATGATAATTCCATCTTGAATTTGATACCATAATCCATTTATGTATCTACATACTTTTTTGATGTCTTCCTCAACATGTCCAACCCTAATATTTATCTTATAAAACTATTCAGTATATTCTTTTACTAAAATTATTTTTTTCTTAAGATTCTTTATTTGTTTGAAATTTTTTAAGATAGTCTTTAGGAATGAAAGTACCTTTTAATTTAGCATCCATTTTATTCTAGCTTTTAATCTTTGCTTTTCCCTCGTTCTTTTGCTTTGCTTGCACACCATCCCACCAAAATGATGCATGATCATTTAATCTAGTGAGAGCATATATTATTTTCTTCTCTTCAACTACATTCTCATAGTCAAAGTACTTGTCCATTTCATTGATCCAATAAATCAATTCGTCAATGTTTATGTTTCCCTTATACATTAGTACCTCCATTTTTTATCTATAACTTATTCATGTGAGCATATTGAGCAATATTTCCTCTGTGGTTTCTTCTTCTAAATATGTTTCTTCTTCATTGGAAGATTCTTCTTTGACACTGACATCTCCTATGCCAACACCCCTCCTCTATGTGGTTTTCATGGCTTCTATCCTAGTTTGAATAGACCTCATATATGTTTTAGAAAAACCAAATTTTCTACAGGTCTTCTTCTTCCTACTCCTACTCTTTCCCGATGTTCCATTCTCACTCTACGTAGCACTCTTCCTCTTGTACCAAATGATGCAACTAGACTCAGGCATTAAATCTCTATCTTAATATTTTCTCTTTGACCTTAGCTTGTTGTGCTATCAAAATATGCATTGAATGGAGTTTTTACACATTTCAATAATTAACATGAATTCACATCAGATACCATGATTTTTAACTAAACTTCAAAATATTGTCATCTATCATCTCTACTAACCAGGCCATTAGGAAATCAAGCTGCCATGGAAATTTATATTTTTCCTTTTGTTTTGAATCCAATCCTGTGGAAGTACCATCAATTAACATAACTCTAATTCTTATTACTTGACATTATCGTTAACCAAGCCATCGAAAATTCAACCCCTTGGAGACTAAGACTTGGAACTCATACCTTTAATTGATGGAAATCAAATAATGAAACTAGTTTTTTTCAAGTTAATGAACATCAAATAATGAAACTAAGTTTTTTCAGTTGATGGACATCAAATAATGAAACTGAGTATTTTCAAGTGTTGTTTTGTTAACCAATAATCAAGCCATTATGCCACTAGAATAAATACCATTGCAAAAATGTGAAACTTGTTTTCAAGTCTAGTGGACGAACTTCACTAAAGGAAATAACAAATTATCTTTGTCAAATAATGATAATGGCAACCAACCACAAGGGAGTTCAGAATCACCTAGAAATAAGAAAGGTTCCCAGTTTGGTTGATGAACTTTACTAATGGAAACAACAACCTAAATTTGTCAATTCATGTCAATGGGATATAACACCACTCATATGTGACACCACCACAATATAAGGCAACCAAGGAGTTTAGAAATTTTCTTTTTGGATAAGGACAATCTAGTTGAAACATAACCCACCAATGCCTGAAATAAATAAATTCCTCTAGACAGTCATAATTCAAACCTTTGTTTCTATTGTAAATTCCACATAAAAGACAGAGTTAACATAATACACAGATAATTATTTAGAGAAATTGAGCTTGGAGACAAATGTACATTTAATGGATCTGCAAATGCATAAATCAAATCTAAATAGTACATGTACTAGGGGGAAACTCAGTTGGTGATCGAAGTAGTGTGAAATCTATGAAAACTGAGAGATCAAATGTTCAAATCCCCATGTTTGTCACTTGGTATATGGAGAGGAGGATAGGTCATAGACCCCCAAAGGTTTACTACTTGTTAGGAGTGTTATAGACAATTTTGTGCCTTACAGAATTGAGCATGAAATGTCCATAATCTAAGGGATCCAATGTCCCTAAACATGTTGTTCCTACCCCTCGAGGAACAAGGCTAACAAACCACAACAATTCACAAAAAGTTCTCCACCTGAAACTGCTCAAAAACAAGTCAATTCAGGATCATGTCAACTGCTCCATTGACCATCTGCGCTGAATGTCAGTGGCTCCACTGTCTACCTGTGTTGAATGTCAACTCCAACACTAGCTACCTGCGCTGAGCGAGTTTGGACAAGTGGCAGACTCATTCCTCAAGGTGTCAATGCTCAGGAAGCTTCCAAAATGACACTTGCCTCAGGGAATTCGACTGGTGATGAGTAAGAGGTTCCAAATCTCCAAGTGGAAGCAAGAACCTCCAAGTGGACTCAAGAACTGAGAGAGGGAGAGGACACTAGTCAGATCTCAAGCTGACTCATCCTCTCTCCAAAATAACTATATATAGATCTCTCCTCCATGAGATCTAGAGGCTGGAATTTTGTTATTGCAAAGAATTGCTGTTGGTTTGAGACTGGAATCATTGGGTGCTTAATGCTTTGAAGGGGCTGAAGATAGGAATTCCATTTGCTGGGAAGGAGATGCTGGATTGGAGCCCTCTGGGTTGTATCTCTTCCTGAACCTTGTTATTCATCAATAAAGCTATCTTGGTTTCTCCTATATGCTGATGTATTTTGATGTATGAATGTATTAGTGTATTTGGTTTATTTCTAATCCTAAACTAGTTATGAATGTGAGTATCTATCTTTGTGTAGTGTTCTTCTCTTGTCGCAAGTAGCTGTTCTCTTGTGATCTTGCAGGAAGCTGTAGCTGGATAAGCAGGAAGGCAAGTAGCTGTGAACACCCAAAGAGAAGGGAGATTGGATCGAGGGACAAACGGAAGACACCGGTAAGTCTATTGATTTCTCTTCTTTCACATTTCATAAAGGAAGAAACCAGTATAGTTGTACTCGTTTGTTGCTAAGGCACTGTCACACCTTAGGTGGATAGGATCATCCTGCATAGGCATTTTTCCCCACAAAAAATTGGCGACTCCACTGGGGAGAATTTGTTTAGTCATTTTATTTGTGTTTCCATCATTTGTTTACTTCATAGACTTGACAGCAACAATCGAACTGCATCTTTCCCGGATGCAAAGTAGAAAGTTGCTGCTTTGATCCAGTTGCTGGACTTGTCTATGATCTGAACAATGGATTCACAAATGATTTGATGATCCTTGTGATAGATCTTAGTAGCTTTCAAAGCATCCCTTTGATTATACCTTGCTTGTGTTTCTGATTTGGCCTGAAACTGTTGATTTTTGAGCAATTTGTGACCCAGAACCGAGGAGAAACAAGAGTTTCTCCTTCAGCGCAACTGCTGTGAAGGCAGTCTGCATTTCAACGCAGGTCCCGTGAAGGCTACCTACGCTGAATGTCAAATCCTCAGTGTTGAGGTTGCGCTGAACCAGTTTGGCCTTGTGCAGCTGGGGTTCTCTGCTCTCTGTTGCCCTGTTTTGATCTCTGTTTTTGCAGCCTTTAACCAGCATAGGTACCAGTCAGATAACTCTTTTTCTTTGCTTAGATTCCACCTCCTTTTGTACAAAAAGACTGTGAGTGTTTTTTATGTGTTTGTGGCGTCATTTACAGTTTTCCTTTGCATGAGTAAAGTAGTCATCCTGTAGCCTTTGATTCAGATCTGATTGACTGTGATCTTAGAAGAGAGTTCATTGGCTGTTTGCAGATTGATTATACATTTACTTTTGCTTATTGGTTTGAATTTGTCTCTTTTAAGTGTCAAAACAAGTCTTTATTTCGAAAATCGTTAAGTGTTGTAATCTCTTCTATCTTCTCTGATTTCGAAAAAGTGAACTTGTTTGTATTGATCATTTAAAAGCAAATTCAAAGTTGTACAAAAAGCTTTCTTTGTAGGCATAAATACTAAGAAAGGGGAAAACAAACACCTGCATTGTGCATTTTGAATTTGATAGTTTGCATGTTGGATTTAGGAAAAGTGCATTAGAGTGTGCTGATTGCTCTTTGAGAAAAGATGGTGTCTTTCTTTTCCCTTAGTAGCTAGGATTTTCAAAGTTGAAAAGATATAAAGCTTGCTTATCATCTTTAGACTGCATTTAGGAATTTGTATCATACATCTCGTGGTGAACCTTGAAAGGAAAACTTTAAAAAGATCAACCTAAAATAAACTGAATGAACCTAACAACGCTTTGTAACATAACGCACAACATAGAGGTCTAGGCTAGAGACGTGTTCCGGCGTCGTTAAGCCTAGTGACTGTCGATCTCGTGGAAGGTGGGTGATTCCTCCTGAGGGACGATAGCGCTAGTACAAATTGTGCTCCCACGTAACGTCGCGTATATATTGGGGGACCCCTATAGGCATATATCCTTTATCCTTAGGAAGCCGTGTCGGCCGCCCTACTGATCGCAATGCAGTGAACACAACATTCACGAAGATCGGCCGCCCGTACCTTAAAAAGTATTCTGCGGTTTTGAGAAAAGTTTGGCACACCCTCTGCCTAGAACTCCAGAGCAGTTTCTTTTGGCCTTTTTCAGACTCTATAACAGAAAAAGTCCATCCGAGCATTTGTCACTTCGGGCTCGTTAAAACATCGAAGGAGACTAGAGTCATCTTTAGCTTTTTCTCGACTCTTTAAAACTGAAAAAGCAAGTTGTGTCTAAAGCGTCGTTAAAATTTATTTTAAACGGAACAATCACCCTTTAATTCTTGCATTGATCTTTAGGTTGAAAGATGGAGCACACCAACCAAGGAATTCCCCTTGGTGGAAATCCTAGTCCCTTCTCCTCTTGGGGAGATGTTGGTGCACCCCACATGGCCACATTGTCGCTTCCAGGACTGACAATTGGCCTGCCAGTTTGGCTCTTTTCAACCAATGTCGTTCAGAATGTCACCATTCTTGAACAGTCGAGTCAACAGTCAGACCAGACCAGAGTCGCCCACCAGCCTTCTACTTCATCTTCCTCTCCTCCTTCCTCTTCGCTTGACGGAACTGGTAAAACTAAAAACCAGGCTCCTAAGGAGAAGAAGGAGAAGAAGAAGAAAGAAAAGAAGAAGAAGGAGCCGAAGGCGATTGGGGGCAAATGAGAGTCGTCTGACAAAAATCCACACACAGCACTGACCAGGCCTAAATCGCCATGCGTCATATGCAAGGGAGACCACTTCCATAGAGATTCCTGTATCCCTCGAATACTAAGGGACTGGTCTCCCCGTTTTCACAATTGGGTAGCATCAACCTCTGATAGCCATGTTGATTGCTCACCGTCAACTAGTGGGAGTGAAGCCCCAGGACAAAGAGGGAAACTTAGATTTCCCTGCAAACTGTGTGAAGGTGATCACGCCATCCACCGTTGTCCCTTCTTAGATGAGGCTAAAAGAGTTCTAGAAGATCACCTGATTTTACGAGCGCAACTTCCTCCTGGATATCAAAAACTCCTGCCAAGTCCTTCACTAGTTGAGAACCCGGCTGGCCCACCCAGGTGGTCAGCCGAAGCACCTATCATTGAAGATGAATCGTCTGGATCCATGCCTGACGAAAGTTAAAAGGTTGATACGGCAGTTGACCCGGTTTTTCCTTCAGAGGCTCTATCTTCGAATGATACCATCACAGAGGAGAATAAAGACGACACCGTCCAAATTCTCTTCATTAACACTGACTCTGATGAACAAGGGGGCAATGCCACCATTCCTTTATCGCAGGAAGGAAGTTCATCAGAGCAATATCCGGCCATCTACTCGGTCCCACCACCAAGCAACCTAGTTGTCTCGTTCGACTGGAACCAACTAGGCAGACCCCGGTTGCCAGCCAGTATACCATTCAGAATTATTGTTCAAATATACAGAATGGTAATGGATGGCACTATCGTTGATGAGGGGGCATCTGTGAGTATCCTTTCCTCTATTTCTTGGAAAGCGCTTGGTTCGCCAGCGCTTTTACCTGAAATGAGAAATCTATCAGGTTTTGATAAAGGAACCAGTCGACCTTTAGGGATCCTCCCCAATGTGACTATAACATTGAAAGGGAAGACCGTTCAAATGAACGTGATGGTCGTTCAAGGACCCTTGGATTATAACCTACTCCTTGGACGAGACTATATATATTGCATGAGAGCTATAGTCTCCTCACTCTTTAGAGTAATGTGTTTTCCGCATGAAGGAAGAATGGTCAAGCTCGTAGACCAACTTTCGTTTCCCGGATCACGCATCGCAAATAGTCATGTACCATCCCTAAATGGTCTATTCATGCAAGAAGTGTCTCAACCCACGGTCCGCCCTCCTGATGAGTGCGAGTAATCCGGGAGGATATGACTGGAACCCAGGGGGCATGCGTCCTGGTCTGCTTCGGCAGAGAAACTTTGGGTATAGAGTAGGTTTCCGCGGGAGAATATGACCAGTCTGTACCCCGTCCATAGAGGAAGAGGGGTTATTCTAGAATAAGATTCTTTTGTCAAAGCTACGTAAGTTGACAAGAGTCGTCACTCACCTTTGTCTATTTCGGTAGACACTACCGAGGAAGTGTTTTGTTTGAAAGATTAACGAGACAATCTTTGGGTAACCTGAAAGAAGTAGGCCTCTCCCAGTGAAACGAAAGTTTTGACGGAAATGAAGTAGAGGTAACTTTGAAATCATACTTTATACTTGGGGGCATGCAAACCTTTTGGAGTGTTAGCAAGGGGCGGCTATTTATTTTTAAAATTTTTAGGACCTCTAACCCTTTAAACTCGTAGGATTAGTCGTTTCCAAGCTTGCATAAAAAAAGGATCCGGAGCAAAGCTTAGTGAGATGAAGCTCCATAAAAAATAGAATCTTGATAAGACACTCTTATCATATGACTGGGTAATCGAGCAGTTTTAGCATAAAGTTCATGCTCGTTAAAAAATAAACATAAGAAATGAGCAAGAGTTTCCTGCAGTGTTTAAGCTCATTTTAAAATAAAAAATGAACCTACCCGGTAAATAACCATCGTGAATGTAACCTCATCAGCCATTAAAGCCTTGGTCGTGTTTGCACCTGTCACCTCCACTTTTCATTTGGCCGATCGTTCACCTCCATATGATTGTTTACCCATTTTGAGGAACAGCTGCGAAGAGTGATTTCACCTAGCCATCCTTGTGACACTGCCGTGATTGGAAAATTCCAACCTGTACCTGGAATCAACTGCTAACCCTGTTTATCACTCGTTCCTCAAAAGATGAGTCTTCTTTAAGCTCTTTTCAACTGACTCGTAAAATATGAAAAGATTACCGAGTTTTGGCCTTCCAGCTCGTTAAATCGACCGGAAGAGCTATCCCTCCTCTAGATTTTAATCTTTTTGGACCTGAGGGATTATTGCACAAAAAGATCGAGCGCTTGTTTTATTCGGCTCGTTAAAACTATCGAAAACTCATCCCTTCTGTATTGTTTTATACTTTTTCGGACTTGAGGGATTAGATGACGAAAAAGGAATTTTGGAGTTGACTTTATGTATCTTTTCAGACTCTCTAAAAATGAAAAGGACCGAGTTATCCTTGTCATTAGACTCGTTAAAATTATTAAATAGCGACAAACTTGTCTTTAGACGAGAATGAGTTTCACTATCGCTAGGCTCGTTAAAACATAGCGATGGGCTTGCCGAAGGGTAGGTTATAGAACAAGCATATGTTATCCTCCTCAAGCTTGACAAAAATAAAGAGGTACTGGTCAGCAATGACTGGGGAAAAATTGGGAGAAACTAAAGAAAACTTTGATGGTAGCAAGTCGCTCTTGAACATGACACTTTTCCTCCATACCACAATCAGGTTGGGTTGTTTCATTCACCGGTCACATCACCATGGTCTCGCCATACCATCCATATTTGGGGTAATGCTACCGATCCATCGCATCAGTGTCACCATATGTTCAAGAGAAGTCGTTCAGAAAGAGTCAACCATGTCCCATCCACTGCCGTACATTATCCTTCATCCATTCATGACCGCCACCCTGAATCATATGTCACAGATGGTTTTCACCTCCATTAAAATCATTAGCTCCGTTCCGTGTCACTGATGTGGGATTCATTAAGGCCCTCCTATGACGGATCGCTTCTTGTCGACATCAGCTCATTATCCAAGAAGTTGATCTAGGAACAACCCCTTCAGTACTTTGAAGCTTGCATGCCTCAATGGCAAGTTTCTCACTTCCGGCGACAGGTATACATCAATGACCTTCGACCGAAAGATTTTGCGTGGTGTTCGACGCCAAGTCCTTTATTCACACCACGTGAATTGTACTGCAGTACCTTGAGGGTCATTATCATTATCGGTGATTCCTCTCGCGCTTGTTAACGGTTTACATCATTGACCGGTCTTCAAGCGATGTCTTTCCATGTTCGACTTCAGAACAATTCTCACATGGATCGACTTGTACTTAGAGTGAAGATCGAACGAGTTTGAAGACCTCGGATCTAGTTTCATCCATCTGGGCTGCGATATATATTCAGGAAAGATAAAGACATTGACATGTACATCATTGCAGCAGATAATCATCCTACTCAAAGGATGATAATTTCATCAAAATTATCAGTCTATCATCAGACGATTGTCTGTTCTATGTACAGAAAAATGAATTTATAAAGCTGAGCATGGGAATGCCCGCCTCAGCTAGATCATGAAAGCAGTATGGAAAATAATGTATTGTATTGTATTGTATTACAGGTCTCCTCCCAGCATTGGATGAACTTCAGATCCCCCTAATAAAGCATTTCGCCCGATAAACAGCCTCATACTTTAGGGGGCAACTGTTATAGACATTTTTGTGCCTTACAACATTGAGCATGAAATTTCCATAATCTAAGGGATCCAATGTCCCTAAACATGTTGTTCCTACCCCTAGAGGAACAAGGCTAACAAACCACAGCAATTCACAAAAGTTCTCCACCTGAAACTGCTCAAAAACAAGTCAATTCAGGATCATGTCAACTGCTCCATTGACCATCTGTGCTGAATGTCAGTGGCTCCACTGTCTACCTGCGTTAAATGTCAACTCCAACACTAGCTACCTGCGCTGAGCGAGTTTGGACAAGTGGCAGACTCATTCCTCAAGGTGTCAATGCTCAGGAAGCTTCCAAAATGACACTTGCCTCAGGGAATTCGACTGGTGATGAGTAAGAGGTTCCAAATCTCCAAGTGGAAGCAAGAACCTCCAAGTGGACTCAAGAACTGAGAGAGGGAGAGGACACTAGTCAGATCTCAAGCTGACTCATCCTCTCTCCAAAATAACTATATATAGATCTCTCCTCCATGAGATCTAGAGGCTGGAATTCTGTTATTGCAAAGAATTGCTGTTGGTTTGAGACTGGAATCATTGGGTGCTTAATGCTTTGAAGGGGCTGAAGATAGGAATTCCATTTGCTGGGAAGGAGATGCTGGATTGGAGCCCTCTGGGTTGTATCTCTTCCTGAACCTTGTTATTCATCAATAAAGCTATCTTGGTTTCTCCTATATGCTGATGTATTTTGATGTATGAATGTATTAGTGTATTTGGTTTATTTCTAATCCTAAACTAGTTATGAATGTGAGTATCTATCTTTGTGTAGTGTTCTTCTCTTGTCGCAAGTAGTTGTTCTCTTGTGATCTTGCAGGAAGCTATAGCTGGATAAGCAGGAAGGCAAGTAGCTATGAACACCCAAAGAGAAGGGAGATTGGATCGAGGGACAAACGGAAGACACCGGTAAGTCTATTGATCTCTCTTCTTTCACATTTCATAAAGGAAGAAACCAATATAGCTGTACTCGTTTGTTGCTAAGGCACTGTCACACCTTAGGTGGATAGGATCGTCCTGCATAGGCATTTTTCTCCACAACAAGGAGGATAGGTCATAGACCCCCAAAAGTTTACTAGTAGTTAGGAGGATAGGCCATAAACCCCCAAATGTTTACTAGTAGTTACGTGTTAGGTGGGTTGTTACATTCCTCTAAAATACAATAAAAAAAATCTAAATAGTACATCAATTCTTTATAATCACTCCCATTTTCATATCTACTCCCATTTATACATTTTCATGCGTAATAGTTTTATTTATACTGAAAAAATATCAATCTAAACATATACATTCATATCCTCTGAACTAAAAAAAATCCAAGCAAGGTTCCAACTCTCCCTATCTTATATAATTCCTTCAACTTACTAACTAAAATAAACATATATATTACATTACATGAAAAAAAAACTCCTTGTAAATGCACTTGTAATTTTCTAGAAATTTGACAATCTTGAGAAAATAAATAAAATTATTTAATTTCACGACAATGAAGAAACCAATTTTCTCACAAAAAAAAATTCGAAAACTTTTGGAAGTCAATTACTAGCTTGACTTTGAAAAAAACACCTGCAATAAATGTCCCTCAATAGTGAACTCCATGTTAACACTTTGAGCCAGCTCAACATTAGACCAATGCCATACCACATTAGTTTCCATGTTAAAGTTGTATCACATCAACCTATGATTATGCTAAAAAATGAATCCTGAACCATTGTCACGTCGTTCCATTAAAATAACATGTATACCCATGCTAAACTAATCACTAGTACTTTGTGTTTAATTAAACTAATCACTAGTACTTTGTGATTAATTGCATTCCATGCTTGCTATTTTTCCATAAACAATTTCAATATGCTAAATCACAAATTACCTTTGTTTATTTTCAATTAATGATTTTCTAAGTTTAAGAGCATAAATGTATTGGAAGTCAAATTTTGTATGAATCAAAATGAAACAACACATTCTTTTAATGGTCATGTTTGGTATTTCCCATATTAAACGACACAAATATTATTTGTCAATGTTAAATAATAAATGAACCAGTTGATGGAATGAAAGTTGATGGTTATCTTAGCTATTATTACTTTATACATAATTAATGGGAGTGTGTCTTTTAATATAGTATTGCTTTATATCTAAGATGTTATATTAAATTAGTATAGATAGTACATTATCTTTTTTTTTTAATCTACGACAGGGCCTTTTCTATTAACATCAACCAGCAAAACTATATACAAAAACAGGGATTCTCCTCCCGCCCCGAAGGGAAACCAGGTAGGAGGGCCACCAAAAGTTAGAAGTTATCAACATAAAGCTGAGACAGTACACGATCAAGTTTAAAACAAAACCTTCAGTCTACCTACCAGCTGGAACTATTTCCCTATCATCTTATGCATTCCACAGCCTATGCCAAAACTGATTCTATTGGTCCTAACAGGTGAAATTTGAAAGCAAAACAAAGACATATCAATCATCCATGATCTCCGGTTTCACCTCTTCCTCGCGGTGCTCCTTGGTTATCAGCTTCAGAATGTTTTGGATATCCTCCAGTTTTCTATCCTGTTTCAGAAGTGCGACGTGCAGACTCTTCATTTCCTCTTTCAGGCTCGGGTACCCTTGCGCAATCTCTGTCATTTCTTCCGCAATATGTTCCATTGCTTTGGCTAGAAGACACTTCATCACCCAATATATATGCAGGGCTTGTTTATACTGGGAGAGGCGACCCTTGGTGTTACCAGGATCCGGCATAAGAGAGCTCCATTCATTCATCTCAGGGTCCGAGGCCTCCTCCAGGACTCTCTTTACCAAATTCTCTATAATTCTTCTTATCTCCACATTGCCCTCATTATTGTACTCACGCTCTGCATCTCTGGCCATCTGGTTCATAGTGCAACGACCTCTTTTCCGTTGGTTGGGAGACTGAGATTCAGAATCATAGTCGCCAGCATGCCCGGTGCTTCCTTGTCCCCTACTTCCTCTGCCCTTGCCTCTCTTAGAAGGCCGACCACGGATGTTACCCTGGCTACCTTGTCCGACCTTGAACCTCCCTCTCCTCCTGCATTCCTCCTGCATATTCCTCATCTCTCCTTCTCTGTATATTCCCTCTTCTGCCGTCACCTCCTGATCCTTCCTCCTGAACCTCTCCTCGCTTTCCTTTATGCTCTGGTGGTTATCAGTCCCCTGAGAGCTATCGTCCTCCTGTATCCTCTGCTACCTTGTCGTCCTCTTCCTTCTGTCACCCTCTTCGCTATTTACACTAGCCTGCCTGTCACCCTCAGCCATAGTCTCTTGCTCTTTATGAAAACTGTTTCCAGGAAATTTACTCCAAGTATCAACCGCCCTCGCCACCTTGCATGTCCTTAATTTGCTCGCATTAATGTCTATTGCTAATCCCTTTAAATTATTGCCACCTCTTCTGCCCGCTACCGCCTGATCGCCGTCATGTCCCATCCCTTCTACTACCATGATGATCTTGGAACCATGTCTCGGGATGCTCTCTTCACAGTAATCTCCCTTCACATCCTTTATTATGATTGCCCAAGAGTGATGCTTGTACTGACAAGCCCTACCAATTATCATTAGGCTACCTGGAGTCCTTTCCTCCACCCCAATTGCGGTCTGTTTGTATCCTTTAGCATATCTATACTCTGTCATTATTGTCTTGGTTGGTGATGGAAATTAATTCCTCCCAACGAGTCCCTTCCAGCTGTGGTGGTCATATGCTATCCACTTTGCCATTCAATTCATTGCAGCCCCAGTTCGCCAAGTAATCAGCAGCTCTATTGCCTTCTCTCCTAACATGATGTATGACCTTGTACTCAATATGATTCATTGATTCTGCTATTTCCTGGATGAGGCCCGCCGTCCTCCAACTTCTAGCCACCTGATCCCAAGCTTTTCCATTATTCAATTTTCTTATTGTTTCTACAACTAGAGTTGAATCCCCTTCTATTTCTAGATTCCTGTAACCATTTCTTATTGCAATCTTAATTCCTTGGTACGCAGCCATGAATTCTGCTTCATTATTACTCATCGTGCCTCCTCGGTCAGCATAAATCCACCTAGTTTGGCCTTGACTATCTCTGAAAATCCCCCCGAATCCAGCAAGACCTGGATTTCCTTTTGATGCTCCGTCAAAATTAAGTTTGATAAAGCCTGCTTGAGGTCGGATGAACACCGTTGGACTTTGGTTCTGTATAATTTGGGGTTTTTGCTGCTAGGGATATGTTAGCCTCCTATTGCAACAGGGTTTCATCTTTCATGATTGACATTTTTACATGCCAAATATGTCATACTTTGCACGTTGCAGTGTTCCATATTTCCACAGGATGCCATGAAGTGTGCTAGTTCAATGCCACTGCTATATTCCAATTTTGATGATTTGTTCCATTTTTGAAGAGTTTTCATTTAAGGGAGGTCCAAACAGTCTAATCTTGGTCACCCTAGGTTTCAATTTCATATTTTAGAATATAGAGAATGCATCTGACCAAACAATTTAATCTTGGCAGATCTGTAGATAGGTAGAGAATCAAAGGGACCCAACTGCTTAATCTGGGCCCTGACAGAAATAAGTGTAGATTTAGATAGGAAACATTCAAAAAGAAAAATTGTAAAGCTGGGTTTGCAAGTCTAAGTGCACCCAAACCAAAAAGAAGAAAAAATGTTAGGTGAGCAGGCTGGGTAGGTAGCTGTGAGGTTGTAGAATGATGACTTATGATCAATTTGGTGTTACAAAGTGTTTTATCTCTTCAGATCACAATGCAGACAGTTTTTCATTTGAAGGAGCTCGAGGTGGACATCACTAACTCCCCCTTCTTCTAATTCCCCAAGTCACTTACTAATTTCCCCAAAGAGGTCAAGATCTGCTTGGTTCCTCTTAGTTCATCATTTTCCATGTCATTTGCCTTAGTGGTGATCTGCTTCGCTCAAGGATTTCATTTCTTTACAAATTCTTTTCCCCAAAATTAGCCTAAGGTCCCCCACCTTAGCGCTTTCTTATAATTTCCATATTAACTACTAACTCTAGTATATAACTCCCCATCATTTTTTCCCCTTCCCCTACTAAAAAAATGTATATAAAACTCCCCTATGTAAATATCCCGCCCCTGGCAATATAGCCATATTTCTTTTAAGTCCGGGGAAAAACAGTCCATCTGGGGCTATTTTTAGCCCATCCGTGTCATAGCAGGATTTAGATGACACCTGGTCATGCTAATAACCTCCCCCCCTAGCCCTAAAACCCCTCAAAAAACCCACACTTCGACTTTATCTTAAGTTTTTGTGCATAAATACATTAACCCGCGCTCATTAAACCCTGTAACCCACTTTCCCTAATTCTAAAGACCCCCACCGCGCTATATTTAAATCGGAATATTCCTGCGAATATCCCCGCCCACTAACCTGCCGTCGCCCCGTCCTTTCCGCCAGCCGTCCAATCGTCTTGCACCCAGATCAACGACTGGCGGGCCTTCCCGTCTCCCAACGCGCCTGAAGGTTAGCGTCCGGGAGATGGGCGGTATTGCCGCCATACTCCCGCCACATGTCGCCTTCTGGGCTGTGGCGGAGCCCCTCTCTCCAAAACCGCCCAGGTGCTAAGGCGATGCACCCAAAACCATTTACCACTCCTGCGCAATGACGTCACCTGCCTGTGTCACCCCCCTGCCCAGTCACCATGACACGTCATCCGCCTGCGTGGCCCTCCTGCCACTGTACTGCCGAGTCACCCTGCCACGTGCCCTGCCACCGTGTCATCTGCCGTATTGTCACTTCACCTCCATACGTGATGACGTCATCATGCTGATGTCATCCCGCCACGTCATCTTGCTGACATCATCGCTGACATCACCCACCGTACAAAGTCCCATCATGCTGACGTCATCATCAGTTTTTAGTGCGAAGGGCGAAAATCGCACTCCGGAGCCCTGGAATCAGTTTCTGAGGCAGTTTTTGCCGCTGGATAAAATAGGCCGAAGTGGGGAATCTTTTCATTACGCAACCCCTAGCAAGCCCGAAAGGCGCCGAATGACCCGTTTTTATTCGCGAAGCATTCAGGAAGGAGCCGAAGACAGTTTTAAGGAAGACAGAGCCAAACAACGGCCATTAAATGCTGATTTAATGCATAGCACATCAGAACAGCATCCCAATTTATTGTCAAAGAGTATCAGAGAAGGAAGAAGAGCCAAGTAGTATCAGTCAAGATTTTCTAGGGGCTCGAAGCACATGAGCATTGATGAAGCCCCCCAGAAAGTCAAAATAAGAGGTGTAAGCCCGTCCTTTCCCTCAAATCACAGTTAAAGCTTTAAATGCAGACAGACAGCAAAGAAGCAGAAACCCATACACATTTATTGCAGAAAACACTGCACCAAGCCACCGAGGACTACATCATTTACTCAGTTTTGATACGGCCGCCCTCAGCGCAGCCCGAGATATTTTCATGCATTCATTTCTGATAGAATTAGGTCAAATTAATCATTTTTTATGACCTGTTTTAGGTCAAGATGTAAAAAAAGTAGTTGTAGAGAGTTTTTCCCCTATATATACCGCTCTCTACATTGTTTCAATGGTTGGTCAATTGAGAATTTTCACTAGAGACTCGCATTGTATACTTGAGTTTTTTCTATAACCAAAGATTGCTGAAATCTTGGAGAGCAAACTGCCTGTTGTTAATGAATGTTTTGAAGAAATGAAGATGGATTTCTTGTGCTGCAACCTGAAACAATAAGTGCATCTTACCTCTGTTTTATTGTTTACCACTGTCTAAATAGCAGGAAGAAAGAATAGCTTAGAATTTGTTTAAATACACTCTATGCTCAATTTCTGCTATTTCTATATGTTTTCCTCTGAATGAATTGGTTATGAATATGAATTCCTCCTGGCTCATATTTACCCCGATTCACCTGTGTTTGCCAATTATCTAGGGATTCTTTACTGCCCCTAGGTAGAGCTCTGTTACCTCCATCTGTTAAGCTGATTGAGATATTCTTAACTGCCTCTCATTACTTAGCATTCTTTCCATCATTACTACCTGAAACATTGTTTCATGCGCAGCTATCTTGCTCCATTTTTCCCTTATTATGACCGAAGAAATGCACCAGCAGTTCTCCTCCTCGACTCCATGCCCAATGGTTTGAAACTTTCAGACTATGCCTTGCCTCTCTACCTGAAAATATCAATTTTCCCACCAAAAACAAAACAAAAACCCTCTGAACTCAAAACCTAGCCTAAAATCCTTTTCAACAAAGCTAAATCTGAAAGAGAGAGCCCTCTCTGATTGCAGGTGGGCGAGAACCTGCAGTCCAAAGTTGGTCTGTGGTTACCTCGGCTGTATCCCTTTTTACAACCTGGGGACAACCTGAGTGATAACATAATGGTGACTCCATTGGGGACTTTCCTCAGTTAATTTCACGAAGAAGGTTGTAAAAATCCGTAGGAAAAATCGATTTTCTAATTGTTGTATATCCCTTAAAACTACAGATGAAGCCTGAATTTCAGCCAGGAAGCCTTTGAAACGGTTCTTGTTTTGCATTTACAGGAGTAGATAAAAGCTGCTTCAGTCAATCTTCATGCTAGTTTTAAGCTATACACAGCCATTCCAAAATCTGATCTGTCCCTTGTTAATTACAAAAATATTCCCATAAAAATACCCAAAAAACAATTCGGAAGATGGCTCCCAAGAAGAATCCACGATATACAAGGTCAAATCCCGATCCAAACCCTCCAGCTGTTTTTGAAAACCCTAAAATAATCCCGAAAATCCTTAGAAAGCAAGAAAGACAGGAAAATTTCGCTGATAAAACTCCTGAAATAGCTTACCCTAGCTGTATTCTGACTCCTGTCAAGGTTTCCTGTTTCCCCTAGTTCATCATCTACATCTCGAACTCCTCCTTCCACACCTTCATTAACTGCACATACTACCACTACTGTTGTTTCCAGCGTTCCAGTTACTCCTGTGATCCCCGTTACTCCAGTTGTTCCATTTATCCCCATTGTCCCACTTATCCCTGCCAATATGGCTAATAGATATGCACCCCTACAATTACCTACTAATGCTGGGGCTTTACCTCAAGAGTACCAATCTAAAATCACATATTTTGATAGTACTAGCCCTTTTACTGCCATTCAGCAGACCAAAAAGATGCAAGACTATTTTGAAAACTACGAAATAGATGATGATAGCGTGAGAATGAGAATTTTTGTTCAGAGTCTAACAGGTGATGTGAGAACTTGGTTCAGATCACTCGCTGCAAATTCCATAACCACCCCAGATGAGCTTTACCAATCCTTTACTAACAAATGGGAGAAAAAGAAAGACCCCTTGCACATACTAGCTGAATATGATACGATTAAACGAGGTCCTCAAGAGACTGTTTTGGAGTACTGTGCAAGATTCAATAATGTTTACAACGCAATACCATAGAACCTAAGGCCTCCCCCTGATCTGGCCTTGTACAAATTTCCGGATGGTTTTGACCCTGATATGGCATATCAGTTAAAAGAAAGAGCTCCTCAGACCCTTGCAAACATGCAAAACGTTGATGTCAGTGTTGAGGCTAACTTAATTGCCAAGAGAAATAGAGCTAGAATGGAAAGAAGAACCACCTTTAAGGAAGAACCCTCAGCCTTTGATCAAAATCTTTATGCTATTATCAATGGTCTACAAAGGCTAGGAGAAAGAGTAGAAAATGTTGAGAGAAAAGCATCATGGGAAGGACAACAGTCCAATACCATAAGGAATCCAAATTTTAGGAAAACTCAGAACACAAATGCTGGTAGGTCTACCCAAGACCATGACATAAGACCCCCTTTTCAAGACAACTATGTTGAAGGATCTACTTCTAGTGAAACCATAGAGGACACTCACATGAACCTGATTGATCTAAAGGGTGAGCACCAAACTGTCCTATCCCAAGAAGACCAAAATGAACTCGATTACAATCAGTTTCAAACTAAATCTGGTGATTCTTTTGATTTTAAACAAGGATATGATACTGCTGTGTATGAAGTACACAAAAAATATAAGCTGAGAACTAGGACCATTGACATTTCGGAACCTAGTAAAACAAAGGATGGCAAACAACCCAATAAGACTAAAGGCAAGGCTGTCATAACAGAACCCGCTGATACAAATGTTCCAAACCCACATCAAGTGACTGTAGAAGACATAACAAAAATACAACCTTCCAAAGATCAGCCTTTGCCACCTTCTTCCTCGAAAGAAAGCTCGAACAGTGTTCCAAAAAACTTTCCTGAAACTAAAAAACCACAAGCTATCAGTCCTCATAACACTGATAAACAAGAGCAAATCGCAGATAATTTAAATGAAAAGGAAAAAACTGCCTTTATCAACACCAAGACTCCATTGGAAAAACCATTTAATTTAGAGGCAGAAATATATAAGTTGAAAATATCCATCCCCCTCTCAGAACTTGCCAAACACGATGTATATAGGCAACAAATTCAAAGGTCACTTCAAATCCCAGAAAACAAGGACGATGTAAATGTTTTGGATGATTCCCCTGAACTACTGTTTGGTCCAGAAGTTAATGGAAAGTCAACATATGGACCTATTACACCCTTTTATGTCAGTTTGCATATACATGACAAAGTTTTACACAATGCTATGTTTGACTCAGGGGCATCGCACAATCTAATGCCCAAAGCAGTTATGGAAAAACTGAACCTTGACGTTACAAGACCTTACAAAGACTTGTACTCATTTGACTCAAGTCAAGTGAAATGTCTAGGCCTCATCAAAGACTTGTGTGTGTCCTTAGTTCAATATCCGAATAAGACCATCCTCATGGGTGTAGTTGTCGCTGACATTCCACCAAAGTACGGTATGCTCCTATCAAGATCATGGGGAGCAAAGCTCCAAGGATCCCTTCAATTAGACCTTTCCTATGCCACCATTTTAGTCTTTGGGCAACCAAAGAGACTGTATAGAGAAACACTCATGAAATATGTGGTAAGTAGTGAGAGCAAGCCATAAAATTTTCCCATTTACTCAATCCATTCCGATATGGATTCCTTTATTTTGTTTAATGACGACACAAATTCTCCAACCAAGAATGAGCCCTTGGCCCAAGAACAACAAGCACAAATCAATGAAGAACCGGTTGCACACACTGATAAGACTGTCACAACAGTTATTGCAACCAGCATGCAAGAAGAGCCTCCCCAAACAAAAATTTCAAAACTGCCCAATCCTAAGTTGATTGACACTTTAGGCATCAACCACAAGCAAGAAATCACATGGTATTTAGAATTTGATGGCTCTGTTAACAAGTTAGGAGCCGGGGCAGGTGTCTGGATTCACAACACATATAACAATCATGCAGAAGGCCATGCCTACAGACTGAATTTTAAATGCACAAATAACATGGCAGAGTATGAGGCTCTGCTGTTAGGCCTTAAACTGCTCAAAGCACTAGGAGCTGCTAAAGTGTCTATTTTAGGAGACTCCGATTTAATCATACAACAAATGAAAGGTAATTTTGTTACCAATGAAAATAGAATGAGAGCCTCTAGGACTACTGCCACTAATATACTCAATGCATTCACTGAATTCAAGCTTGACAAGATTTCCAGAAATCATAACATTCATGCACATAGCTTAGCCACCTTTGCTAGTACATGCAAGCTTCCTTTTGACCCAAACCATCACTTCACAGCTGAAGTAAAGCATAGGCCCGCTGTCCCAAATAACATCATAGATTGGCAAGTGTTCGAAAATGACGTCCAGATTAATAATTTCCTTACCCTTGAGCATGAATTTTCAAATATCAACATTGACTTGGATGCTATGACAGATCCAGAATAGCAAACAAATGAGAATCAACAAACAGTAACAGCTGCAACAGCCAAACAGATCCTGAAACCAACTATTTTTGACAAAGAAAACATAGAATAGCTGAAACAAATACACTTGGAAGAAGTAGACAAAACAGAGGCAAAGATCATTGACTTAAAGGATAATTTTCTGCCTGTTGGTCTAACCCCATTAGAAGACATGTTCGACGCCAATGACGTTCCTAGAAAGCATAAATTGCAACCCATAAACACTGATATAGAGGAACACAACATAGGGACGAAAGAGAATCCAAAAATGATCAAACTATCCAAAAATTTACCACCTGATCAAAAGCCCAAGTACATTGACCTATTCAAAGAATTCCAGGATGTATTTGCTTGGAGCTATGAGGATTTGAAATCCTATGACACCTCGGTGATCTAGCACACAATCCCTTTAAAACCAAACCAGAAACCCTTCAAACAGAAACTTAGAAGAATTAACCCTATGCTTCTTCCACCGATTGAGAAGGAAGTAAAGAGGATGTTTGAAGTAGGTATCATAGCACCCATCAGATTTTCTGAATGGGTATCCAATCTTGTTCCTACGAGAAAAAAGACAGGCGAAATCAGACTTTGTGTAGATCTCAGAAATTTAAACCAAGTCTCCCTAAAAGACCATTACCCTTTGCCTAAAATGGATCACATCTTGCAGAGAGTAGTGGGATCATCTAGAATTTCTTTGCTAGATGGTTTTTCAGGTTTCAACCAAATACTTGTTCACCCGGACGACCAAGACAAAACAGCTTTTACCACACCCTGGGGAACATTTAAGTATGTGAAGATGCCATTTGGTCTTAAAAACGCTGGTGCAACTTTTCAACGAGAAATGGACATTGCATTTGCCAAAGAAATACATGACTTCCTAGTTGTTTATCTTGATGACTTGACCCCATTTTCCAAATCTGATGAAGAACACCTCAAGCATCTTAGGCAAATTTTTATGACATGTAGGAAGTATGGCATTTCCTTGAATCCCAAGAAATCCCTATTTGGCCTCAAAGAAGGCAAGTTACTTGGCCACATTATATCAAAAGATGGGATCAGAATTGACCCTGAAAGAACCCAAGCCATCCTCCAAATTCCATATCCAAGAAACATAAAAGAGCTACAAGCATTCCTTGGGAAAATCAACTTCCTAAGAAGATTTATCCCAAATAGAGTTGAATTAATAAGACTGTTAAGCAACATGTTAAAAAAGGATGCCAAGGTAAGATGGTCCCTGGAAACCAAGCAAGCATTCAAAAGTATCAAATCGGCATTGACACAAACCCCTGTACTCACCAGTCCACAGTTTGACAAAGATTTTATCATATTTTAATTTGCATCTGATCACACAATAGCTGTTGTCCTTTTGCAAAAGGATGAATAGGGAGCTGAAAAGCCAATTGCTTTTTTTAGCCGAGCCTTAAGAGATGCCCCTTTGAAGTACCCAATCATGGAAAAACAGGCCTACACACTTGTTAAGGCCATCAAGGATTTCAGAGTGTACATTTTATGTTCACATGTGATTGCCTATGTCCCACACGCTGCTGTAAAAGAAATATTGACCCAAGAGGGATTAGAAGGCAAAAGAGGCAAGTGGATTGCAAGCATCCTTGAGTATGATATAGAAATAAAACCAACCAAGCTGATAAAGGGACAAGGTTTAGCTAAATTGATGTCCGAAACAAACTTTCAAGCCCTAGACATAAACCAGCTGGACAATGAACCGGAGCTGGTGACTCCACAGATCAGTGAGATATTTCTGCAATGCCCTTGGTACACTGATATTTGCTTTGTATTGTTAAACCTATGTGCTCCCCCAGGATTGTCCAGAACCAAGAAAAGATTTTTGAAAATGAAGGCTTTAAAGTTTTGTGTTATAGATGGTGCATTATTTTGGAGAAATCATGAAGGTATATTGCTTAATTGTTTAACCATGAATGAAACTAACAATGTCATGAAAGAATTCCATGCAGGTGACTATGGAGGACATCTATATTGGAATTCCACTGCTGATAAAACTCTAAGGGCTGGTTTCTATTGGCCCTCTCTTTTTGCAGATGTAAAGAAGTTTGCCATGTCATGTCACAAATGCCAAATCTTTGAGGGCAAGAGAAAGCTATTACCCCTGCCCCTGAAACCCATCTCAACCGAACAACCTTTTCAACAGTGGGGTCTTGACTTCATTGGAGAAATCCACCCTTCTTCCTCAGGCTAGCACAAATGGATCCTAACAGCCACTAACTATTTCACTAAGTGGGTTGAAGCCATTCCTTGCAGACAAGCCAATGACACCATCATTATCCAATTCCTTGAGTGCAATATCCTGTCTAGATTTGGCTGCCCTGAGAAAATCATCACTGACAATGCTGCTGCCTTTAAGTCCAAAAAAATGATCAATTTTTTTCACAGATTTCATATTACTTTAGGCCACTCTACGGCCTATTACCCTCAAGGTAATGGCTTGGCCGAATCATCTAACAAAAGCCTCATCAACATCATAAAGAAAGTGCTAGAAGAAAATAAGAAGAACTGGCACAAAAAGCTGGTAAATGCCCTATGGGCAGATAGACTCTCGAGCAAAAGATCCATTGGGATGAGCCCTTATGAGCTAGTATATGGCATGGAGGCTAGATTTCCTTCATCCTTGGGCATTCCTACTATCAAATTGTTACAAGAAATTCAGGCTGAACCAAATGACATTCAAAGAAGAATCAATCAGACCATTCATCTTCAGCAAACCAGAGAACAAGTTTATGACAGAGCTCAAATTTTGCAAGAAAAGCTTAAAAAGATGTTTGATAAGAGAGCTAAAGTTGAGGATTTAAATGTTGGTGACAAAGTTCTAAGATGTGACTCAAGAAGGGAAGACAAGGGCAAACATGCCAAGTTTGATTTTTTATGGAAAGGTCCATTCGTTATTTCTGTTGTTCAGGGAAATAACACATATTTTCTCAAATCTGTAGAGGATAGTTGTGCTGAAGAAGGCCCTGTCAATGGCCGTATGCTGAAACATTACCATGACCCCTTTTAAGGGACACAATGCAGTTTTGTATATATCTTTGTACAATCTTTTTTGTATATATCAGCACTCTACTCTTATTTTTGTATAAGAAGGCCGATTGTTTAAGGAAAAGAAGTAAATTTGTGAAAGACACAGTTTTTAAAGCTCTGTTTCTACACCAGTTTTCAGCAAGGCATCAAGAGAAAAAACTGTCACATTACAAGCAATTCATGGTAGAAAAGAACTATTTGAAGTCATTGTGCATAATTATCAAGCATGCAGAAGAAAGCAAGCGATGCTGCACAGTTCACAGTAATTCAGTTGAGGAGGAGGTTGTTCATAGTTCAAAGTTTTACATTTCTAGCAGCCAGAACAAATGTTTCCAGTCTACAGCAACCATAGAAGATCAAGGCAGTCTGACCTGTTGTTCTTGGCTTTTCACAAGGAAAAGCCATCCCCAAGTGGAGCCACTGTTAGCCTCCTGTTGCAACAGGGTTTCATCTTTCATGATTGACATTTTTACATGCCAAATATGTCATACTTTGCACGTTGCAGTGTTCCATATTTCCACAGGATGCCATGAAGTGTGCTAGTTCAATGCCACTACTATATTCCAATTTTGATGAGTTGTTCCATTTTTGAAGAGTTTTCATTTAAGGGAGGTCCAAACAGTCTAATCTTGGTCTCCCTAGGTTTCAATTTCCTATTTTAGAATATAGAGAATGCATCTGACCAAACAGTTTAATCTTGGCAGATCTGTAGATAGGTAGAGAATCAAAGGGACCCAACTGCTTAATCTGGGCCCTGGCAGAAATAAGTGTAGATTTAGATAGGAAACATTCAGAAAGAAAAATTGTAAAGCTGGGTTTGCAAGTCTAAGTGCACCCAAGCCAAAAAGAAGAAAAAATGTTAGGTGAGCAGGCTGGGTAGGTGTTGTTGGGAAAAGTATCTATTCAGAACGCCCCTATCCCACTCTAAGGTGTGATAGTGCCTTAGCAACAAACAAGGAAAACTACTTGAGTATTCTTCTTTATGAAATGTAAATGAGGAGAAAGGATGTAACTAACCTGTGTCTTTCGCTAGTTTGTTGATCCAATCGCTCCTCTCTTCAATAGCTCCTAGCTCCCTGCTCCCTTACCGGCCCAGCTTCACCGAATTCCTGCAAGATCAGAAGAGAGAGAAACTACACAAAGATATAGATATACATTCATAAAAAGCTCAGGATCAGATTAAGCTAAACATGCAAATATAACAAAACATCATTGATACACAGCATGTAGGAGAAACTCAAATAATTTTATTGATATGATAAGAAAGTCCAAGAGGAGATACAACCAAGTGAGTCCCGATCCAGCATCTTCCTCCCAGCAAAGGAATCCCTTCCTCTCCTCCAACAAAGCATAAATCACCCAATGTACTAATCTCAATCTCAAACCAATAGCAATTCTCTGCAAAGTACAAAATTCCAGCCTCTGGATCTCTGGGATGAGGGATCCATATATAGATGTAAGCAGAGAGGATGAGTCAGCTTATGTTTTGACTTGTGGCTTCTCTCTGTCAGTTATTGCTTCCACTTGGAGACTGAGAGCCTCTTACTCATCACTTGGTCGAATTCAGTGAGGCAAGTGTCATTGGAGAAGATTCTGGAAGCTTCCATGGTCTTTCCACCTCGTTGAATGACTCTGCCACTTGTCATTTCCCGCTCAACGCACCTAGGTAGTGCATTCAAGTGCGTTGCAATGCACCTAGCCAGTGTATTTGGGTGCTTTGCAACGTAGGCAGCTAGTGGAGCTTCTGAATTGATCCTGATTTGACTAGTTCTGAGTGGTTTTTGGTGGAGAACTTCTGGGAGAAGCTGTCATTGGTTGACCTTGTTCCTTTAGGGGCAGGAACAACACTTTTAGGGACTTTGGATCCCTTGGATTATGGACATTTCATGCTCAAAGCTGTAAGGCACAAAAATATCTATAACAGTTGCCCCCTAAAGTATGAGGCCGTTTATCGGGTGAAATGCTTTATTAGGAGGATCCGAAGTTCTTTCAATGCTGGGAGGAGACCTGTAATAAGATACAATACAATACATTATTTTTCATACTGTTTTCATGATCTAGCTGAGGCGGGCATTCCCATGCTCAACTTTATAAATTCATTTTTATGTACATAGGACAGACAATCGTCTGATGGTAGACTGATGATTCTAATGAAATCATCATCCTTTTGGTAGGATGATCATCTGTTCTGCAATGCTGTACATGTCAATGTATTTATTTTTCCTGAATATATATTGCAGCCCGGATGGATGAAACTAGATCCGGGGTCTTCAATCTCGTCCGATCTTCACTCTAAGTACAAGTCGATCCATGTGATAAATGTTTTGGAGTCGAACATGGAAAGACATCGCTTGATTACCAGTCAATGATGTAAACTGTTAACAAGCGCGAGAGGAATCACCGATAATGATAATGACCCTCAAGGTACTGCAGTACAATTCACGCGGTGTGAATAAAGGACTTGGCATCGAACACCACGCAAAATAATTCGGTCGAAGGTCATTGATGTATACCTGTCGCCGGAAGTGAGAAACTTGCCATTGAGGCATGCAAGCTTCAAAGTACTAAAGGGGGTGTTCCTAGATCAACTTCTTGGATAATGAGCTGATGTCGACAAGAAGTGATCCGTCAAAGGAGGGCCTTAATGAATCCCACATCAATGACACAGAACGGAGCAAATGATTTTGATGGAGGTGAAAACGATCTGATGATATATGGTTCAGGGTGGCGGTCATGAAAGAATGAAGTATAATGTATGGTAGTGGATGGGACACGGTTGACTTCTCTGGATGACATCTCTTGAACATATCGGCGACACTTATATGATGGATTGGTAGCATTTACCCCAAAGGTGGATGGTATGGCGAGACCATGGTGATGTGACTGGTGAATGAAACAACCCAACCCGACTCAGGCACGGAGTGGAAGTGTCATGTTCAAGAGCGACTTGCTACCAATAAAGGTTCTTTGAGTTTCTTCCCAATTTTTCCCCAGTCATTGCTGACCAGTACCTCTTTATTTTTGTCAAGCTTGAGGAGGATAACATATGCTTGTTCTATAATTTTCCCTTCAGGCAAACCCATCGCTATGTTTTAACGAGCCTAGCGATAGTGAAACTCGTTCTCGTCTAAAGACAAGTTTGTCGCTATTAATCTTTTTAACGAGTCTAACGACAAAGATAACTTGGTCCTTTTCATTTTTAGAGAGTCTAAAAAGGTACGTAAAGTTAACTTCGAAATTCCTTTTTCGTCATCTAATCCCTTAAGTCCGAAAAAGTATAAAACAATACAGAAGGGATGAATTTTCGATAGTTTTGACGAGCCGAACAAAATAAGCGCTCAATATTTTTATGTAATAATCCCTCAGGTCCAAAAAGATTAAAATCTAGAGGAGGGATAGCTCTTCCTGTCGCTTTAACGAGCTTGAAGGCCAAAACTCGGCAATCTTTTCATATTTTACGAGTCAAATGAAAAAAGCTTAAAGAAGACTCGTCTTTTGAGGAACGAGTGATAAAATGGGTAGCAGCTGATTCCAGGTAAGGGTTGGAATTTTGCAAGCACGGCAGTGTCACAAGGATGGCTAGTGAAATCATTCTTCGCAGCTGTTCCTCAAAATGGGTAAACAATCAAATGGAGGTGAATGATCGGCCAATGGAAAAGTGGAGGTGACGGTGCAAACACGACCAAGGCTTTAATGGCTGATAATGTTACATTCATGGTGGTTATTTACCGGAGGATAGTTCATTTTTAACGAGCTTAAACGCGGGTTGAAACACTTGCTTGATCTTATGTTTATTTTTTAACGAGCATGAACTATGTGCTAAAACTGCTCGATAAGATGGTTTTGTTTTGATTTTTACCATAAATAGCTTTTCTTTTCAAAGATAGTATTGTATCTTCAATTGCTTCATCAAACTAGTTAGAAATGGACAACATTTACTTGGAAATGAGATTAAAACGCTATTATTTCACTTTGAACTACATAAAAAGCAATTAAAAAGTGTTTTTACCTCTCATTTTACCATTTCATTTGAACTTGGTTTGTTGGAGCTTTGGAGGTGCCTCTTCCCCCTCGATTTTCATCAGCTGATTTCGGGAGATTTTGTGGACGATTCTCAGCACTGTCTAGACCAGGTAGGAGCTAATCCTGAGCTCTTTCATTTCATGGTTTCTTTTCTACATTCTGTGCTTCAGTCCCTACTTTTCTGAGCCCCTGGGGTTTGATTGGTGCGTTCTGCCATCAACGCACCCTAGGCCTATCGAAACCTGCGCTGATTGTGGGTCATCATGAAGGTGACTTGACATTCAACGCACCCATAACACATGTGTAGGTGCGTTGGGCGCAGAAAGGAAAGATGTAGCACAGTTTTTAATGAAAATTTTCCCTGTTTCTCATCAAAATTAGGATTTAATCTCCTCTCTTGTTTGTTTTTGCAGAGATATTGGAGCAAAATGACCCTTACATGGTGAGAACGAGAACATGAAGAAGAGGACATGATTGCCCTACATGATCCTATTACAGTGAACGCGCTGCGGAACTGTGGTTTGCTGAAGTTCTTCCGCATCTCTAGCATGAGATAGCAGATCAACCTACTGCAGTATTTTCTCGATGCTTGGGATCCTATCAATCAAGTTTTCCAGATTAGGGGAAAATCTATCCCCTTGACTGCAGTAGACATTTACTTCTTGACTGGCTTGTCGCGGCGGGGTGCCCCCATTTCTTTGTCAGGTTCGGCCCGAGGGAGTGACTCTGTGAGAGATTATGTCCGCCAGTATTGCAGTGAAGGATCTCAGCCGAGTAAAGACGGCAAGATCATCATCCGAGATGTTACTGACAGGTCCCTCAGGTCTATCCTATTTACTTTTGGTAGGATGGCCGGGAGTGCATCTCTTCATGTAGCCAACAGGTCCTATATGCAGCATGCCTTGGAATGCCTCCAACCGAAAATATTCAACTGGTGTGATGCAGTACTTCTTGTGATGAAGAGTCAGTTAACCAAGATAAAGGATGGGAGGTTGAAGAACTTTGGGTTTGGTTCTATTTTGACCGCCTTTGCCTTGGAGAAGATACCACTGATGCAGCCGCAGTACATTGCACTCGACATACCTCCTCCTACTGAACCACGTATGCAGAGATGGGTTGACCATATGTCTAGGCATGCTGTTCAGTCTCAAATTTCGTTTTCCGATACCTTCTTTAGGTGGTTTGATCGGTAGGAGATGGCTTATGCCGAGTATCCATATGTTGGCATGGATTTCCGGGGTGATCCGGATTTAGTACTACCGGATGGCGAGCAGTGGGGCGCTATTGGTAAAATCTTTGACCATATCACTGTTTACTGTTTTTATTTATAATGTCCTTGTGCTTTATTCTATCAACACTTTTAATCAAACTCATGTGTACGTGCAGATGTTGGTCCTGTTCGTCCAGTAGTCCATTTGAGAGTGCCAGCCGCTGCCCCAGCAGGAGAGGCTGCTGGGAGGGTTATCCTTCGTGACCTTGATGTGGTCGAGACTCTCACAGCTGTGCAGGAGCAGGTTGAGAGCCTTACTCTCGGTATTCCCGATGTGAGGATCGACGAGCTACCTTTTCAGTTACAGCGGCATACTACTGGTGTGCCTAGACGATGGACTCGTCTCTTACGCATGATCGCACAGGCTGTGACTTGCTATTACGAGCATCATTAGACTAGGGTGCCCCCTAGCATTTTGAGTTTTTGGGTCATGTGACCGATTTTGTCTTGGTTACAGAACATTATATGTAAACCATAAACAGCTATATATATATTTTGATTTTCGGGGTTTTATTCTGGTTGAGTTATATGATCCACATGTAAAACATTGATGATGTGTTTCTTTTTACAAATGTCGCAAATGCCTATATAACACATAGTTTGCTAATGTGTCGGTTAATGTGTTTAAGTTTCTGGAAATATGTTGGTATTGAATAAAATCAAATTGTCTTTCCAAAATCTTAACCCTTAGGAACATGCGATAAATAGCTGGGTTTCAGACGGAATATATACTATTGAGTTGTAGAATTACGAGTTGTGAGCCTAGCCTGACAATTAGTCGGCGTATACCATGGGTGATGGCATCAGAGAGAAGTTCTATCAACGCGCTATACTCAGCGATGTTATTCGTTGATTGACCGATACATACACCTCTGAAACTTACTAACTCGCCACTTGGATAAAAAATGACCCAGGCTGCGGAGGACAGGTTCCGCGAACTACGACTCGCTCCGTCGGCATATCCAACACATGTCTCCAAAAGGTTTGACATCTGCAATAAATGTAAAAAGGTGGATTACTCGACCAAAATGAACACTTTAGCGAAAACAAAATACAACAAAAGCATATTGGTTACTATTTAAGCATAGTAACGCTTGAGGTACAACCCATTACGAGGTTGCGCCAGTGGAATTCTGTCATAATCCATTAACTCGTAGGCTCCTTTTGCTAACACTCGTTTAACAATATAGGGGCCCATCCATAAAGAATTAAATTTACCTGCTCCCAATTTATCGGATTCTTGGTCGTAAAGCAAGACCAAGTCACCTTCTGAGAAGATACGGGGTTTGACATTTTTGTCGAACTGCGCCTTGACTTGTTTCTTATGGGCTTCGTTAGCCAAAGCGACATCACGACGGATTTCATCCAATTGGATTAATTCCAAGAAACGGGCCTCTTCTTCTGAAGTTCCGGGGAGGAGATCGATTGCGAGTTTAAGAGACGAGATTTCGCACTGGACTGGTAAGACTGCTTCCAGGCCATATACCAGTTAGAAAGGTGTGAACCCGGTTGCATTCCTTACCGAAGTTTCGTAAGCCCACAAGGCTGAGTACAAGATTAGGTGCCACCTTCTTTTGTGAACTCCGATCATCCTTTGCAACATATGCTTCAGGACCTTGTTGATCGCTTCAACTTGTCCGTTGGCTTGCGGATAATACGGAGTAGAGCTGTCGTGAGACAATCCTAGCTTGGCAGCTAATTCAAGCATCATGTGATTGCGAAAATGCGATCCATGATCCGTGACTATAGCCTGTGGTACGCCGAATCTAGCGACTACATGATTGAAAAAGAAAAGGGCAGCTGTTTCACCAGTGTTATCTAATGTAGGCATCGCCTCGGCCCATTTGGTAAAATAGTCAACTGCGACTATGATATACCCATGCCCCCCGGTCGAGGTGGGGTTACATGTCATGAAATCAATGCCCCATTTGGCGAATGGCCCAACAACAACTATTGGCTGTAGAGGTGCGGGTGGTCTTCTGGTTTTGCTATCAAAAATTTGACAAGCATGGCAACTTCTGACTGCGGTTATGCAATCTTTGAACATTGTTGGCCAGAAGTATCCTGCTCGTAAGATTTTTTGTGCTGTAGCATATCCAGATTGATGCCCCCGACAAGCTCCTGAATGAAACTCATTCAGGGCTTTCTCGGCCTCCTCATGGGTGAGGCACCTTCTTAGAACTGTATCAATACCACGACGGTAAAGTGTATCACCGACGATCATGTAGTCCTTTGCTTGGTATCGTATACGTTTCTGTTCGGAGTGAGAGGTGTTAGGCCTAAACTTTTGGGTTTGGAGATAAATTATTATATCTCCATACCACTCATTGCTTGTAGATATCAGAAACAGATTCTCATCCACGATTGATTCTTCAGATGTTTCATCGTTGGACGACGATGGGAGATCGCATAATAATTCTGCAAAAACTAGAGCTTTCTTCGATTTGGATTTTACGAATTCCAGATCAAACTCTTGAAGGATTGCTATCCATTTTGAATATTTGCCCCCCAGCAACTGTCACGACAATATATAAGTCATGGGGTTGCAATCAGATAGAATGGTAGTTTTCCGAAAGAGGACATAGTGTCGAAATCTTTGTATCACTTGAACAGCTGCAAGCGCTAGTTTTTCAACATAAGAATATTTACTTTCTGTATCATTTAAGTTTTTACTTAAATAATATATAGGGTGTTCGATTCCATTGACTTCTTGAACTAAAACCATCGCGATGGTTGTATCTGCTGTAGCCAGATACAGGTTAAAATCTCTTTGATAATCGGGGGCGTACATTAATGATGCTTTCATTAAGGAATCTTTTAAAGCATCAAAGGAAGCTTGCGCAACCTGATCCCAGACGAAGGGTACCTCCTTTTTCAAAAGACGTGTATAACCTTTAGCAAGTTCAGCGTAATTTGGAATGAACCTCCTCAGAAAGTTTGCTTTCCCTTGGAGTTTCTGAATCTGAAGCAAATTTAAAGGTGGAGGCAAATTTATGATTGCCTGTACCTTGCACGGGTCGAGACGAATCCCATCCTTGGAGACTAAAAAGCCAAGTAAACGACCAGAACTGACGCAAAATACACATTTGTGTGGATTGAGTCGTATCTTGTAGTGTCGGCAACGTAGAAATATCGCTCTTAAATGTTGCAGATGATCAGTCCGCTTTCGCGAATGAGCCGGAAAGTCGTCGAGGTATGGTTGAACGATGTTCTTGATGTCATGGAAGGCATAATTCATTGCCCTCTGAAATGTCGCCCCTGCGTTCTTTAAACAAAAGGGTAATTTTCGATATGCGAATGTGCCCCACAGACAAATGAATGCAGTCTTTGACTGGTCCTGTGGGCGGATATTTACTTGATTATACCAGGAAAATCCATCCATGAATGAAAATATTTCACATCCGGCGCATTCATCAATTATCTGGTCGATGAAGGGTGTCGGGTAGTTGTCTTTTGGACAAGCTTGATTTACATCCCTATAATCGACACACACTCTAATTGTCCCTTGTTTTTTCATAACAGGGACAATATTCGATACCCAATCGGTTAGAGGAACTGGGTAGATGAAACCAGCATGGAGAAGTTTTTCAACTTATGCCTTAATTGCAGCAGATTTCTTGGGGTGCACCTGCCTGAGCCGTTGTCTTACTGGTTTGACATCTAGATACATCTTAATTTCGTGTTCAATGATACTCGAGTCGATGCCTGGCATTTCACTGTATGACCAAGCAAAGACATCTCTGAATTCGTGAAAAAGAGCGTTATATATTTCCAGTTCTGAAGGAGAACAACATTTGCCAACATAAATATTCTCTACAACATCTGTTTTAGTCGAGATATTTATGGCTATAGTCTCTTCAATGTTGGATAAGTTTCGCTCGGAATCCACCGTATTTACAGTATTTGAAAGGAATTCAAAAACTGAAGGATGATAAAGGTCATCTTGAGTATCTTCTTCATAATCTGGAAGAAGGGAACGATGGTGGCAATCATTCCATGGTGCCCCTTCAATCAACATTGATTGTACAATTCCTTCGTCGGTTCCATGCACTCGCGACCAAGGATCTGAAGGGGTACCATATTCTCTAGACCTATCTACCCAAACGCTTGACGAGCATTGATTCGGGTTTGCCTCCCATGCTAGAAACATTGATTGCTATAATACTTCTATTGGGCTTGGGGGAAAAACCATTGCATGATCCATGTTGATATCGTTTTCTGAAATCTTTGTGGAAGATATCATATTGCAGGTTCCTATCGATGCTACTTCCGCCAGATTGATTGGAGGTGGAAGAGCGAAAGTTCCCATTAGTATAGGATCTTTCAGTAGGCCTACTCCGATATTCTGAAGCGAATGGGGGCTTCCATGGATCATGGGAATGCTTCCTGTAACTTGTGAGCCATTGGGGAGGAAGTTTTGTTGGTCGACGATTGTAATCCCCCCCTGAAAGGGAAATGCAATCTTTCTAAAATAGGTCGACACAACAGCTGCCATGGCATATATCCATGGTCTTCCTAGTAGGATGTTGTAATCAAGATTTCCATCGATGACTTCAACATCTATTTCTACTGTTTTTCCCCCTAGTTCAACCTTCAAGTTATTTAGGATACCATATGGGGTATATGACCTTCCGTCGAATGCTTTTAACGTCGTCGAAGATCGCGACAAGGTTGGAGATCCTAAAGTTTTCCAGCAACTCATCGACATAATACATGTAGATGCCCCCTCATCAATAATTGTTTGATGAACAGTTTTGTTGAGGGCTTTCACTTGAATAAGGAAAGCTAGTTGAGCGGGTAACTGAGGATCGTATCCTTTGTGGTCGAAGGATACAAGATTGGAATCCTTAGGATCAACCCCACCAATGGCTGATAACAAAGCCTACCTTTGGGATGGGCAATTTTGTAGCACCTCAAGAGTCGACATAGCGGATGGCGATTGGGCCAAATCTTCCACTATGTTATAATGCTGTGCCGCTCTAGCGTGGGGATTAAACATCGACTTGTGTACTACTCCCTTTGGCGGTTTTATTGTTAATTCAGGAATGATGGGTGGTACAACTTCTGTCGAAGTTGTTGTCGAACTACTTGGTTGATCTTTATCCTTGTTGTTCGACAGCTGCAGATTCCCGTAATCTTTGTTCCTTGTCGAAATCAAAGCATCATTCTACTGTTTCGAAATCGAAAGCATTAGCACTTGCGATGAGGAAGCATTTCCACTATCAACTAGATTTTTTCCTGGATTTGGAAACGGATCAGTTAACACAGCTGAGGTTTTCGAACTTTTAAAGAATCTTTTAAGCTCAGCTTTGTATGGACATTCTTTCATCCAATGATCCTCGTCACATATCTGACACCCAAAGGGGGGTTTCCTATTTCTAGGAGGGTTTGAGGAAGTTTTTTCAGGAGATGACTCACCCTGTTTCTTCTTCTTCCCTTTGCCTTGTTTCTTCTTGCTTCCTGGTTGTTTGGTTTCTTTGCCCTTGCCTGCTGATACGACATTTACTTCCGAAGCAAGAATTTCGTCTTTTGCATTTTGATCTGAAATCTTACGGGCTTTCTTGGACGTAGCCTTTGTCGATTTCGCGTTTGTCGTGCCAATCACGCCATCGCCGGCGTGAGAGTCATTGTTTGATTTAGGAGGAGGAGGAATTGAGAATTCCGGTTTAGGGGCGCCAGGTATTTTGTCGTAGAGTGTGCCAGACTGAGTATAGACCAAGTCCATATATTGTGCACGAGCGATAACTTGCTCTTCCGTTACGACTCCCCCATTTGCCACATCTTCCATTATGGCAGGAAGGAACGACTTGATAAACCATTCAGCTAATAGCTGATCGGGAACGTACGTTTTTACCATCCTACGACGACGTCGCCACTCATGTATATGATCAGATATGTGAGTGGTCGTTGTCTGTTTGAAGTTGGTTAGGATTTCCGTTCCCGTTTCATACCTTATTGGTGCGTTGAATGTCAAGTCACCTTCATGATGACCCACAATCAGCGCAGGATTCGATAGGCCTAGGGTGCGTTGATGGCAGAACGCACCCATCAAACCCCAGGGGCTCAGAAAAGAAGGGACTGAAGCACAGAATGCAGAAAAGAAACCATGAAATGAAAGAGCTCAGGTTTAGCTCCTACCTGGTCCGGACGGCGCCGAGAATCATCCACAGAATCTCAATAGATATCAGCTGATAGAATCTCAATAGATACTGTTTTCACGATCTAGCTGAGGCGGGCATTCCCATGCTCAGCTTTATAAATTCATTTTTATGTACATAGGACAGACAATCATCTGATGGTAGACTGATGATTCTGATGAAATCATCATCCTTTTGGTAGGATGATCATCTGTTCTGCAATGCTGTACATGTCAATGTCTTTATTTTTCCTGAATATATATCGCAGCCCGGATGGATGAAACTAGATCCGGGGTCTTCAATCTCGTTCGTTCTTCACTCTAAGTACAAGTCGATCCATGTGAGAAATGTTTTGAAGTCGAACATGGAAAGACATCGCTTGATTACCAGTCCATGATGTAAACTGTTAACAAGCGCGAGAGGAATCACCGATAATGATAATGACCCTCAAGGTACTGCAGTACAATTCACGTGGTGTGAATAAAGGACTTGGCGTCGAACACCACACAAAATCTTTCGGTCGAAGGTCATTGATGTATACCTGTCGCCGGAAGTGAGAAACTTGCCATTGAGGCATGCAAGCTTCAAAGTACTGAAGGGGGTGTTCCTAGATCAACTTCTTGGATAATGAGCTGATGTCGACAAGAAGCGATCCGTCAAAGGAGGGCCTTGATGTATCCCACATCAGTGACACGGAACGGAGCAAATGATTTTGATGGAGGTGAAAACGATCTGATGATATATGGTTCAGGGTGGCGGTCATGAAAGAATGAAGTATAATGTATGGTAGTGGATGGGACACGGTTGACTTCTCTGGATGACTTCTCTTGAACATATCGGCGACACTTATATGATGGATTGGTAGCATTTACCCCAAAGGTGGATGGTATGGCGAGACCATGGTGATGTGACCAGTGGATGAAACAACCCAACCCGACTGAGGCATGGAGTGGAAGTGTCATGTTCAAGAGCGACTTGCTACCAACAAAGGTTCTTTGAGTTTCTTCCCAATTTTTCCCCAGTCATTGCTGACCAGTACCTCTTTATTTTTGTCAAGCTTGAGGAGGATAACATATGATTGTTCTATAATTTGCCCTTCGGGCAAACCCATCGCTATGTTTTAACGAGCCTAGCGATAGTGAAACTCGTTCTCGTCTAAAGACAAGTTTGTCGCTATTAATGTTTTTAACGAGTCTAACGACAAAGATAACTCGGTCCTTTTCATTTTTAGAGAGTCTGAAAAGGTACGTAAAGTTAACTCCAGAGTTCCTTTTTTGTCATCTAATCCCTTAAGTCCGAAAAAGTATAAAACAATACAGAAGGGATGAATTTTTGATAGTTTTAACGAGCTGAACAAAGCAAGCGCTCGATCTTTTTGTGCAATAATCCCTCAGGTCCAAAAAGATTAAAATCTATAGGAGGGATAGCTCTTCTGGTCGCTTTAACGAGCTGGAAGGCCAAAACTCGACAATCTTTTCATATTTTACGAGTCAGATGAAAAGAGCTTAAAGAAGACTCGTCTTTTGAGGAACGAGTGATAAAATGGGTAGCAGCTGATTCCAGGTAAGGGTTGGGATTTTCCAAGCACGACAGTGTCACAAGGATGGCTAGTGAAATCACTCTTCGCAGCTGTTCCTCAAAATGGGTAAACAATCAAATGGAGGTGAATGATCGGCCAATGGAAAAGTGGAGGTGATGGTGCAAACACGACCAAGGCTTTAATGGCTGATAATGTTACATTCACGGTGGTTATTTACCGGAGGATAGTTCATTTTTTAACGAGCTTAAACACGGGTTGAAACACTTGCTCGATCTTATGTTTATTTTTTAACGAGCATGAACTATGTGCTAAAACTGCTCGATAACATGGTCTTGTTTTGATTTTTTACCTTAAATAGCTTTGATTTTCAAAGATAGTACTGTATCTTCAATTGCTTCATCAAACTAGTTAGAAATGAACAACATTTGCTTAGAAATGAGATTAAAATGCTAATATTTTACTTTGAACTACGTAAAAAGAAATTAAAAAGTGTTTTTACCTCTCATTTTACCATTTCATTTGAACTTGGTTTGTTGGAGCTTTGGAGGTGCCTCTTCCCCCTTGATTTTCATCAGCTGATTTCAGGAGATTCTGTGGACGATTCTCAGCGCCGTCTGGACCAGGTAGGAGCTAAACCTGAGCTCTTTCATTTCATGGTTTCTTTTCTGCATTTTGTGCTTCAGTCCCTGCTTTTCTGAGCCCCTGGGGTTTGATGGGTGCGTTTTGCCATCAATGCACCCTAGGCCTATCGAAACCTGCGCTGATTGTGGGTCATCATGAAGGTGACTTGACATTCAACGCACCCATAAAAATAAGGTGACTTGACACTGTCACAATAGCTGGTGTAGTCGGGATGTTCGACATAGGTACACATTGTTGCATAGAATACACAACCCTTGGTTGTTGGGGTAGTATAGGTACCCAACCACTTGATGTAACTCCAGTATAACCTGAATACTGTTGTGAACTCCTGTATGGATATCCTCCCGGAGGGGGCAATGAAAGGGCATACTGCCCCCCATATGGTGGCAATCCGAAACTCAAAGGGATTGTCTGCCCTTGGGGACTGGATTGCCCAAATTGACCTCCAAATGGATCAATTTGTCGAGTCTCAACATAAGAGTTGCCGGATATTATTCCGGAAGAACAAATAGGAACGGACCATAATGTCGAAATAGCCCCTGGGTGGACTCCTTCTAGCGGTTGTGAGCTAGTCGGGACAGATGGTACGCCGGCAAACATTGTCAGAGTGACGGCAGGGAGTTCTGCTATCGCTGTGTCAGTCGACACAGTCCTAGATGTTGACGGTTGTTCAAACATTTTGAGTCTATCCAAAAGATTACCTAGCGATTCTACAGGAACTTCCACTGGTGGTAGACTAACTTCTAATGTCGAAGGAAATAGAGTGACCCCGACTCCAAAATGTGTTGGAGTACTTGCTTGCGGATCTTCTACAATTTCCTCTATCGCAATCAAACCAGGTGGAAGGGGATGACCGTCAGGTCCATAAAATATTTCTGGTGCCGAAGAAGGGGTTGAATTGACAGTGACAGATGTTTGAAGAGCAAGACTCTCCGAACCGGTTGCAGATGGAACTGGTTCAGTAACACAAGTGTTTTCTCTCAGACTAGGATCAGTATCACTGTCCCTTTGTGGCTGTTGAACTTCTTTTGTAGAGGCAGGGTTTCCAGAAATGTTTGGAGTAACCGAAATCTCAGATGTTGTTGGAACACTTGTTCTAACTTTAATAGGAGATTTCGAACCGGTTAAACGAGTTCGCTTTGTTTGTACTGTTTTTGATTCCGGAGACAAAGACGGTTGACTCGTAAGCCTCCGCGAACGACGGGGTTTCAATTGACTTTCTTCCACGATTGCGGATTACTCGATCAACTAAAATAAAAAAGGGGAAATATGTTTCCGAATTAAATGAATTTTAGACACTTTAGACACAACTTGCTTTTTCAGTTTTTAAGAGTCGAGAAAAAGCAAAAGATGACTCTTGTCTCCTTCGATTTTTAATGAGCCTGAAGTGACAAGTGCTCAGATGGACCTTTTCCGTTAAGGAGTCTGAAAAGGAACGAAAGGGACTGCTCTGGAGTTCTAGGTAGAGGGTGTGCCAAACCAATCGCAAAACCGTAGAATACTTTTTAAGGTACGGGTGATCAATCTTCCCGAATGCTGTGTTCAGTGCATTGCGATCAGTAGGGCGGCCGACACGGATTCCTATGGATAAAGGTTTTATGCCTATAGGGGTCTCCCAATATATACTCGACGGTACGTGGGAGCACAATCCGTACTGGCACTTATTGTCTCTCAGGAGGAATCACCCAACCATCAGTGAGGCCGACAGTAACCAGGTTTTATGACGCCGGAACACGTCTCTAGCCTAGACCTCTATGTTGTGCGTTAAGTTACAAAGCGTTGTTAAGTTCATTCAATTTATTTTAGGTTGATCTTTGAATTTTGCCTTTTTGGATCACCACGAGATGTAGATACAATTCCTAAATGCAGTCTAAAGATGATAAGCAAGCTTTTATCTCTTTTCAACAATGAAAATCCTAGCTACAAGGGGAAAAGAAAGACACAATCTTTTCTCAAGGAGCATAGAGCACACTGTAAATGCACTTTTCCTAAATCAAACCATACAAACTATCAATATGCAAATGCACAAATGCATGTATTTGTTTTCACTTTCTTAATATTGATGCCTAAAAAGAAAGCTGTTGTACAAATTTGAATTCGATTTCAAGTGAAAACACAAACAAGTTTCTTTTTGAAATCAAAAAGACGATTACGAGGCTTTATGATTTTGAAGTAAACACTTGTTTCGACACTAGAAATTCACAAATTCAAACCAAAAGACAAAAGTAAAAGCGCAATCAACTGTCAACAGCAAACAAATTTACTCCTAAGATCAAAACGACACTTACGACAGGTCTAGATCTAAGAGCGACAGTATGATTAGTTTACTTTTGTAATGGGAAACTGCAAATGATGTAACAAATACACAAAAACAAATACAGTTTCTTTTATACAACTGAGGCGGAATTAAGGTAGAGAAAAGGGGTTTTCAGATAGGTACACACACTGATAACAGGCTGCAAAAAACAGAGATAAAACTGAACACAAGGATGCAAAGAACCACAGCTGCACAGGGCAAAGGCTGATCAGCGCACCTGTTGCACAGAGAAACTGAATTGCAGCGCAGGTAGCCCTCTCAGGACCTGCGTTGAAATGCAGAGTCTCTTCACAGAGCCTGCGCTGAAGCAGAAACGAGAATTGTCTCTAGGTTCTGGGTCACGGTTTGCAGTTTGATCTAAGGTTTTTGGCCGGATAAAAGCTATCAATAAGGTACAATTAGAAGGATGATTTAAAGGAGGACTAAGAGCTATCACAAAGGGCAGTTAGAGCATTTGTGGATCAGCTGTTCATATCATAAACAGGCCTAGTGAGTGGACTAGAGTAGCAGATCTCTACTTTGCATTTGTAAATGACAAATGCAGTTCGATTCGCCACTCCTAAGTTTATGAGAAGAACAACAATAGAAACACAAATAAACTAACTAGATACGATCCGCAGCGGAGTCGCCAATTTTTTGTTGGGAAAAGTATCTATTCAGAATGCCCCTATCCCACTCTAAGGTGTGATAGTGCCTTAGCAACAAACAAGGAAAACTACTTGAGTATTCTTCTTTATGAAATGTAAACGAGGAGAAAGGATGTAACTAACCTGTGTCTTTCGCTAGTTTGTTAATCCAATCGCTCCTCTCTTCAATAGCTCCCAGCTCCTTGCTCCCTTACTGGCCCAGCTTCACCGAATTCCTGCAAGATCACAAGAGAGAGAAACTACACTAAGATATAGATATACATTCATAAAAAGCTCAGGATCAGATTAAGCTAAACATGCAAATATAACAAAACATCATTGATACGCAGCATGTAGGAGAAACTCAAATAATTTTATTGATATGATAAGAAAGTCCAAGAGGAGATACAACCAAGTGAGTCCTGATCCAGCATCTGCCTCCCAGCAAAGGAATCCCTTCCTCTTGTCCAACAAAGCATAAATCACCCAATGTACTAATCTCAATCTCAAACCAACAACAATTCTCTGCAAAGTACAAAATTCCAGCCTCTGGATCTCTGGGATGAGGGATCCATATATAGATGTAAGAAGAGAGGATGAGTCAGCTTATGTTTTGACTTGTGGCTTCTCTCTGTCAGTTCTTGCTTCCACTTGGAGACTGAGAGCCTCTTACTCATCACTTGGTCGAATTCAGTGAGGCAAGTGTCATTGGAGAAGATTCTGGAAGCTTCCATGGTCTTTCCACCTCGTTGAATGACTCTGCCACTTGTCATTTCCCGCTCAACACACCTGGGTAGTGCATTCAAGTGCATTGCAATGCACCTAGCCAGTGTATTTGGGTGCTTTGCAACGCAGGCAGCTAGTGGAGCTTCTGAATTGATCCTGATTTAACTAGTTCTGAGTGGTTTTTGGTGGAGAACTTCTGGGAGAAGCTGTCATTGGTTGACCTTGTTCCTTTAGGGGCAGGAACAACACTTTTAGGGACTTTGGATCCCTTAGATTATGGACATTTCATGCTCAAAGCTGTAAGGCACAAAAATGTCTATAACAGTAGGTAGCTGTGAGGTTGCAAAATGATGACTTATGATCAATTTTGTGTTACAAAGTGTTTTATCTCTTCAGATCACAATGCAGACAGTTTTTCATCTGAAGGAGCTCGAGGTGGACATCACTAACTCCCCCTTCTTCTAATTCCCCAAGTCACTTACTAATTTCCCCAAAGAGGTCAAGATCTGCTTGGTTCCTCTTAGTTCATCATTTTCCATGTCATTTGCCTTAGTGGAGATCTTCTTCGCTCAAGGATTTCATTTCTTTACAAATTCTTTTCCCAAAATTACCCTAAGGTCCCCCACCTTAGCGCTTTCTTATCATTTCCATATTAACTACTAACTCTAGTATATAACTCCCCATCATTTTTTCCCCTTCCCCTACTAAAAAAATGTATATAAAACTCCCCTATGTAAATATCCCCCCTGGAAATATAGCCATATTTCTTCTACGTTCGGGGAAAAATAGTCCATCTGGGGCTATTTTTAGCCCATCCGTGTCATAGCAGGAGTTAGATGACACCTGGTCATGCTAATAACCTCCCCCCTAGCCCTAAAAACCCTAAAAAAACCCACACTTCGCCCTTATCCTAAGTTTTTGTGCATAAATACATTAACCCGCGCTCATTAAACCCTGTAACCCACTTTCCCTAAGTGTAAAAACCCCTGCCGCGCTATATTTAAATCGGAATATTCCCGCAAATATCCCCACCCACTAACCCGCCATCGCCCCGTCCTTCCCGCCAGCCGTCCGATCGTCCTGCGCCCAGATCAACGACTAGTGGGCCTTCCCGTCTCCCAATGCGCCCGAAGGTTAGCGTCCGGGAGATGGGCGGTATTGCCGCTGTACTCCCGCCATGCGTCGCCTTCTGGGCTGTGGCGGAGCCCCTCCCTCCAAAACCGCCCAGGCGCTAAGGCGGTGCGCCCAAAACCATTTACCACTCCTGCACAATGACGTCACCTGCCTGCGTCACCCCCCTGCCCAGTCACCATGACACGTCATCTGCCTGCGTGGCCCTCCTGCCACTGTACCGCCGAGTCACCCTGCCACGTGCCCTGCCACCGTGTCACCTGCCGTACTACCACGTCACCTCCGTACGTGATGACATCATCATGCTGACGTCATCCTGCCACATCATCTTGCTGACATCATCGCTGACGTCACCCACCGTACAAAGTCCCGTCATGCTGACGTCATCATCAGTTTTTAGCGCGAAGGGCGAAAATCGCACTTCGGAGCCCCGGAATCAGTTTCTGAGGCAGTTTTTGATGAGCGATTTGTACTAGGCGCAAATCGCTAATCGCTGGATAAAATAGGCCGAAGTGGGGAATCTTTAGGGAATCTTTTCATTACGCAGCACCCAGCAAGCCCGAAAGGCGCCGAATGACCCGTTTTTCTTCGCGAAGCATTCAGGAAGGAGCCGAAGACAGTTTTAAGGAAGAGAGAGCTGAACAATGACCATTAAATGTTGATTTAACACATAGCACATCAGAACAACATCCCAATTTATTGTCAAAGAGTATCATAGAAGGAAGAAGAGCCAAAGAGTATCAGTCAAGATTTTTTAGGGCCTCGAAGCACATGAGCATTGATGAAGCCCCCCAGAAAGTCAAAATAAGAGGCGTAAGCCCATCCTTGCCTTCAAATCATAGTTAAAGCTTTAAATGCAGACAGACAGCAAAGGAGAAGAAACCCATACACATTTATTGTAGAAAACACTGCACCAAGCCACCGAGGACTACATCATTTACTCAGTTTTGATACGCCCTCCCTCAGCGCAGCCCGAGATATTTTCATGCATTTATTTATGATAGAATTAGGTCAAATAAATGATTTTTTATGACCTGTTTTAGGTCAAGATGTAAAAAAAAGCAGTTGTAGAGAGTTTTTCCCCTATATATACCGCTCTCTACATTGTTTCAATGGTTGGTCAATTGAGAATTTTCACTAGAGACTCGCATTGTATACCTGAGTTTTTTCTATAACCAAAGATTGCTGAAATCTTGGAGAGCAAACTGCCTATTGTTAATGAATGTTTTGAAGAAATGAAGATGGAATTCTTGTGCTGCAACCTGAAACAATAAGTGCATCTTACCTCTGTTTTATTGTTTACCACTGTCTAAATAGCAGGAAGAAAGAATAGCTTACAATTTGTTTAAATACACTCTATGCTCAATTTCTGCTATTTCTGTATGTTTTCCTCTGAATGAATTGGTTATGAATATGAATTCCTCCTGGCTCATATTTACCCCGATTCACCTGTGTTTGCCAATTATCTAGGGATTCTTTACTGCCCCTAGGTAGAGCTCTGTTACCTCCATCTGTTAAGCTGATTGAGAGATTCTTAACTGCCTCTCATTACTTAGCATTCTTTCCATCATTACTACCTGAAACATTGTTTCATGCGCAGCTATCTTGCTCCATTTTTCCCTTATTATGACCGAAGAAATGCACTAGCAGTTCTCCTCCTCGACTCCATGCCCAATGGTTTGAAACTTTCAGACTATGCCTTGCCTCTCTACCTGAAAACATCAATTTTCCCACCAAAAACAAAACAAAAACCCTCTGAACTCAAAACCTAGCCTAAAATCCTTTTCAACAAAGCTAAATCTGAAAGAGAGAGCCCTCTCTGATTGCAGGTGGGCTAGAACCTGCAGTCCAAAGTTGGTCTGTGGTTACCTCAGCCGTATCCCTTTTTACAACCTAGGGACAACCTGAGTGATAACAGGATAGACCATCCCTTGGTCTATATTTAGCTTCCGAAGAATTCGGTTCTCTTCCTCTGTGGTATCCAAATCCTCCTGGTTCCAGGATTCCGAAAGGATTGTTTCTCTTATAAGAGTTTGAGTTCTATTCCAAAGCTCCTCTGGAGAGATAATCTTGTCTTGGAATATCCTTCTGTTTCTCTCTTTCCAGATGGTCCATATGTTGAATCCTGCAGCCAGGTTCCACGCTCTTCTCACAACCGGACTTTGAAATTGTCCCTTTCCCCATTGGAAAATAGTTTGGATCACATCCTGGGGATTACGATTCGTCTTTCCAAAGAGGCTTCTAGTCTTTTCCCACTGATCCTGAGCTATCGGGCAAGAGTTTAGAATGTGTTCCTGATTTTCTATGTTTTGTTTACATAAGCTGCATCTTGATGGCCCTTGGAACCCTCTTTTCTGGAGTTGATCCCATGTCAGGATGCGTCTTTTTCCCACAAGCCAAGTGAACAATGTGACCTTTGGCCACCATTTGTTTTTCCATAATTGTTTCCAGTCTTGTGTCTGTTCTTCCATCGCTTGTTTAGACTTTATGAGGTATGCTTCCTTCACCGTGAAGGTGCCTTTTGTAGATCCGCCCCATCTGAGAATATCTAGCCCAGTTCTTTTTTTAATCCTTCTGGAGTCCATCTCTTTTACTATCCTTGTTTTAAGATCATCACTAATATTATTATCCCACTCTCCAGGGTCTTTCCATTCCCTCCACATCTCATTTTCGCCTCCTTCCTTCCAATAATCATTTACATAGGTTAAGCCTTTGGCCTTGGCTTCTCTATAGATGGTTTGCAGCCCCTGAATTTCCACCATTCTTTCCCGCTACTGCCAGGCTTCCTCCCAGAATTTTGTTGTCCTTCCATTTCTGACCTCCCAAAAAGCCTGCGAATTTATAATATCTCTGTTCTGGCATGCCAGATCCCAAATCGAGGATCCTTTTGGCATCTCTTCCTTTCGAATGATTCCTTCAGCTGTAGTTGGCATTGAATATTTCTGCATCCATATCTCTTTCCATAAGTCTTTACCCCCTTTCATCCAGCGCCACCATAGTTTCGCCGCTAGGACTTGGTTCAGAAGAAGCGGGTCTCTAACTCCTAGTCCCCCTGCCTCCTTTGCCTTTGTAAGACTATTCCATGAGATTAAGGCCCACTTCTTCTGCTGCTTTGGCCCTCCCCAAATGAAGTTCCGGAAGATTTCAATCATTTTGGTACTTACGCCTTTCGGCACTGCCATGACCGAAAGAGGGTAGATTGGGATTGATTGAAGAGTTGATTTGAGAAGAACCACTCTAGTTGCTATATTGAGAGTCCGGAAGGACCAGTTAGATAAACGGTTCTTGAGCTTCTCCAGAATTGGTTGCCAATTAGCAATCCTTAGCGGACTCACATCAAGCATGGTGCCCAGGTATTTTGTTGGAAATTCTCCCTGTCTGAACCCCAACGTTCTTGTCAAATGGGCTTTGACCATTTCAGGAGTGTTAAAGATAAAGGTGTTCGACTTATCCTTATTAATTTCAGTACCCGAAGCTTCCATGAATAAGTCTAAGACCTCTTTGATCCTTTTCACCTCTCTCAGGGATACCTTACAGAAAATCATGATATCGTCTACGAACTGTTGGTGGGTGACTGGGATGTTGTTTCCCCACAACCTCAGCCCTTTTATCTTCCTCTCTCTAAGCTCTTTTTTGATGTATCTTCCCAATCCCTCTGCCGCAATTATGAACAAGAATGGTGACAGGGGATCTCCTTGGCGCAGGCCTCTTGAAGCATTGAATGTCATAGTTGGGGTACCATTCAAAAGAATGGAAAAATTGGGCGTGGAGATCATGCTGAGAATCCATTTCACCCACCTGTCACAAAATCCATAAGCCAGAAGGATTGACTCTAGATATCTCCAATTAAGACGATCATAAGCTTTAGAAAGATCCAGTTTTATCATCATGCCTGGTTCCTTTTTCTATTTCAAAGAGTGTATTACTTCTTGAGAGACTACTAAACCATCTAGAATTTGCCTCCCTTCAACAAACCCGGTTTGTTCAGGGGATATTATGCTGGGGAGGATTGGCTTCAATCTTTTGACCATTAAGGTGGCTATAATCTTGTAGATGACATTACAAAGGGCTATTGGCCTAAAACCCTTAGCAGTTTCCGAATTAGCTGATTTAGGAATTAGAGAAATAAGAGTAGAATTGAGACCCGGCCAAACCTTTTGTTGTCTGCGTGCTTCCTCTACAACTTCTAGGATTTCCTTTCCTATGAACTTCCAGCTTGCTTGGTAGAATTCTGCCATAAATCCGTCGAGTCCTGGGGCTTTGTTTCGTTTCATACCCATCACAATTTCCTCAACTTCCTCCAAGGTAGCTGCTCTCATCAAGGCTAAGTTTTGGTCCCTGGTTACCAAGTTTGGAATTTCATTGCTTATCCTACCTATGGCCTCCGATCTATTCCTCTGAGGTTCAGTGAGAATACCTTTGAAATGTCCTACCAGCTCCTGCTCCAATTCGTCATGCTGGGTTATGCATTGTCCTCCCGTGTTTTTGATTGAGAAGATCCTGTTTCTCTGCCTGTGCTGAATCATGGCCTGATGGAAGAACTTCGTGTTCCTTTCTCCTTCTCTAAGCCACTGGACACGTGACTTTTGTTTCCATAAGATCTCTTCCTGTTTTCTTCTTTCCTCAAGTTGGCCTATTACAATTCCTTCTTCTCTACTTCTCTCTTCATTTCTGCCCTCTGTTATATTCAGCTGTTGTAACTCATTCATTTTTTGCTCTAATCGTTGTTGATCCCTGAATATGTCCCCGAATTCTTCTTTGTTCCATTTTTTTATTTTCCCTTTAAGTTCTTTCAATTTTAGCTGGAAAGTTTGCATTTTGCTTCTCCCACTTTGCCTACTCGTGGTCCACCATTCTTCAACTTTTGGCAAAAACTGATGGTTCCTGAGCCAAAAGGCTTCAAACCTGAACGGTCTTCTTTTGGGGCTCTGCTTGAGGTCGATTTCTAACTTTATTGGCCAGTGATCAGATCCAACAGCTGGAAGAATCGTTGCCTCTATGAATACATCTTTCATCATGATTTGTTCCGAAACTAAGAATTTGTCCAGTCTAGAAGCTATTTGGTTTGTTCCTCCTCTTCGGTTATTCCAAGTGTGAATACCATTTATAGTTTGTATATCCACCATTCGCTGCTCCGTTATCATATCTCTAAAGGCTTCCATGTCTTGATCTGTTCTTCTTAATCCTCCTCTCTTCTCTGTTAGTGACACAATCATGTTGAAATCCCCACCGATTATCCAAGGCATTTCAGGATAAAGTCTACGAATTGAGCTCATATTCTGCAGAAAGCCTTTGCGCTCATTGGGTGAGTGTGGACCATACACTCCAGATAGCGCAACCCATTCAAAAGACCCTATCAGATTGAACATACATGAGAGGATCCGCGGGAAACTTATCCAATTCCTGAATTGTATTTCCGCCGAGTTCCATAAGATTGCCAAACCCCCTGCGCTGCCTGCCGCATCCTGCCCCATAAATTCATACCGAATTTTCCACTTGCTGATTATTTCTTCCATTTTTTGCATGCTAATCTTTGTTTCCTGGACTATCATTATACTTGGCTTGTCTTTTTTCAATCTGTCTCTCAAATGTCTTTGCTTACCCTTGCTATTAAGGCCTCTAATGTTCCAGCTTGTAATTATCATTTAAATAGTTTTGAGGTTTGATGAAATACCTCTGATAGAGGTATTACCCTTCCTGAGTTCACCAGTGTTTCTCCCACTTCTTGAATTGTTTCACTTAGTGAGTGCCGACCTCTTTTTTTCCCTGCTTTGCTAGAGCTGCCCATTCCAAGTTCTGAGGCCCTTGCTTTCCTGTTTGATCCATTTTATTTGCTGCATCTACCCCCGCTTTCTCTTTATATCTTTGAAACGCTTCTTTGTAAGCTTGTTTTTGTTCCTCGGGTATGAACCTTTCATCCAAATATCTCCATTCCTGCAGCAGTTTTCTCATTATGCGCTCTTCTTCCTCTCCTTTCTCTTTCTGGGAGTCTACCTCCATTTGTATTTGTTCCTCTGTCTGTTCGCCCTTCTCTCCTGCTCCTCCTTGTGGTTCTTCTTCTTGTCCTGTTTCCTTTTTTTTTTCCTTTTCATTTAATATCTCCATTGGTTCCTCCTCGATTTCCTCCTCTCCCATCTCTATTTCTTCTTCCTATAGGGTTTTGAACTTATTTTCTGTCTCCAGGGGGCTACTTTTGCTGGACTCTTGTCTCTGTGTGTTATAGACATTTTTGTGCCTTACAGCATTGAGCATGAAATGTCCATAATCTAAGGGATCCAAAGTCCCTAAACATGTTGTTCCTACCCCTAGAGGAACAAGGCTAACAAACCACAACAATTCACAGAAGTTCTCCACCTGAAACTGCTCAAAAACAAGTCAATTCAGGATCATTTCAGTGGCTACACTAGCTGTTTGCGCTGAATGTCAAAGCCAATACTGGCTACCTGCGTTGAATTTCAACTGGAACACTAGCTACCTGCGCTGAACGAGAATGGACAAGTGGCAGGCTCATTTCTCAAGGTGTCAAAACCCAGGAAGCTTCCAAAATGACACTTGCCTCAGGGAATTCGACTGGTGATGAGTAAGAGGTTCCAAATCTCCAAGTGGAAGCAAGAACCTCCAAGTGGACTCAAGAACCGACAGAGGGAGAGGACACTAGTCAGATCTCAAGCTGACTCATCCTCTCTCCAAACATCTATATATGGATCTCTCCTCCATGAGATCTAGAGAGGCTGGAATTTTGTTATTGCAAAGAATTGTTGTTGGTTTGAGACTGGAATCATTGGGTGCTTAATGCTTTGAAGGGGCTGAAGATAGGAATTCCATTTGCTGGGAAGGAAATGCTGGATTGGAGCCCTCTGGGTTGTATCTCTTCCTGAACCTTGTTATTCATCAATAAAGCTATCTTGGTTTCTCCTATATGCTGATGTATTTTTGATATATGAATGTATTAGCATGTTTAGTTTATTTCTAATCCTAAACTAGTTATGAATGTGAACATCTGTCTTTGAGTAGAGTTCTTCTCTTGTCGCAAGTAGCTGTTCTCTTGTGATCTTGCAGGAAGTTGAAGCTGGATAAGCAGGAAGGCAAGTAGCTGTGAACTCCCAAAGAGAAGAGAGACCGGATCGAGGGACAAACGAAAGACACCGGTAAGTCTATTGATCTCTCTTCTTTCACATTTCATAAAGGAAGAAACCAGCATAGCTGTACTCGTTTGTTGCTAAGGCACTGTCACACCTTAGGTGGATAGGATCATCCTGCATAGGCATTTTTCCCCACAACAAATTGGCGACTCCGCTGGGGACATTTGTTTAGTCATTTTATTTGTGTTTCTATCATTGTTTATTTCATAGACTTGACAGCAACAATCGAACTGCATCTTTCCCGGATGCAAAGTAGACAGTTGCTGCTTTGATCCAATTGCTGGACTTTTCTATGATCTGAACAATGGACTCACAAATGATTTGATGATCCTTGTGATAGATCTTAGTAGCCCTTCAAAGCATCCCTTTGATTACACCTTGCTTGCTGCTTTTATTTGGCCTAAAACAGTGAATTAAATAGCAATCTGTGACCCAGAACCTGAGGGAAACGAGAGTTTCTCCTTCAGCGCAGACCCAGTGAAGGGATTCTGCATTTCAACGCAGGTCCCGTGAAGGCTACCTGCGTTGAATGTCAAAACCCCTGTGTTGAGGTTGCGCTGAACCAGTTTGCTCTTGTGCAACTGGGGTTCTCTGCTCTATTTTTCATTGTTTTGATCTCTGTTTTTTGCAGCCTGTAACCAGCATAGGTACTAGTTTGAAAAATCCTTTTCTCTGCTTAGATTCCACCTCCTTTTGTACAAAAAGACTGTGAGTGTTTTTATGTGTTTGTGGCATCATTTACAGTTTTCCTTTGCATGAGTGAAATAATCATCCTGTAGCCCTTGATTCAGGTCTGTTGATTGTGATCTTAGAAGAGAGTTCATTGGCTGTTTGCAGATTGATTATACATTTACTCTTGCTTATTGGTTTGAATTTGTCTCTTTTAAGTGTCGAAACAAGTCTTTATTTCGAAAATCGTTAAGTGTTGTAATCTCTTCTATCTTCTCTGATTTCGAAAAAGTAAACTTGTTTGTATTGATCATTTAAAAGCAAATTCAAAGTTGTACAAAAAGCTTTCTTTGTAGGCATCAATACTAAGAAAGTGGAAAACAAACACCTGCATTGTGCATTTGCATTTGATAGTTTGCATGCTTGATTTAGGGAAAGTGCATTAGAGTGTGTTGATTGCTCTTTGAGAAAATATGGTGTCTTTCTTTTCCCTTTGTAGCTAGGATTTTCATGGTTGAAAAGATATAAAAAGCTTGCTTATCATCTTTAGACTGCATTTAGGAATTGTATCATACATCTCGTGGTGATCCAGAAAGGCAAACTTCTAAAAAGATCAACCTAAAATAAATTGAATGAACTTAACAACGCTTTGCAACATAACGCACAACGTAGAGGTCTAGGCTAGAGACGTGTTCCAGCATCGTAAAGCCTGGTGACTGTCGATCTCGCTGATGGTGGGTGATTCCTCCTGAGGGACGATAGCGCCAGTACGGATTGTGCTCCCACGTACCGTCGCGTATATATTGGGAGACCCCTATAGGCATAAAACCTTTATCCTTAGGAAGCCGTGTCGGCCGCCCTACTGATCGCAATGCACTGAACACAACATTCAGGAAGATCGACCGCCCGTACCCTAAAAAGTATTCTGCGGTTTTGCGAAAAGTTTGGCACACCCTCTACCTAGAACTCCAGAGCAGTTCCTTTTGGCCTTTTTCAGACTCTATAACGGAAAAAGTCCATCCGAGCATTTGTCACTTCGGGCTCGTTAAAACATCGAAGGAGACTAGAGCCATCTTTTGCTTTTTCTCGACTCTTTAAAATTGAAAAAGCAGGTTGTGTCTAAGCTTCGTTAAAATTTATTTTAAACGGAATAATCATCACCATTCCCTCGTTGATCTTTGAAGTTAGTCTCTTTTCATCGTAAGTTCTTGTAGAATCGCTAGAAAATCTTTTGGATAGACTAGATATGTCTGAACAACCGTCGACATCCAGGACTATGTCATCCGACACAGCAGCGGCAGAGCCTCCTGCTGCTACCCCAACGATGTTCGATGGTATACCATCTGTCCTGACAAGTTATCAACAACAAGCCGGAGTCCCATCAGGGACTGCTTCGACGACATGGTTAGTTCCTATTTCTTCATCCGGATTATCATCTGGTATTTCTTATGTTGAAACTCAACAAATTAATCCAATGTGTCTTCAAAGGCCAATCTACCCTTTAAGTACTGGATTGCCACCATATGGAGGGCAGTATGCCTTTTCATTGTTCCCTCCTGGAGAACAACCATATGGGAGTTTACAACAAAGTTCAGGTCAAACTGGAATTACATCCAGCGGTTGGGTACCAATACTGCCTCAGCAACCAAGGGTTGTATATTCAATGCAACCAGTCCACCCTGTGTTGAATATTCCCACTATACCGGCTATGGTTACTGCGTCGCAAGTACAAGTGCTACCTGTTGTATGTCAACCCCAACAGCCTCAGGTTGCAATACAACAGCCTCTTGTCTCAACGACTCAATCACAACCTCAGGTTAGTGCCTCCTTATCTGGAGCGACTCAGGATCAAACAAGTACTTTGACTCCTCATCTTGGTCAATCATCCGGTATTGGTCAACAGCAAATGGTTCAACAACCAGAGCTGGTTCAAACTCAACAACCCCCATTCCAGCAATCATATCAAGGACCTGAGCAACAAGTCTTTGTAAGTAATGGGCAATCGCATTTCCAAAGCGGTAATCAACAACCATATTATAATGGTTATGCCCATCAACCTTGTCAAAGTTGCCAGCATCAAATACATTATGCTGGTATGCAAAGACCCACTGCTCAGGCGATTCCATCTTATCCTGGGTATGCTTCGCCTAACCTGAATCAACAGTTGCCCTTTGTAGCAACTCTAGAATTACCAGATCTAAACCGGATGACGAATGATCCAATTGCTTATGCCCCTTGGTGGCCAGCGAGTCCGCATAAACTTCCGTCAGATATTCCTAAATTTAATGGAAATAGGGGTGAAGATCCGTCGAATCATGTGATGACATTTCATCTATGGTGTTCATCAAACACCCTAAACGATGATTTGATTAGGCTTTGTTTTTTTCAGAGGACGTTAACTGGCCCAGCGGCAAAATGGTATATTGAATTGCCTAGAGCTTCGTTCAACAACTTTAGTACCTTAGCCACGACTTTCTTAACCCATTTTCAATTACCGATAAGGTATGAAACGGGAACAGAATTCCTAACCAACTTCAAACAGACAACGGCCACTCACATATCTGATCATATACATGAGTGGCGACATCGTCGTAGGATGGTAAAAACGTACGTTCCCGATCAGCTATTAGCTAAATGGTTTATCAAATCCTTACTTCCTACAATCACGGAAGATATGGCAAAGGGGGGAGTCGTAACGGAAGAGCAAGTCATCGCTCGTGCGCAATATCTGGACTTGGTCTATACTCAGTCTGGCACGCTCTACGACAAAATACCTGACGCCCCTAGACCGGAATTCTTAATTCCTCCTCCTCCTAAATCAAACAATGACTCTCATGCCATCGATGGCGTGATTGGTACGACAGACACGAAATCGACAAAGGCTACATCTACAAGGGCCCGTAAGATTTCCAGTCAAAATGCAAATGAGGAACTTCTTGCCTCAGAAGTAAATGCCGCGTCGACCGACAAGGTCAAACAACTGAAGCAACCAGGGGGCAAGAAGAAAAAGAAAGGGAGAAAAAGGAAACCCCCTATGGGGTGTCATATATGCGATGAGGATCATTGGACGAGAGATTTTCCACATATAGCTGAAGTTAAGAAACTCTTTAAGAGTTCAAAAACCTCAGCAGTATTGACTGATCTGTTTCCAAGCCCGGGTACCAAACTGGTTGCTAATCAAAATGCTTCCCGATCCCAAGTGCTTATGTTGTCTATCTCAAAGCAGCAAAATGATGCTTTGGCAACGAATAAAGATTACGGGAATCCACAGATGTCGAATAACAAGGCTAATGAACAACCTAGTAGTTCGACAACAACTTTGACCAAAGTTGTGCCACCCACCATTCCTGAAAAAATGATAAAGTCGCCAAAGGGAGTAGTGTACAAGTCGACATTTAATCCTCGTGCAAAAATAGCACAGAATTATAATATAATAGAGGACCTGGCCCAATCGCCATCCGCTATGTCGACGCTTGAGGTACTGCAAAATTGCCTCTCCCAAGAGCAAGCTTTACTATGAGCAATAGGTGAAATTGACCCAATGGACTCCAATCTTGTGGCCTTTGATCATAAAGGATATGACCCTCAATTACCAGCTCAACTAGCTTTCCTTATTCAAGTGAAAGCCCTCAACAAAACTGTTCATCGAACAATTATTGATGAGGGGGCATCTACGTGTATTATGTCGATGAGTTGCTGGAAGAATTTAGGCTCACCACCCTTGTCGAGATCGTCAACGACATTAAAAGCATTTGATGGATGATCATACACTCCATACGGGATTTTAAGTAACTTGCAAGTTGAACTAGGGGGAAAAACAGTAGGAATTGATGTTGAAGTAATTGATGGAAACCTCGATTACAACATCCTACTGGGAAGGCCCTGGATATATGCCATGGCCGCAGTTGTGTCGACCTACTTCAGGAAGATTGCATTTCCCTTTCAAGGAGGAATTACAGTCGTCGACCAACAAACTTTCCTCCCCGACAGTTCACAAGTTACGGGAAGCATTCCGATGATCCATGGAAGCAATCATTCGCTTCAAAATATTGGAGTAGGTCTCCTAAAAGACCCTGCCTTAATGGGTACTTTTTCCCTACCGCCTGCAAGTAATCTGGCGGAAGTGGCCACAGTGGAAACCTACAATATGAAATCTTCTATATCTAATGGATTCGGAAGATTCCTAAACATTTTGTCAGCGTGGATCATCGCCCTAATAGAAATACTGTAAATACAGTGGGCTCCGAGGACGGTTCTAATCTCGTGTCAACCTCGTTAAAAAATGAAACAAGGAGTCATGAGGATAGTTCTTTTACTGTGTCAACCTCATTAAAAAATGAAACAATCTCCTTTCCAAATCTCAAAGGTAAACCTTCATTCCAACCACCAAGTTGAATGCAATGAAGCTTGGAGGGCATGCACCTCGATTTGCGTTGTTATGCTGGGGGCATGCAAACTTATCACGAGCAGTGTTACTATAGGGTTCAAGCTCGTTAAAAAATAAACCCGCCATGAGCAATGTTACCGCAGGGTTCAAGCTCGTTAAAAATAAACCCGCATTGAGCAGTTTTAACTCATAGTTCATGCTCGTTAAAAAATAAACATAAGATCGAGCAAATGTTTCCACCTGCGTTTAAGCTCGTTAAAAAATAAACTATTCCGGTAAATAACCACCGTGAATGTAATATCATCAGCCATTAAAGCCTTGGTCGTGTTTGCCCATCACCTCCACTTTTTTATTGGCCGATCGTTCACCTTCATATGATTGTTTACCCATTTTGAGGAACAGCCGCGAAGAGTGATTTCACCTAGCCATCCTTGTGACACTGCCGTGATTGGAAAATTCCAACCTATACCTGGAATCAGCTGCTATCCCTGTTTATCACTCGTTCCTCAAAAGACGAGTCTTCTTTAAGCTCTTTTCAACTGACTCGTAAAATATGAAAAGATTGCCGAGTTTTTGCCTTCCAGCTCGTTAAAAGGACATGAAGAGCTATCCCTCCTCTAGATTTTAATCTTTTTGGACCTGAGGGATTATTGCACAAAAAGATCGAGCGCTTGTTTTGTTCGGCTCGTTAAAACTATCGAAAACTCATCCCTTCTGTATTGTTTTATACTTTTTCGGACTTAAGGGATTAGATGACGAAAAAGGACTTTTGGAGTTAACTTTATGTACCTTTTCAGACTCTCTAAAAATGAAAAGGACCGAGTTATCCTTGTCGTTAGACTCGTTAAAATCATTAAATAGCAACAAACTTGTCTTTAGACGAGAACGAGTTTCACTATCGCTAGGCTCATTAAAACATAGCGATGGGCTTGCCCGAAGGGCAAGTTATAGAACAAGCATATGTTATCCTCCTCAAGCTTGACAAAAATAAAGAGGTACTGGTCAGCAATGACTGGGGAAAAATTGGGAGAAACTAAAGAAAACTTTGATGGTAGCAAGTCGCTCTTGAACATGACACTTTTCCTCCGTACCACAATCGGGTTGGGTTGTTTCATTCACCGGTCACATCCATGGTCTCGCCATACCATCCATATTTGGGGTAATGCTACCGATCCATCGTATCAGTGTCACCATATGTTCAAGAGAAGTCGTTCAGAAAAGTCAACCGTGTCCCATCCACTGCCATACATTATCCTTCATCCTTTCATGACCGCCACCCTGAATCATATGTCACAAATCGTTTTCACCTCCATTAAAATCATTAGCTCCGTTCCGTGTCACTGATGTGGGATCCATTAAGGCCCTCCTTTGACGGATCGCTTCTTGTCGACATCAGCTCATTATCCAAGAAGTTGATCTAGGAACAACCCCTTCAGTACTTTGAAGCTTGCATGCCACAATGGCAAGTTTCTCACTTCCGGCGACAGGTATACATCAATGACCTTCGACCGAAAGATTTTGCGTGGTGTTCGACGCCAAGTCCTTTATTCACACCACGTGAATTGTACTGCAGTACCTTGAGGGTCATTATCATTATCGGTGATTCCTCTCGCGCTTGTTAACGGTTTACATCATTGACCGGTAATCAAGCGATGTCCTTCCATGTTCAACTTCAAAACAATTCTCACATGGATCTACTTGTACTTAGAGTGAAGATCGAACGAGTTTGAAGACCCCGGATCTAGTTTCATCCATCCGGGCTGCGATATATCTTCAGGAAAGATAAAGACATTGACATGTACATCATTGCAGCAGATAATCATCCTACTCAAAGGATGATAATTTCATCAAAATTATCAGTCTACCACCAGACGATTGTCTGTTCTATGTACAGAAAAATGAATTTATAAAGCTGAGCATGGGAATGCCCGCCTCAGCTAGATCATGAAAGCAGTATGAAAAATAATGTATTGTATTGTATTGTATTACAGGTCTCCTCCCAGCATTGGATGAACTTCGGATCCCCCTGATAAAGCATTTCGCCCGATAAACAGCCTCATACTTTAGGGGGCAACTGTTATAGAAATTTTTGTGCCTTACAGCATTGAGCATGAAATGTCCATAATCTAAGGGATCCAAAGTCCCTAAACATGTTTTTCCTACCCCTAGAGGAACAAGGCTAACAAACCACAACAATTCACAGAAGTTCTCCACCTGAAACTGCTCAAAAACAAGTCAATTCAGGATCATTTCAGTGGCTACACTAGCTGTTTGCGTTGAATGTCAAAGCCAACACTGGCTACCTACGTTGAATGTCAACTGGAACACTAGCTATCTGCGCTGAACGAGAATGGACAAGTGGCAGGCTCATTTCTCAAGGTGTCAAAACCCAGGAAGCTTCCAAAATGACACTTGCCTCAGGGAATTCGACTGGTGATGAGTAAGAGGTTCCAAATCTCCAAGTGGAAGCAAGAACCTCCAAGTGGACTCAAGAACTGACAGAGGGAGAGGACACTAGTCAGATCTCAAGCTGACTCATCCTCTCTCCAAACATCTATATATGGATCTCTCCTCCATGAGATCTAGAGAGGCTGGAATTTTGTTATTGCAAAGAATTGTTGTTGGTTTGAGACTGGAATCATTGGGTGCTTAATGCTTTGAAGGGGCTGAAGATAGGAATTCCATTTGCTGGGAAGGAGATGCTGGATTGGAGCCCTCTGGGTTGTATCTCTTCCTGAACCTTGTTATTCATCAATAAAGCTATCTTGGTTTCTCCTATATGCTGATGTATTTTTGATATATGAATGTATTAGCATGTTTAGTTTATTTCTAATCCTAAACTAGTTATGAATGTGAACATCTGTCTTTGAGTAGAGTTCTTCTCTTGTCACAAGTAGCTGTTCTCTTGCAAGAAGTTGAAGCTGGATAAGCAGGAAGGCAAGTAGCTGTGAACTCCCAAAGAGAAGAGAGACCGGATCGAGGGACAAACGGAAGACACCGGTAAGTCTATTGATCTCTCTTCTTTCACATTTCATAAAGGAAGAAACCAGCATAGCTGTACTCGTTTGTTGCTAAGGCACTGTCACACCTTAGGTGGATAGGATCGTCCTGCATAGGCATTTTTCCCCACAACACTGTGGTATCTTTTTTCTTGCCTTTCTTTTGTTTTGTACCTCTTGGAAACCCTCTTCTTCCCTTCCTGCGACCTCAGTTGTGGGAATCGCCTTTTCCTTCCTGTCTATTGGTTCCTCTGTTCTATTTAAAGGGCATTTTCTGTAGAGATGGCCATATTCATGGCATCTTCTGCACCGGAATGGAATGTGTTCGTAGTCCACTGGTTGTTGCTAGATCTCATCATGATACTCCAGCTCAATAAATTCTGGGAGGGGTTCAGTTATATTCATATACACGCAAATCCTGGCGTAAGATGTGTACCTCCCTCTTTTGGTGGATTCAGCTACTTTCACAAATGATCCTATTGCATTGCCTATTCCTTCTAAGATTTCCGGATCCCAAAATTCCATTGGAAGCCCAAAGAGTCTGATCCAGACTGGTGCTGCTAACATTTTCTCTGTGTCTGGGTTATAACAGTCTTCCCAATGTCGGATGAACAGACCCGCATTATTCATGAAATAGGGGCCGCCTTCAAAAATCCTTTCTTTATCCTCTACATTTGAGAAGATGACTGTGAAGAACCCCTTGGCTCCCAGTTTTAATTCTACATGTCCTTTCGGTTTCCATTTCTACTGTATCCACTTGGATAAGTCTTTCTCAGTCGGCCAAAACCCTACAAAATTACTTATTAAAGCATAATATTTCATATAGCTTCTGTATTCTTCAAGTTTATTGTTTGGAATCACAAACCTGGGTTTTTTCGATGCCCTTGGATGGAATTTTCCGCTTAATCTCGTCTGCCAACTGGTTCCTTTTGCAGGGTTTTCCCCGTCATTTGCCCTCGGTCCCGTCTTGTTCCGTTCCTTACTTGATTCCCCCTTTGTCATATTCTTGTAGGAGGGGATCTCTCCCCTCCCCGCACTTGCTTCCATTTCTCCCTCAGTTCCCTACTGTTTTCTACTCTCTCTCCTCCACCGAAGGTAGTGGGATTCCGGTTTAGATCGTCGCAGGCGAGCTCCTTCTCCCCGCGATTAGTCGTCGCTCCCAAGCTACCACCCAAGCGTGCAGGATACAACCTCTCTATCGTTGAAACCCTAGCTTCATTGTAGACCCACGCGCTCTCCTCCGCTTCTACTCCATTTTCACTAGGCATCCCGATAGTACATTATCTTTACTTATGATGCATTATAAGCATTTTATTATTCATTCTTAAGTTTTGAGGATTTAGCAATACATTCCATTCTCTACTATAATAAATATCTATCATATTTTTTTTAATCTAATATAAATACTATAGTAAATAATATTCAAATATTTTGATATTTTTTTTTGCATGCATTTAACTTAAATACAAATATACATCTTATTATTCATTCTTAAGTTTTGAGGAGTTAGTAGTACATTCCATCCTCTACTATAGTAAATATTTAATATATTTTTTTATTCTAATATAAATACTATAGTAAATAATATTCAAATATTTTGATATTTTTTTGCATGCATTTAATTTGAATACAAATATACTTTACAAAATGTTACTTTAAATCGAAATTCAAACATGAGTGAAATTATATATTTTAGAATATGTGATTCTTTATTATTTTCTTAATAAAGTTTAATAATTTATTTTTTACTTTATTTTCTAACCATAAATAGTATCAATTATTTTCATCTATTTTTTTTGTTACCACTAGAAGTGACAAACTATGGAACAACTTTCACAAGGAAAAGTTTGATCCAATATAATATTTTGGGCATCAGTGGTGATGAGAGACCTTTGATTCAAAGTTGAGATATCTTATAACAAACAAGGGTATGGATGGAATAAAAACCATGTTACATTAGACATGAAATTTTGCAAATAACCAATCTAGGAATAAGGAAATAAAATTGTGTTCTTTAGAATGGTGTCAATTCAATTTCCAGGGCATAGAGGTATACTTTGCTTTACGCCTTATTAAAGTTTTGTTGTCTCTCCATTAGCATCATGAACAAAATTGCAATTGAGTGAACTCACACAAAATATAAAATAAGTAATCAAATTTGATGAAGTCATTGAAAGACCTGTACTTAAATCAATGATCAAATCTAATTAAATGTATATGTCAGCCAAGATAATTTTGTGCACCAAAAAAATGATTAACCTTGTGCACAATGCCTAAGGCTAATCATCAAGGAATACATGAGATGAAGCAATAATCTTCTTGTTCATGTATAAATATTGCATCATATCATTTCATTATAATTCCTAACAACATCTTATAGTTTTTGTTTTTTTTTCTTGGCAAAATGATTAACCCCACCTTGCCTCCCTACATGGATATGGGTTAATGGGTTCTTATACAATTTCACAATCATGACACTACATTGTGTAGTCAGCTCTTATATTGTGAGGATTTGTAATGGGATGATTTGAATGTTTATGGTTTATGTTTCATTAAATACACAAATAAGAACATTTTGTAATCATCTCTTATATGGTGTGATTTATAATGGGATGATTTGAATTTTTATGGTTTATGTTTCATTAAATACATAAATAAGAAATATATCTTCTTGCTATAGTTCCAAATAATAACATTTAAAATCTTAAGTACCTATGTTACAACATAATACTTTGTTATGTTCTAGTTCATTCTTTTCTTTGCCAATAAGCATCATAATTAACTGGTTACTTTACATAATAAAATTGTGCAATACTTTGTTTGACATTCTTCATTTGTCATTGCATAACTATCTCTCACGTGAGACAAGTCTAAGATAATGTCACTTCTACAATGTATTGTTATATTTGTTAATAAAGTTCCATAATATGATATGTTGATCCCTCACTATAGTTATTGTTTTAAATCTATCTTGAGCCTTGTTACCAAAAAATCTTGTAGGCCTTGAAGAGGGAAACCCTGCAAGGCTAAGAACTAGACTAAGTGATAACAATGGGACAATGACCCAATGTCTCCATAGCCAATGTCCCCTTCTCTTTATGTATTTTCACCAATGGGAGGAGTCCAAGTAAGATATATGGTCACCTTTGATGGATATTCTATGGTTTATGGTGTTAGGTGATAATGTAGGACCTTTCAAGGGAAGCTTTGTGTGATGATAAGGCAATTCTAAGAGTTCTTTTCTCCCTCTAAGAGACCTCTAAAATACTTTTGCAAGACCTAGGGTTTCATGAATTATCGTGGACAAAGGTAATCACAAGATCAAGGTAAGGAGGGGAAAGGGATTCTTATGATTTACTTCACTGAGTACTAAGCTCATACAACCCTCAAATAATTCCCCAAGTTGAGGAACTATAAGCTAGGGTTTCTCTCTTAGGGCACACTTTGGGCAATATATTTTATGGATGAAAACCTATGAGATGCTCATAAAAATTTGAGGAATGGGAGATAAGATCATAGGCTTGGTGTTTATGCTCTCAAAATCCACCAACTACTCTCTAATGCAATCCGTTGTATGCACTAGCCTAGTTGTCCTACTTTATGGGAATGAAATTCGGGAAAGGAAATTTATGGAGAAAAATTGATTTTGATCACCAAAGGCTTAGATCAGTTCCTTGTCCTTTAGGAATATAGAGTCCTAGATGCTTTAGATTAGCCAAAATTACCTTTAAGGAGGTAAAAAATACACCCTCAACAATTACCCACTCAAGAGTTATGGAGTTTTATGGAGAAGATTATTATTTCACCACTAGGAACATTCATCACATGTCATACAATGAATAATATATGCAATTTTCAACCAAATAGCTTTCAAAATTTATCATGAAAAAAATTAGGGTACAATATAACATTAATCTATCTGTAGCAATTTCATACATTAGACATATTTCAAGAGAAAATTTTCAACAAAAGGAACTTACAAGATGAGATGCAATATATCCATGCACAATCAAGAGATAGCTCTAAAAGAAGATAAAAAATAATCTCCAAATATTGAAATGCATCCAAGATACTCCAATAGCCAATCTAAGAAGAACTGTAAAATTACTAAAGAGGTCTAAATTCCCAAGTGATAATGACGATTCATATAAATGAATTGATGTTCTATTTATATGTGTTCTACTAAGTCGAATTATGCATACTATCCCCTTAAAATTATAAAAATGGGAAAGATACATCCCTTGGTCACAAGTCGACTAAGTAGCTTTGCAAAATTATGAATTAGCCATCCAAATGCAAGTCAAAATGATGACGTCATGCTGATGTAGGGTCATTGGAAGGCAACATTGAGTCCTCTTGGTGCTAAAATGTGTGATAGGGCTCCATAAATATCAAACACGGGGATGGCTCCTCAATATCCATGTCAATCATCATGCGGGCACCAATTTGTGTTTGATGCACAAAAACTAGTCTCATGGGTCCCTTGGTGATAGAACAACTTGTAAATTCTCCAATGTTGAGGGCTCTGGTGATGGTTCTCTCCCTCCCATGTCTCCAAAGGTGAGACAAACCTCCTCCAGGCCTTGGATCAACATCCACACCATGTGGTAAATGCTAATCCAATCGGAGAACACTAGTCCAAGTGCATCATTTCATTAATAATGTGGGGAAATGAGCAAACTATTAAAGGTGTTGAAGGTTCCCATGGTGTGAAATGATGCTTGGCACATGATGGGAGTCCCATGGATCTCAATGCTTCACCTGAGGGTGTCAATATGATTCTCTAGTGGACTTGCACCCTAATTAAGTTTCCAAACCCATGATGAAACCACCTGCCAATTACATATAATGTCCAATATTGCAGCCTCACCATCAGGGACAATAATTCATTAGTGCATCTAAGTGAACCAAACTTGTTAATCAAGGGAAAATTGAGACGCAATATGGGGCTTCCCTTCCAAGTTTAAGGCTTTGATCTCGAAGTAGTGTTACCTCCCTAGGTCGGAGTGGTTAATAAAAAACCCTATTAGGTGTTCCCAACCCCTAAGGGGAAAGACAAGTCCCTAGTACTTCCTTCAATTGATAGTTGTCATGTGAATGATGATGAATGGATGGGGATGTGGGGTTCTCAAGGTCAAATGTCATGGGTTCAAGGGTGGTAATGATGAGGGGTGTCCACATATTTGGTGTACATATATAGGATGGAGAAATCATGTATACATGAGTTACCATGACCTTTGTTTTTCCACCCTTATTTATTTTCATTTTGCCTTTTCTTGATTTTTTCTTTGTATTACTGCTCGAGGCTCTAGGAAATGAGAGCATGTTGTGTATAACATAAAGAATTTATTATCCCCTTAAGGTGGGGTATTTCATTTCCAACTAGAGGTTGGGACATTAATGGGTTCCTTAATGATGTGAAGGCACTCATGGGCTCTAGGAACTAGGGTGATGGCCATAGTGACAAGGGGTAGAGCTCATGTTTAGATTTTCCCATGTGATATATTAATGTCACAACCATATTTTTCATTTTATGAGATTCCCTTTCTTTTGTTTCTTTCTTGTGGCCATGATATGATTTTAAAATTATTTTAGTTGCATCAACCTCTGAGGAAACATTTCTAGGATTGGCACATATATGTGGACAAAAGGAGGGGGTGCGCCAATGCCTTATGGACCTAGTGGCCATGTGGACCCAAAAAATGAAAATGATGAAGTATGGATTGTAATGTGTAGAGGGGAGTGAAAAATGTGGAATGAGAAAAAGGACCACACTAAAAAGTCAGGGTTTCCCTAGTAGTGACATCCTTGAAACCATAGGTCAATAAGGGATATCCCACATGACCAGGATTGAGGATTAACCCCCCATTTAAGGTGAGGGAACAAAACCAAAATCAAAACCATTCCTTCTTCCAAGTCACCCAATAATCCATGCCTAAAATGCACAAGAAAAACACGTATAAGCACCCAATTGCACAATGAAAAACATACCTTTTGGGTTGGATTTCCCACCTTCTAACATGTGAAATCGACGGATGGGTGAGCGGACATATGGCTAATGCAGGGAGAAAAGATCAAATGGCATAATATTTTGGCTACATTGGTGGCCACCAGGTGTTGTTGGCTGCCAAAAAATGTTAGGCGGATAAATCCCTCTTGCTGACAACGACGATCTCCCTAGATCCTAAAGGAAACTAGAAACAAACAGAAAATTGAATAACTCTTTCCCTAAGATTACTTTGTTTTAATTATGAGTATAAAAGGAGGTGAATAAGCCTCTAACCTATTTGTGAAATGATTGATGAATATCCCCACATGTCTTAATGTACCTTCTCAATGCTTGAAAAGGCTGCAACCACAAACATAAGAAAGATCAAAGGCATATGCAACATAACAATTCAAACAAGATTAATTTAATGATCAAGGAGATTAGAAATGGAAATTGCCTTAATGAATATCTAAAGAACTATAAACCATTCATCATTTTAGTAAGACAATACAATGGAAAAAAAGCTTCATTTGTATTAATTCAAGGAGAAAGAAGAGTCTTACAACCTTTGCCTTGATTTCATGAGGTTCCTCCCAAATGCCTCCAAACCTTTCCTTAGATGATAAGCCTTGCAATCTTAATTCAATAGCATAAGTCTATCTTTTTTGACCTCCACTATCCCTCTACCCTCTGGTTAATTTATAGGACAAGAGTAAGAAGTTTCAGATCCAAAAGAGGAGGATGAGATCCCCTAATTGGGGGATTAGGTTTCCTTGAGGAGAGGGATTTAGGTCCATCACTTGAGTGGTTTGGCTTGAATAGATATGACCTAAGAGCTTTTAGTTGGGATATATTCGCCCAACAATGCTTTTAGATCTCCCTTTTTATTTTTACTTTTCTTTGATTCACCTACATGGTCTATAGTGGCAAACAAAGTGCAGTTATGTGCTTTTCTGAGGGATAAGTACACAAATGTGCAGAAACTTCTAAGAAAAGTGTGCAGGTCATACTTAATAGGGTGTACAAGCCTGTCACACGGAATCTGTCAAGGGTGCGGACACGACTGACCTTCCTAGAAGTCTAAGACATTCTAATGACAAACAAGACAAAATGGAGTGATCTTTCTCTAAATACACCTTTTACAACATGAAAACTACAAGTGTTTAGGCTTACCTTATTCCAAAACGCTGTTGTTGAAGTCCGTTCTTGACGATCCGGATGAGCTCCTCCTTCAAGTCAATTCCTGCAACCACAAACAATCAAACAATTACCAAGCACTTGCATTTCATATAATAAAACATATATTCAACATGCAGACCAAGGAACACATGAAATAACTCATTAACACAAGCTATTGAGAAAAATAAACCAGTTTGTATTAATAACGAAACAAAGAAACTGTTACAACCTGGCCTTGGTGTTGTGCAAGTTCCTCCCAGGGTCCATCAAGGGTTTTCCTCTACTTTGACAAAGCTCACCCTCTCCCAAGTAGAATCAAGTGAAGACAATCTCTCCTCACAAGGGCTCTAATGGAAGACCTAAATCCTGCAGCATTTACCCAAAGAAAATGTATAGCTCCAACCTCCTCTCCTTCTGGCTCAATGCCTTCATTTATAGTGCTGTAAAGAGGTTATTCAGGTCCACTATCAATGGGATCATCCCCCTCTATGGGTGGGATAGCTCCCTTATTGATGGGATGAGTTCCCCCTTAATAGAGATACATGAACCAACTGGAGGCGCATCCATTTCATCAAACCGACCTCTAGAATGTTCTAGAAGTAACCACAAGTAACTTTTTCAAGATAAAACTCGCGCATTTTGCCTTTTACAGAGGGACGCACCTGTCCCTTAACATACAGAGCGTCTATGGACGCGGATTTTGTGAACATGGTCAGCGTCCCCGCAGGTAAGGCTAGAGAGAACCTGCGACCCCAGAGATAAACATGATTTTTACAAGACTTTCTCTCTTCTTTGAGTTTGAGATGGATAACAGAGGCATGAGACTTGCCTAAGAGGGTAGCATGACTTGTTGATTTGAGCCATACTAACTGTAAGTAGTCAAGGTGACATTTTTTAGTGTAACAGATTGCCCCCTAAAGTGCGAAGCCTGGAATAGAATAGGGTTTTGTAATTCTAGGAAGGGTGAAGCGCTTTATCATTTCAAGGATTGCCTTGTGGATGGCCTGGTTGGAACCTGCAATTTTCAACACAAAATACATGGATAAGATTATATCATCACTGAGGTAGGCATTCCCATACTCAGATTCAAAACTTTAACTAATGGACTAACTATCCTGATACAGGAATGATCTTGCAGTACATTATTTTTATAGACTTTTGTAGACACAGTATGGACGCAGCCATCTGTTTATGATAAGTCTACATAGACAATGAATACAAAACTCCTCGCAGCCTGGATGGTAGAAACTAGATCCAGGGTCTTCACTTCTACTTCCCGAATTGGTACGATTCTAGTCATGTGATTAAATGATTCGATGTCGAACATGGTAGAAACCACTTGATTACCAGTCAATGATGTAAACTGTTAACAAGTGTGAGAGAAACCACCAGTAATGTCAATGGTTCTCAAAGTACCAAGCACAACCCGTGAAATGTGAATAGATGTTTTGATGTCGAACACTTCACGGAATCCTCTGATCGAAAGTCAATGATGTAAACTGACGTCAAAGGCGAGAAACCTGCCATTGATGCATGCAGACTTCAAGGTACTGTCGATTCCTAAGTCATCTTTCTAGATAATGTGTCGATGTCGATAGAAAGCGACCCGTTGCAGGCAAGCCCGCAACACGAAATCATTGTTCAAGTTGAAGAAATGTTGCTGTAAGGACTGACTCAGGGATGGTCAATGGATGACAAGTATTTTGCAGATGAAAGTTTTGCTTGCAGACCTCTTGAACACATAACGACACAACAGATGGTTTGGTGACGAATAACTCAAAGTTGATCCCTGAACCCGGTTAAAGATTTTCAAAGTGATTTAGTCAACTGTGAGGTAAAAGATTTCCCAACCCAGGTGAATGAAAAGTGTCGTGTTCAAGAGCGGTAATAAAGTTTCTTCTGAGGCAAAAGGTGACAAATAGGTTCATTCTTCTCTTTTTTCCCCCACCATTTCTGGCAAGTACCTCTTTATTTTTAACAAGCTTGAGGAGGATAACATATGCTTGATTATAAGCTCATCCTTCGGACGAGTCCAACCTAGTTTAAATGCGAACCCTAGGAAGGAGTGGTTCGTTCCTGTTTGTAATTGAACAGGTCCTTTACTGTAAAAGTTTAACGAGCCCAGTATAGGAGAAACTCGGCGTTTTTCAATTTTAGAGAGTCTGAAAAACTTAAGGAAACTCCACGTTGAACTTTTTCGTATATTTGTGTCCCTCAAGCCCGAAAAAGTATAAAATAATACCTGGGGGAACCGCTTGATCTTGCGACCAAGGAGTACTTTCATAATAGTATCGTTGACCTGAAAAGTAAAAAGCGATCAAAGACACGTCGTTTTATTTCCTTATCGAGTTTGAAACGACAAAAACCCGGCAATCTTTTCCTGATTTTGCGGTCAGAAAAGAGCTAAAAGGGGACCGTCTTTTAATTCCGTTTTAACGAGTGAAAAAGAAACACTCGGCGATCTTTTCATGTTTTAGGAGTCAGAAAAGGGCTTAAAAGATGACTCTGAAATTTTGTTTGTGAAAAATTACAATTTCCCTTGAAATCCCTTCGTCCTGCACAAAAGCGACACATTACTCATACCTGTTTAAAATAGGCAAAAATACATTTGAAAACATCTTTTCATGGTAAAAAATGAACTAATTCATCCAAAAAACCTATAAAAAGACCTTTTACCATGTCATTTTTACCGTTTCACTGTTGAGGTTGAAAAAGGAGCTTTTGACAAGAAACTTCCCGTGGTTGCTGCGGAAAATCTGACCGTCGGAATCGAACGCCGCTTCACCGAGGTATTTTACACATCCCACTCTTCATTTTTATCCGTTTAGTTTTTTGTTTTTGGTCTCTGTTTCATTTTTTGGGGGGGTTTTGGGTTCAAAATGCGCCCCTCGGCGGACGCAGGTGCCCTTCGGGTGAGCCGCGTCCCCCGACTTTTTCTCACACGGGAAAAAGGTCTGGGGACGCAGTCCGCCTTCAGGCGAGCTGCGTCCGGACGCCCTGTGCTAAAAAGCCGGGGTGCGTCTTCCGCAAAGGGCGCATTTCAAAACCCTAACTCTCTCAAAAAACCACCAAATTTTCTCAAATTAATTTCTAATTGACTCTTTTGATGTGCAGGGCCCAAAACATGTTAGACTGGAGAGAGAGAGAGCACGTAGAAGACGATGAAGCTGCGATTAACCACCAACCCTCTCTGGATGCCTTAAGAACATGTGGATTGTACAAATATTGGACCATACCGGGCATGAGGGGCCAGGTAAGATTTTTGGAATGGCTAGTTGAGCGATGGAACGTTCAAGATCAATGCTTTTACATTGGAGGGCACCAGCTCGAGATAGAGCCCTCGGATGTATACTTTCTCACTGGCTTGCCAAACAGAGGTGAGCAACTCAACCTTGCGGGGACCAGGCCGGGTGGCCAATCCCTTGATGATCTCCGCGAGGAGTGGTGCAGACCAGGGACTCGCCATAAAAAAGGCGTGGAGATAAAGCACATCGCTCTGGCGGAACTTAGAGTTATTGCATTTACGGTCACTAGGATTTGTGGCGCGGCCGCCTTGCACATTGCCTCCGGATCCCAAATGCGGATGGCAGTTGACTGTTACCAAGGCACCATCTTCAACTGGTGTGAAGCTGTGTCGGCTCATATGAAGAGCCAACTAACCAAGGCAAAGAACGGACGACTAAAGACTTTTGGATATGGGCCTCTAGTCGTGAGCTTTGCCTTGGAGAGAGTTCCTATGCTGATCCCTCAGCAACTCACTGTTGATGACTTGGGTCCTCGGGAGCCAAAGCTTGTTCGATGGGTTGCGGTGATGGCCCGGCATCCTGACGAGGGTGCTGCAGTGGTTCGATTCTCAGACAGTTACTTCGACTGGCTAGAGGGCCAGCTTTTTGTGATACAAGACTTTCCATATGCCGGAATGGATTTCAGAGGTGATCCGGACATGGTTCTTCCACAGGGAGAACAATGGGATGACAGAGGTACTTTCATTTTCACAAGTTTTCTAATTATGTATTTTTTATTTTTCATATATATCGTCTCAAAGTAACAGTAAAATTTTAAAAATGCAGATGTTGGACCACAGCGTCCAGCCAATCTCCGGCCTTACGACAGACGACATCCAGCTGCACCGGCACCGGCCTTACAGGATGCGACAGCAGAAGTACTAGCCGATTTGGAGCATGATCTAGAGCGTCTCACGGCAGATATACCTGAGACTACTATGGATGATATTCCAATGAGGCTTCAGCGCTTCGTGGTTGCAGTCCCTGGACCGTTTAGGAGATTTCTGCGCAAGATAGCCCGCGCAGTGGTGTCGTACAGAGAGCACCACCAGTGATTGACTAGTCACTTTTGTAGTCACATGTGACATTTTTGACTTTTTGCACTATCATTTTGCCGATCATAAGGTGTGTTAAACCTATGATCGAAGACGATGTATATATTTTTGGACACACTTCTATCTATATCTATATATCACTATTATCGGCTTATCTTGTTTAACATGTATGATGAAATGTTCTTAAATTTACTTGCATGATTATTATAAATGTCTGTCCAACACTTGAGAAGCAATTGCATCTGCTAATGTATTCAAAGACCTTGGAATATGTTGATATTCAATGTAATCAAATTCACGTTCCAAGAGACGCACTCTCAAAAACAACCTTAATAACACAGGATTTCTAATGGCATAAACTCTATTAAGCTGTAATACAACAAGTTCAGAATCTAACCTCACTATCAAACGTCGAATTCCAAATGAAATAGATTCGGATAATAATTCAACCACTGCACTGTATTCTGCAATGTTATTCGTTGTTTGACCGAGGCTTACCCCATGCATAGAAACTAACTCGTCAGAGGGCGAATAGATAACCCAAGCTGCGGAAGAGATATTCCGTGTACTACGACAAGCACCATCAGCAAATCCAATGTATGTTTGGAGAGGCGTCGACATCTACAATATCAAGAGTAAAACCAAGATGAGCCAAAATAATGACGAAAAACCACACTTGCTAAGCTAAGCACACTGACTAAACTAACACACTTGCTAGCTAGAAAGGAAATCTAACCTATCTAAAAATTTCTCCATCCATCATTTTAAGCATAATACCTCTTTAGGTAAAGTCCATTTCTGGGTTTGCCCAAAGAGTCCCCATCAAAATCAACTAACTCATAAGCCCCTTTTGCTAGCTTTCGCTTTACAATGTAGGGCCCATGCCACATGGGAACGAATTTTCCAGCACCTAGCTTATCGTTCGCTTGATCATATAATAGTACTAGGTCTCCTTCCGAAAAACTTCGAGGGGTTACATTTTTATCGTACTGAGCTTTCATTCGTTTCGCGTGAGTCTCGATAGCTAAAGTAGCGTCACGTCGAGTCTCATCTAATTTAGCTAAGTATAACAACCGTTTCTCCTCTTCGGAAGTAGCTGGAAGTAATTCGACAGCCATTTGAAGTGATGGGATTTCGCACTCAATAGGTAACACAGCTTCTAAGCCATAAACTAGCTGAAAAGGGGTGAAACCTGTTGAATTTTTCACTGAAGTTCGATATGCCCATAGTGCCGAAAATAACATGTTATGCCAATTCGTTCGATGGATACCAATGATCCGTCGAATCATGACGACTAGAACTTTGTTGATTGACTCAACCAAACCGTTGGCTTGCGGATAATAAGGTGTAGAGCTATCGTGGCGCAAACCAAGCTGGCTTGTAAGTTCAGTCATCATGACATTTCGAAAATGGCTTCCATGGTCCGTAATGATTGCTTGTGGGACACCAAACCTAGTTATGATATGATTGAATACGAAAAGTGCAGCTGTCTTGCCGCTTGCGTCGAATGTAGGCATCGCCTCGGCCCACTTAGTAAAATAATCAACCGCAAGGATGATATACGCATGCCCCCCGGCCGAGTGAGGGTTACAAGTAATAAAGTCAATGCCCCATTTGGCGAATGGACCAGCGGCAATTATAGGGTGGAGAGGAGCAGGTGGAGCGCGCATCTTGCGATCAAACACTTGACAGTTGTGGCATTTTCTGACGGCAAGGATACAATCTTTAAACATAGACGGCCAGAAATAGCCAGCGCGCAACACCTTCTGAGCTGTGGCATACCCAGACATATGACCGCCACATGCTCCAGAGTGACAATCATTCAAAACTCTCTCAGCCTCATCGTGAGTTAAACAACGTCGAAAAACTAAGTCTGCCCCCAGGCGATAAAGTGTATCTCCAATAATTCTGTATTGCTGGGATTGAAACCGAATTTTTCGACGGTTTTCCTTGGAAGTTTCAGGCCGAAAGGTTTGGGTTTGGAGATAGATGATTATATCCCCATACCACGGATCTACAGTGCTAATAAGAAACAAAGATTCGTCCGCAATGGACTCCTCTGCCACAGTCTCTGTGTCAGCACTCGGGAAATCACACATCAATTCCGCGAAGACTAAAGATTTCTTAGACTTGGACTTCTCAAACTCCAAGTCGAACTCTTGCAGGATGACGATCCATTTAGAGTACTTGCCCCCTAGCAGTTGTTTTGTCAAGATATAAATCATAGGGTTGCAATCCGAAATAACAGTAGTTTTGCGGAGAAGAATGTAGTGACGAAAACGCTGGACAGCTTGAACGGCTGCCAGGGCCAATTTCTCCACATGCGAATATTTTAACTCAGTTGGATTTAAGGTTCTGCTAAGGTAATATATCACATGCTCTGCTTGAATTCATCTTCTTGAACTAACACCATTCCAATGGTGGAATGCGAAGCTGCGAGGTATAAGAAGTAGTCCTGGTTGTAGTTGGGAGGATGCAATAACGGTGCATGGGTCAACGCGTGTTTCAGTGCATCAAAAGATTGTTGAGCAATCTCGTCCCAAAAGAATTGTACGTTCTGTTTCAACAACCGTGTAAAACCTTTAGTGACCTCGGCGTAGTTAGGGATGAATCGGCGTAAAAAGTTTGCTTTCCCTTGCAAACTTTGGAGTTGGCGCAAACTCGAAGGAGGAGGCAATTGGATGATAGCCTCGACTTTCGAGGGATCGACGCGAATGCCGGTTTTGGAAACAACAAATCCCAGCAATCGACCTGTTTCTATACAGAAAACACACTTGTGGGGATTCAACCGAATTCGATAATGCCTACACCTCATAAAGATTGCTCGTAAATGGACAAGGTGATCAGCTCGGTGTAAAGAATGAGCAGGCAAATCATCGAGATAGGGTTGCACAATGTGCTTGATGTCATGAAATGCATAAGACATGGCCCGTTGAAAAGTAGCACCGGCATTCTTAAGGCCAAAAGGTAATTTGCAATAAGCAAATGTCCCCCATGGACAAATGAATGCCGTTTTTGGTTGATCGGCAGGTAGAATATTGATTTGATTATACCCGGAGAAACCATCCATGAAGGAAAACATCTCACTTCCGGCACAATCATCAATAATTTGATCGATATAAGGCGTAGGATAGTTGTCTTTTGGACAAGCTCGATTGATATCCCTATAATCGATACAGATTCTTATTGTTCCTTGTTTTTTATTGACGGGAACAATATTCGATACCCAATCCGTTAACGGGATCGGATAAATGAAACCTGCTTTCAACAGCTTTTCGACTTCGGCTTTGATTGCAGCTGCTTTTCGAGGGTGAATCTGACGCAACCGTTGCCGAATGGGTTTAGCATCCGGGTAGGTTTTGATTTCATGAACAACAATGGCAGGATCGATTCCTGGCATTTCTTCGTAGGACCAGGCAAACACGTCGCGGAATTCTTGGAATAGGGCCTTGTAAGTTTCAATTTCTTCGTCAGTACATGCGGCACCTATATGAATGTTCTCCTTGATTCCGGGCTTCACTGAAATATCAATGGGAATAGTACGAGAAATATTCCCTAAATTCAGCTCTGAATCAGAATGTTTCGTTGGATCCTGAGCGTCTTTGACATATTCAGCGGTAAAGATAGATGAAAAATCATTTTCAAAGCATCATCCTTAGGTAAAAACGAAGATCTGTGATGGAGATCGTCCCATGGTAGATCATCTACACTTAGGATTTCGCGAAGTTGTTCGTCAGATGACACTTCTTCGGGAAACGTTATCCGTTCTAAGGGTGAGGTGAAAAGTGACTCTTCACTGACCACATTCATTTGGTCGGTTGAATGAAAGTCGGTAAAAGACATAAGAGCTTCATAAGCAATCTCATACGGACTCAACGGCATAACATCACCGAGTGAGTCTAGCTCAGAGTCAGAGGGAACATACCAAGGATCATCATAAATAATGTTTTCTGACGTGATCATATGAATTGTTGCGAACGAAGGGTCTGCATTGAGTGGAGGGAGAGGAAAAGTTCCCAGTAAACCGGAATCCTTAACTAAACCTACACCAATGTCCCTATAAGGGATTGTCGTTTTACCAACATGCTGGATAGTTTCTAAAGAGGTTGGGTCGGATGAAAAGTATGTCAGCTGATCAATAGTCACGATCTTACCGTTATGTGGAAACTTAATGACTCTGAAGACCGATGAAACGACCGCTGTCATAGCATATGACCAACTTCGACCCAAAAGAAGGTTGTAGTCTAGAGGGGCATCAACCACTTCCACATCCAGACTAACGGTTTTACCTTCGACCCCTATAGGCAATTCTTGTAGAATACCAAACGGACGGAACCCACGGCCATCAAAGGCCTTAAGGATGGTGGGGGATTGGTTCAACGAAGGAGAACCAAGCGATCTCCAACATTGAATCGACATAATACACGTAGAAGCTCCCTCATCAATCACAGTCCGATGAATAGGCCTGTTTTTGACTATCACTGGAATTTGGAAAGCCATTTGATGGGGGAGACGCGGTGTACTACTTTCTAGATCAAAGATCATTAGGTTCGGGTCCTGAACATCGACAGCTCCAATAGCCGACAAAAGCAATTTTCGTTGCGCTGGACATGATTGCAGCACTTCGAGTGCCGACATTGCTGAAGGTGAAACAGCTAAGTCTTCAACAATGTTGTAATTCTGGGCTGCTCTCGCATGTGGATTGAAAGCAGACCTTCGAAGTACACCCTTGGCGGGCGGCTTAATCACTAAGTCTGGGTTAGGTTTTTCGATCTGTAGTGGATCGGAACCAGGAGCTGAGGTTGATGGGTTAGAGTTAGAAGATTCTGCTTCTTTACCATCAACAGGAGCCTTACTACCATAATCTTGCGATCGAGTCGCAATCCTGACATGAGACATCATCAAAATGGGTTCTTCACTGGCATTCGAAGAAGAACCTATCATCTTATTTTCCTGCTCGGGGAATGGATTCTTTAACACAGCAGGAGTCGGAGAACCTTTAACTATTTTCACTACCTCGGCCCGATGAGGGCAGTCTCTCGTAAAATGATCTTCTTCACAAATGAGACAAGGATAACGAGGTTTGCGCTTTTCGTCATTAGTTTCCGACTTTTCCGTTTTCTCCTTTGGAGCCTTGTCTGCTTTAGCCTTCTTCTTTCCTTTCTTCTTTCCACCGTTTTTGGATTTGGCCGTAGATGACTCTACAGCGTGAATGTCGGCGGTAAGTTCAGGAGGAGAAGACTCTCCTGTCGGAGAATCAGGCAAAGTGATAATTGGAGTATTGGAGGTCTTGGAAGACTTCTTCTTACTCTTCGTAGTCACGATACCGATCATACCATCAGCGGCATGAGATCCCGAAGGAGCAGCAGCGATTTGGTTTGACTTTGGAAGATCCGGAATTTTCTCGTGTAACGTACCCGACTGAGTGTAAACTAAGTCAAGGTATTGTGCCTGAGCAATGACTTGCTCCTCAGTAACTACGCCGGCCTTAGCTACATCTTCAGTAATTCTTGGTAATAATGATTTTACAAACCATTCAGCTAAAATTTGGTCCGGGATAAAAACTTTCACTAATCTCCTTCGACGTCTCCACTCATGGATGTGATCAGAAATGTACGTGGATGTCGATTGTTTTAGCGAAGTTAATAATTTCGTACCATTATCGTATCTGACTGGTAACTGAAAATGAGTTAAGAATGAAGTAGCTAACTGGCTAAAGTTGTAAAAAGAAGCCCGTGGCAACTCAATGTACCACTTGGCTGCGAGACCAATGAGTGTACGCTGGAAAAGACGTAAGCGGATAGAATCATCTGAGATGGAATTTGATGCACACCAGAGGTGGTAAGTCATCACGTGATTAGACGGATCCTCTCCAGACTTACCTTCGAACTTGGGTATATCGCTGGGCAACTTATTTGGCATTGGCGGCCAGAACGGAAGATATTGAATTGGATCGTTCGTTAGGCGCGTCAAGTCGGGTAAATCTAAAGTCGCAATAAATGGTAACTGCCGGTTAGGATCTCTGAAACTCTGAGTCACAATACCAGCCCCAGGAGGAGGATATCCAGGATAACTAGGAACAGGATTCGCATTGGGGATATTATATCCTCCTGGAAAACCAGGATTAACCGGACCGTACTGGGGTTGTTGAGGTGGTTGATAATTGTACCCAGGATACGGTTGATACTGGTAAACCGGTTGTTGGGCAGCTTGACCAGGTTGATACTGTCCCTGGTACGGAGGTTGAACAAATTGAGGTTGAGTAGTAACAACCGTACTTGTACCAGGTTGACCTGCAGGCATCTGGACTGTGGTTTGAACCGTGGGTCCAGACAACGGTACAGATGTCTGAGGAGCGGTTACAGGGACAGTAGAAACCGGAGCTGCCGATACTCCAGATGTAAGCATGGTAGATGAAGCGGTAGTTGCTGCAGCCGTGTGAGGTGGAGTACTCAGTGCAATTGGCGGCTGAGTAACTACAGAAGTTACAGGGGTCTGAACACTTGACTGGACAGGTTGCGGTTGCTGGGGTGGACCAGGAACTGCAGGTTGTCCTGCTTGAGGTACCGACTGTATACTTGGTTGCGACATCTGTTGACCCTGTGACGGATCCCATGTTAACATTCCAGGGTATTGACTCGTAACAGGTTGAGGATACTGAGATCCATAGCCGTATTGAGGATAGGGTTGATAACTGTAAGGTGTAGTCCCATATGATTGCCCTTGAGGTGGTTGATAACCTTGACCAGGGTATTGACCCGTAGGTTGATAACCTTGAGGTAAATACGAATACTGGGGTTGACCTTGACCTTGAGGTTGGTATCCTTGAGGTTGATACCCTTGGGGTTGATACCCTTGGGGTTGCCATCCTTGAGGTTGCCATCCTTGAGGTTGATACTGATACTGAGGTTGACTTTGGGGTACGTATTGAGGCTGGGGTTGATACCCTTGGGGTTGATACCCTTGAGGTTGCCCCCCAGTCACAAATGAAGTACCTTGAGGTTGCCCCCCAGGCATTAACGAAGGTTGCCCCCCAGGCGGTAATTGGCCACCTTGAGGTTGGTTAATGGGAGTTGAACCTGACATCATATAAACTTCACCTATACTCAATGGTACATTACCACTGTTTCCAACTAATAACCCATGATCAACAGGTTGAGGAGATGCTCCCGCAAAGGTACCAGAAAGTGACTGATACCCAGTAGGAACAGAAGGACCGCCATGTAAAAATGATTCAGGACTTTGTGAAAACACAGACGACTGACCAGACATATTTACAGGAGAATGAATTCCTCTAGGTGGAACCGGAGTACGAGGTGTAGAAAAACCTACTGAGTTGTCTAAAAAATTGGTTAATGCAAGGTACCAAGACTCACTTCTAGGAGGACTGTAAAAGATGGATTCACGCTCCCTTAGATCAAGGGTAATTAGATCTTCAGAATCAGAAACGCCTATTTCTTCCTCTGGAACAAGTTCTTCTATAGCAATTAATCCAACAGGAAGATTTTCGGTGATAATTCTTTCTATTCTTGGTGAATCAGGAACACTAGGAGTTGGAGTAACAGGTTCTGAAATTTCAGGTTCTTCGCCTGTTTCACTGGCAGATGAAAAACTACCAGCAAGCTCGGAAACTGTAACAGCTTCGGGATTGTAACCTGTTTCTAATCTTTGGTAATCTGGATGGACTACCAAAGAAGATTCTCCTTCTTCAGGTGAACCTACTCTACTGCCACTAGGAGGAGTTACAAGGACCTTTAACCCTTCTAAATGACCCGGAATGTTTTCAGGAGATTCACCCCGCGATTTACGGAGTTTTCTTAACAAATCTATCCCGGTAACAATCTCAGGAGACTTGCCCCGAAGTCTACGGGACTGTCTCGGTAATTCCGCCACAATTAAAGATTTTAACTACAACACACGAAATCAAAGTAAAAAATTTCAAATCAAACCACCTAAAGTCTTCTAAAGAACCAATCAAATTTGAAGCACACGCCTAAATAATCTAGAGCGTCAAACCACACACAAACAGTAGTCTTCCGGACCAAAAGCGCTAGTTGGTGATTAGGCCCAACCTCGCAGGATTCAGTACAGAAATAGTGGGTGGAACAGTTACCCCGGCAACCTGCTTAATGAATAGACTGGACCAAGTTCCTCCACTTTAACCGTCTCGAAGTGAAGCGAACCCCCCAGAAAATCCAAGTGAGTATAACCGACGTCTGCTCCAGGTACAGTGGGACCTTCCCTCCACCGTCACCTTGGGTAGAATCCTAGATATTATGGCCACTAAGGTTACCAATCACAACAATTACACCTGGGGGAACAGTCTAAACTCCGACAGCACGCAAGGGCAGAGTAGCAAGCTCCAATCCCCTTACCGGCTCCTTGACAACAATCCAAGGTTTACCGATAAGTGACCCCTGGCTCCTCGACAATGGTTAATCCGAGGTTTACCGTTTGTAATACGTACTGCCTGGCGTCGTTCCCAACGAGGGAGGAATGATCCCCTCACTGGTTCGGACACGAGCTCGTGTTTCTCCTTTAAGAGGAGCTTTCCCAGAATGTAACTGAAACAATTGGATTTGTTCTACTCAAGATAGACTATCTGTTTGGTTTTGTAGTCTTGGAGAGTTAAGTACTCACCTACTCCAAGACCCTAGCCTAAGCTATGTTGGTGCTTCAGAGCCCTAGAAAAATAAAGATTACTAGATTGATTTTAATTTAAGCGTTACTTTTAAGGTTGTTTCTTAAGTCAAAAGGTGATGGAAGTGAAACTAGTGGTATGTTGACTCGACTCGAAACCACTACAAAATGCACCTAAAATGATTTATCCACTACTTTACTTTTTCGATGAATTGCTTAACTAAAAAGTTGAGAGAATGCAATCCTTATAAAAGCAACTTCTTAATTGAAGACAATCAAAGAAACAATTCGTTTTTCTTTTCCAAGCATAAAAACATAACTTCTCTTTACATGCACGAAAAAAACTCTTTTCTTCTTTTGAAAACAAAAAGCTACTTGAAACAAGACTTTTAAGAAGATGTTTTTGTATTTTTCTTTTAATAAAGCAAATAAATCTAATATAACCAAAAAAACAATCTTAAAAACTCTTAAAATCTATGAAAATGCACTCATAAGCAAACTAAAGGCAAATTTACTCTAAGCAATCTTAACGAGGCCAAAACTAACAATGATTATTTCTAAGGTGTTTTACTTGATCACAATCAAATCAAGGACTAGCTTATTGCAGAACCAAAAACTAGTCAAAACAAAATTCTAATCTTTTTGTCCTTTTTGAAAATGGAAATCAATACTTTAAAAACAAGCAATTCGAAATTTGACCCAAAACAACTCAAATGACAAGTTGCTCAAACAAGGAGACTTTACGGCAGGCTCAACTTCTAAGAAGGTTGACTAACCAGAGATATCTAAGGCTGGACAACTTTCTAAGCTCAAAGTCACTACAAAGCCTTTCCAAAAATCAAACCCTAGGTCTAAACTTCGTTGAAAACCACTAAAACACTCAAAGCTCACAAAACAAGTTCAGGTGAGAATTCTTGACAGGGTACTAAAGGATCTGGGCAGAAAACACTAAGAAAAAACAAAATCTAAAAGTAATTTAAGGCAAAAATGGAATTTTCTTAACTTTTACAGGAAGACGCAGGCCAGCCGTTGTCACAGGTGCGGCCCCGCACTGTGCAGTCGACAACAGCGCGTCCAAGGACGCACTGTGCAGCACACAGAGACTGCGTCTTTCTGGAAAAAGGAAGAAAAACTAAAGCCAACTAAAGCTACAGCTAAGCCACCCAAATACTAATTCTCACAGTCAAAAACCAGAAAATAAAAATGATTTTCTCAAAGCAAAGTTCATATAAAGGAAAAGACTCTCTCATTAATGGATTCCCCAGTGGAGTCGCCAATTTGTCACACGGAATCTGTCAAGGGTGCGGACACGACTGACCTTCCTAGAAGTCTAAGACATTCTAATGACAAACAAGACAAAATGGAGTGATCTTTCTCTAAATACACCTTTTACAACATGAAAACTACAAGTGTTTAGGCTTACCTTATTCCAAAACGCTGTTGTTGAAGTCCGTTCTTGACGATCCGGATGAGCTCCTTCTTCAAGTCAATTCCTGCAACCACAAACAATCAAACAATTACCAAGCACTTGCATTTCATATAATAAAACATATATTCAACATGCAGACCAAGGAACACATGAAATAACTCATTAACACAAGCTATTGAGAAAAATAAACCAGTTTGTATTAATAACGAAACAAAGAAACTCTTACAACCTGGCCTTGGTGTTGTGCAAGTTCCTCCCAGGGTCCATCAAGGGTTTTCCTCTACTTTGACAAAGCTCACCCTCTCCCAAGTAGAATCAAGTGAAGACAATCTCTCCTCACAAGGGCTCTAATGGAAGACCTAAATCCTGCAGCATTTACCCAAAGAAAATGTATAGCTCCAACCTCCTCTCCTTCTGGCTCAATGCCTTCATTTATAGTGCTGTAAAGAGGTTATTCAGGTCCACTATCAATGGGATCATCCCCCTCTATGGGTGGGATAGCTCCCTTATTGATGGGATGAGTTCCCCCTTAATAGAGATACATGAACCAACTGGAGGCGCATCCATTTCATCAAACCGACCTCTAGAATGTTCTAGAAGTAACCACAAGTAACTTTTTCAAGATAAAACTCGCGCATTTTGCCTTTTACAGAGGGACGCACCTGTCCCTTAACATACAGAGCGTCTATGGACGCGGATTTTGTGAACATGGTCAGCGTCCCCGCAGGTAAGGCTAGAGAGAACCTGCGACCCCAGAGATAAACATGATTTTTACAAGACTTTCTCTCTTCTTTGAGTTTGAGATCGATAACAAAGGCATGAGACTTGCCTAAGAGGGTAGCATGACTTGTTGATTTGAGCCATACTAACTGTAAGTAGTCAAGGTGACATTTTTTAGTGTAACAAAGCCATTTTCCCAAAAATTATCATCTTCTTCAAGGGATTTTTTATTTTTTGACCTCTAAGGGAGTTCAATGGAACATGTTCATAGATGGAAATAAATCCATTTGTATCGATCAAGTGTCATGGTGAAAAAATGATGTGTAACATATTTCCCCCTAAAGTGCAAAGTCTGAAAAATAAGTTTTAAATATTGAATCGTTTTATCATGCCAAAGATCGGATTAGAGACAATGGTCGGAAACCTGCAAGAAACATTCAAGGATTACAATGGAAATACATATAATCATCATTGAGGTAGGCATTCCCATACTCAGAGTAAAGCTAACTAAATGAATAAGTACAGAAAAAATGCAAGAATCATATCAATAGTAGACACAGTATGGACATAGACATCCGTTATGAATTAATCTACATGATCATGAATATAAAACTCCTCACAACCTGGATTGATGAATCTATCCATGCGAGTGAATGTCTCGAAGTTGAACATGGTAGAAACCACTTGATTACCAGTCAATGACGTGAACCGTTAATAGGTGCAATAGAAACCGCCAATAATGAAAATAGCTCTCAAGGTACTCCTAGTACAATCTATGAATTGTGAATAAGTGATATGAAGTCGAACACTTATAGAATATTTCGATCGAAGGAAAATGATGAGAAATTGTCGTCAAAGATGAGAAACTTCCATTAAGGCATGCATGCCTCAAGGTACTAAAGGTTTCTAGATCAACTTCCTAGATAACAAGTTGAAGTTGATAGGAAGTGACATGTCGCAGGAAAGCCTACGACACGAAACATAATGTCAAGTTTTGAAGAATAGTATGCAAGGACTGACTCAGCGATGGTCGGCATGATTGAAGGTTAAAATTTTCAAAGGAACATGAACTGAGGTTGAACTTCTCTTGAACACATAACGACATGATAATTGACTTGGAAACATTTGACTCAATGATAATACTCAAAACCAGCTAAAGAATTTCAATGAGGTTTGATTAACTGTAAGACAAATAGATTTCCCAACCTGGACATAAATGTGACGAAGTGTCGTGTTCAAGAGTGACATACTTCCTTTATGATGAATGTGAAATGAACACATTTTCCCAATTCCCCCCCACCATTACTAGTAAGTGCCTCTTTATTTTTTTTACAGGCTTAAGGAGGATAACATATGCTTGTATTGTAAGCTCATCCTTTGGATGAGTCCATCATAGTATTTTTAATGAACACTGAGAAGGAATGGTTCGGTCTCATTATGTTTAATGAGTCCTATACTGTTTAATTTTTACGAGTCCAATAAAGGAGTAAATTGATGTTGTTTTCTTTTAAGAGTTTGAAAAAAACACAAAAAGGAAACTCATTCAGTTCTTTTACCATAAAATTTTGATGAGCTTAGAGAAATTCAAGCTCAGTGTTTTTCAGTTTTAGGGAATTAGAAGAAAAACATAAGAAAAATTTGTGATGTTACTTTTCATACATTTAGTCCCTCAAGCTTGAAAAAGGATAAAATAATGTAGGAGAGAACTCTATTGACCATAATCAGTCAACGTATACCTTTTTTGTAAATCGTCTAGTTTGGTCCGTAAAAAGGGTAAACTTATACTGAGTGGATGATTGTTCATTTACTTTTACGAGTTCGAACAATCAAGTGCTCGACAATCTTTTCATGTTTTAAGAGTTTGAAAAAGGGTTTAAAGGAGGACTCCATGGTTTTGCTTTTTGTAATTTCTTAAGAGCATGGAAAGTGATAAAAATTTGCTGGTAGTTAAAATGATTCATTTTCACACTGTAACATGTTATGCACATGAAACTCAAATAAGATATCATAACTACTCAATATTTGGGTAGAAAGAGTGAAAAATTTGACTTTTAAAAGGTCCTAGGTATAAAAATAATATTTTAATCACCTAAAAAACTTATAAAAGTTGAAAAAGTAATTCTATTTTCACCATTTGTTTTTACTCATTTAGAGAGCAGAAAGATGGTTTTTTACCACCGAACTTCCGAAGTTGATTCTGAGAAAACTGTTGGACAAAATCATGAGCCGTTTCGCTAGGTAATAGATCTCTTCATTATCTCCATTTTCATTTGTTTATTTTTTAGTTTTAGGTGTTCATGTGATTTTTTGGGAGGGTTCCATTTTCAAAAATGCGCCCTTGGCCCTGCACAGGAATTCTCCATTGGGTTCATGTAGGCTGACCATTTTTTTTTTATTATAATAAAATATGATGATTACAGATAAACCCACCCAAGTATCTGCATAGCTGCGCTCTGTTTCGAAAAATTCCAAAATTTGTTTTAAAAAAATTGTTCTAACTCCTTTTAATTGTTATTTCAGAACTATTTGATCATTTAATCAAGGAATGGAGGGATAGAGAACGTGAAGCCCAAGATTTTGCTTCTTTGGATGATCCTGCCACTATGTGGGCTTTAAGAAACTGCAACCTCTACAAATATTGGATCATTTCAGGGATGAAAGCTCAGGTAGACTTACGACTTATTTGGTGCAACCACAGGATGTCTAGGACCAATGCCTTATTATCGGGGATAATTGCGTCACCATTGATGCTGATGACATCTTCTTTTTTACTGGGCTTTCTAATAGAGGAGATGGGATTTATTTGTTTGGGTAGAGGCAAGGTGGAGACACTACCACTGGATATTTGTGTCATTTTTGTGGGAGTGCACAACTCACAGATGTCAGGATTGATATCAAGACTATTGGGAACCTAACTTTGAGGACCATTTCTTTCACAATTAGGAAACTATGTGGCAGTATCGCCCTTCACTTGGCCACGAAAGCCTAGATGCAGATTGCCATGGAGTGTTGGGAGTCCATGGTTTTTAACTGGAGGCAATGGTTGTCAACATGAAAGGACAATTAAATAGAGTAAAAAATGGTAGACTGAAGAACTTCAGCTATGGAGCCATTTTGATTTCCTTTTCTCTAGAGAGGATTCTAGTCCTCAGGCCACAATAGGTTCCAGTGGATGAGGCAGGACCTCAGGATCCACAGATGCTTCGGTGGGTCTCTCTTATGGCTCGTCACTGGAACAATGGTCTAGTGGTGCGATATGTCCCTGAGTTATTTGTATGGCTAAGTAAGTAGATCATCTCGATCGAAGACTTTCCATATGCAGGGATGGATTACAAAGGTGACCCAAATATCCCTCTTCCATAGGGGACATAGTGGGGTGACCTAGGTGAGAATGTCTCATTTTGATGTTTTCAAAATTTTTATTTTTTTGTGTGTTTTTTGTCTTTCAAGGCTAATTATTTGAAATGCTTATGCATATGTGGGCCCAGTTTGACCAGCAGGACTACGACATTTTGACAGGCACGATGATCACCCTCTAGCAGTTGAAGCACCCTACCCAAAGTTGGCAGAGACATTGGTGGAGTTAGAGCACAACCTGGAGAGCTTGACTATTGACATTCCAGGGACTAGGATGAATTATTAGCCTCTCCAGTACCAGAGACATGTGACTGGGATTCCAAGACCACTCAGGAGACTATTATGTTGAGTTGCTTGCGTCATAGTCTGCTATCATGATCATCATCATGCTTAGTTGTTTATACTTTTAGGGCTACATTTTTATTTTTGTATTGACATATTCATATATTAAAGGCCACAGGGCCTTATGTCCTTGGATGACATATTTTTCGTGAAACATACTATCTACAAACTTTATTTAATGGAAAACTACTACTTTCGAATTTAGATTATTTTGTTAAATATATGGATGAATATTTATCTTACTTACGAATGTTTCAAATGTCTATTTAACACATGGTTGCCTAATGCGTTAGTTAATGCACTTAAATTTCTTGGAGTATTTTCCTTGTAGCAATTGTTTGGTAAGAATATACATCATATGGTTTCAATCTGAAATGACAGTTGTTTTTGCAAAAGTATATAGTGATGAAAACGTTGAAAAACTTGGACAACTACCAAGGCTAGTTTCTCCACATGTGCATACTTGATATGAGTTTTAGTGAGATTTCGACTTAGATATTAAATCACATGTTCACTGTTAAAATCATCTTCTTGTACTAAAACCATGCTTATGGTGGCATCTAATGCAACTAAATATAAAAAGTAATCCCGGTGATAATCAGGGGCATGCAATAATGGTGCATGGGTCAATGCATATTTTAATGCATCAAAATCTTTTTTAGCAAGCTCATCCCGAATGAAAGGAATTCCTCTTTTCAAAAGTTGGGTAAAACCTTGGGTCAATTCAACATAGTTATGGATGAATCTACACAAAAAGTTTGCTTTCCCTTGCAAACTTTGGAGTTGACGAAGTGTAGAAGGATCTGGAAAGTTTAGAATTGCCTCTAACTTCAAAGGATTGACACAAATTATTTCTTTTGAAACTATAAAACCTATAAGTTGGCCACCTTGTTACACAAAAATGCATTTTTATCGATTCAAATGAATATTGTAATGCCTACATCTAATGAAAATTGATTTCAAATGTTATGGATGATCATATTGTTTCATTGAATGAGTCGGTAGGTCATCCAGGTAGGGTTAAACAATATGATTGATATCACGAAACACATAAGACATTTCTCTTTGAAAAGTTGAGACATAATTCTTCAAATGAAATGGGAGTTTGCGATAAGCAAAAGTTACCCATAGATAAATGAATGCAGTTTTATGTTGATTAGCAGGGAGTATGTTTATTTGATTGTAACCAGAGAATCGATACATAAAAGAGAGTCTCATTTCCAACACATTCATCAATGATTTGATCAATATATGGGGTTGGGTAATTGTCCTTTGGACAAGCTTTGTTAATATCCCTGTAATCAACACATAATATAATGGTTCCTTATTTTTTATTGAATGGTACAATGTTTGATACCTAATTAGTTAATGAGACCTACTCTTAATAGTTTTTCAACCTCAACTTTTATAGCAACAACTTTTTGCGGATGAATCAGACGCAATATTTTCCTAATAGGTCTAGCATCCAGATAAGTCTTGATTTCATGGACTAAAATACTAGGGTCGATTCTTGGAATTTCTTCGTAAGACTAGGAAAAAATGTCGTGGAATTCCTGAAATATGGCTTTATATGTTGAAATTCCTTCTAATGAACACCTATATGAATATTTTTAGTAATCCCAGGTTTGAATGAGATGTTGAGGGGCACTATTGCTGATATATTTCCTAAATCCTTTTCAAATTCAAAATAAAGGATAGAAATTAGAAAATTGGGATCATTAACAATATCAGGTGAAAATATATATGAAAAATCATTCTTGATTTTGTTAAGGCAAGGTAGGAAAGATGAGTGATGATGGTAATCATCCTAGGGCATTTCATCTAACATCATTACCTCCATAATCCCTTGATCAGTTATAAAGTTTCCATCAAAACGATCAACAATTGATATTGGTTCTAAATGAGACAAATGATAGTAATCATCGATGATCATATTCACTTGATCATTTTTAGATCTTATGTTGGAAAAGGACTGAACTGCCTGATAAGCCAATTCAAAAGGGCTAAGAGGAATCTCACTACCATATAAGGTTACTTTTGACTCTAAAGGCACTTTCCAAGAGTCAAAAGACTCAGAAGTGCTTGATGTAATCATATTGACCCGGGAAACATTATGACGAAAATTTGGTGGAAGGAATGTGAAAGTTCCCATAAGTGATGAGTCTTTAAGAAGACCAACACCAACAACTTCATACTGAGTAGTCGATTATCCAACAAAAGGAACGCTACCAACAAATTTAGGGGATGAATTATAATAGGAAAAATGGTCTACTTTTATAATTTTTCATTTATGAGGAAACATAATCATTCAGAAAAACAAGGAGACCACTACGGACATGGCATAATTCCAACTTCGGCCAAGTAAAAGTTTATAATCAAGCTGAGCATCAAAAACCTCAACTTCAATCACAATTGTTTTACCCTCTAATTCTACGGGAATATAATTCAAAATTCCATAACGTCGAAAACTTCTTCCATCGAAGGCCTTGAAAGTAATGGGAGACTGATTGATTGTTGGAGAACCTAAAGCTTTCCAACAAGCAATAGACATAATGCATGTATACACTCCTTCGTTAATTAATATTTGAAAAATTTGTCTAGCTTTGACAAAAAATGGTAAGTGAACTGTGAATTAATGTGGATGATGAGCCTCGGTATTGCAACAAGAATGTTGCAACTCTCAAGGCTACTGCCTTTAATTATCAACCTGGGGTTCATATAAACTTAAGAGGTATCAGCACTATATGTGCAGCATACAATGTGTCATTCCTTTGCTGTCATAATGTAATGGGGTGTATGTATAGAATTCAAATCCAAAAATAATTGAAGAAAATGAAATGTTTGAAATGAAACCTTAACCTATAGCAAGAAAGAAAGTACAAGGAAAGAGAATGAAATCAAATGCTAAAACACACAATTTTCTAACTAACTCCTAAGAGGATTTGCTTCAAAAGAATGCTAAGTTAACATGTATGCAATCCTACTATCCTAAGCATGTAGATTTAAACCATCAAACCTTCTATTGTTGTGCATGTAAATGAATAAAATAAATTTGTTTTTCTTTTTGTATTTTTCATGTGAGAGTGTGAAAGCTAATCTCTTTTGGTGATGTGGCAAGGGGCTTGGAGATGATGGTGAATGGCCAGAAGGCTTGGGAGAAAAGTAGGGACCCTTTTCTAGCTTCCTAGAGGATTTTTCCTCAATTTGGCCTCAAAACAAGCTTTCCTATAGGATGCTACAGTGATTTCCTACAGGATCCCCTGATTTCCTACAGGATGTACAAATTTATAGTAATTCATCGAATGACCAAGAAAATCAAATCCAAATTGGATGGGAAAGTTTTTGGTATTAACTATGATGGCTTACATCCCCATTCCAAGTGGAATCACTCAAAAAGACTCTGTTAACCTATGCAAAAAAAAAAAAAAACATTACTAGTCGAAAATCTAGAAATTCGAGAACTAGTGAGCTAGTAAATCTAAAAAATGCCTAAACAAATCAAGTGTAAATGAAATGGGGTGATTTTTTTTTTATGAACTAGAATGGTTTTGTGATCTAATGCAAGTGGAATAAAGTCGATTGATTTTCATTAGCATGCTCTAAAAAATAGCGTAAATTTATTGTTCTTTGTTAAAAAGGAGGTCCACCAATCTAGATTTGGGAATAAGAAGACTAATACAAGAAGCTCAATGATTTCTATGAACATCCAAAGCTTTTCCAAGAATGAAATAATGCTTTTGATCTTGCAAAAGAACTTATATAAACCATTTAACTCAATCCTACAACAAGAAATTATTAATCCTAAATGCAGAAATAGAAAGAAATAAAAACTAGAGATGCATGTGAATAAGCAATGAAAAGAAGGAAAGAAAATGATAAAAAAGGGCTCTAAGGATCCTGGGATGTCCAAGACCAAGGAAAATCAGAGACCTTTGGATGAGAACAAGATTTAGAAGATGAAAATGACACCAATCTTTGTTATTTTCATCAATAAAATTACATCCCTGCAAGAAAATACAATGGAGCTGCGAGAATACAAGCTCTCTCCACAATAACACTAATGAAAATCTCCCCCTAGAGGCAAATTCGACTTGGTACTTATACAAAATGATTTGGAATCATTCCCCATGAATGGAGGAATCTTTCCCCACCAAAATCCCTTGATTAGTGGATCTAGTCCGCAATACTACGAATTTGCATTAAATGGTAGGGAACACATTCCTAGATTTTCTCAATCATTCCCGGGAGGCAAATTCAACTTAGCACTTATACAAAATGCTTAAGAATAATTCCCCATGAATGGAGGAAGCTTTCCCCACCGAAATCCCTTGATTAGTGAAACACATTCCTAGATTTTATCAATCATTGGAGTTCCAAAATTTGTGCCATAATTCCATAAGATCTTGTTGACTTATTATTTATTATTGATCCTCCAATAGTAGGGAACAAGTCCCTAAATTATCTCTTCCTCCAACTCTTCATAATATGCCCAATATTCTCATAATATTCCACAAAAATAAATAATATAAGCCTTCCTAATGAATATATTAAAGTTAAAAATAAATTATCTAATGCAAAAAGAGAGGTTTCATGTGTTGAAGGATGGTCATAGGCTTTAATTTATGTTTTAAGTTAGAGGCATGGGCCTTAATTTATGCTTAATTTAGAGGCCCATCATACCTCCCTGCTAAAAGTGTTGCTCATCCTTTGAGCAACTTAGTGACCTCATTGTGTTTCATCCATGGCCCTGGTGGCATCTCTCTTGTACATTAGTAATCTTAGCTGTAAACTCTGCAAGGACAAGCCTAAAAACATATTTGCTCAAAGACAAATCATTGTTTCTTGAGACCATTAGCTTGCTTTCTTTCCCTTATTCAAGATGAGTTCTTGAATATTTTTTTTGTTTATCAAGGTCTTTCGTATCGTTATCAACCTTCTGCCACCTTGTTCCACCATTTGAACACCTCTAACACCTTCAAAATGCATTTAGATGAGAACTATGACATGTTGTAGGAATTCCTGTCAAAACTACAAGAAACCTACAAGAAACCCTGCTAAAACTACAAGATACCAGCTTTGAGCATAAAAGATAAACTGAGGTTAGGTCAGGCCCTCAATTTGACTCCCATGCATTTCTCCCATTTTTAGTCCCTGGACAAAAGCTAGAAAGATATTGGAGACCTCTTGGAACACCTCTTTTCATCACTGTAGTTTGATTTATATTTTGATGGTGAATGCCTTATTTCTTTTTGTTTCCTTCTTCTTCTCACTTGTGGCCTAGATGATTTCCTAATGACCTTGGAGTTCTCTATTTTGATTAGGTCTCTCTTAGGCACTGTCATTTTGGGTTTTAGCACAATTTTTCATTTCTTCCTTCTTGTAGCAGCATTCTGCCTTCCTGTAGTAGTCATTCCTTCTTCCTTCAGAGTCTTCTAATTGTATGGGAGTGATGAGAAATGACGAAGAGGGATTGGATGATGATGCTAGGGCTCAAAAGGAGTGGTGTAGGTTTGTGAAAATGGAGAGGATGCTCTTCTTATTTTTTTTTTCTCAAGAATGAAATGGGATCGATAAATGATGAATAGATAATGAATATGAAGTTTATGGAGGGGCTTGGAGTGTTGTGGTGACTTGGCCTTCGCAAAAATTTCTTCTTTTAACTGCTATCCTCATTCCTTGAAATCATCACCCTTCATAATTTGACTTTTCAACATTACATGAGTGAAGGAATGAGCTGCAATCAACTAGTTGAAGGTAGCTGAGACTGCTAACCCATCCTTAGATTATAAAATCTCATCTCTCATGCATTGACAACAAATTTCTAACTATAATATGCTCAAGAGGAGAGGTCAAGAATATTGCATACCTGTACCTACCTGATGGTTGTTGGAGAGACATGCATGCTGTTGCTTAGTTGATGTTAATGTGCAGGCATTGGATGGTGATGTTGATGATCCTGATGCTGCTGCTAAGCTCAGGAGGAGCTCCTTTGACCTCTGGATCTCCTTTAAAACTGTTCACTGCCAATCCTATAGCTGTTGTTTTGTATCCTGTAGGTTTATATGACAACAAATTTTTTTCCATATCTCCCAAACGGTAAACTGGATTGAGCTGAAACTTTTTGAGCATGTTTCCATCATCAATATGCACCTCCACATAGAAAAAGTTTGGTCAATGGATGCACAGATATTGATAAAAACTAAAAATGGTTGTAGGTCATGGAGGCCGATTTCTTGGAAATCGTGCAATGGAATTTGACGAAATTACTTGGGAATGTTACCATCATCCATATACATCTCCCCATGAAACAACATTTTAAATGGATGCACGGATATTGAGAAAATGCAAAAATGGCTGAAGGTGATGGAGGCCAATTTCCTGGAAACCGTGCACTGGAATTCGCTGAAACTGCTTGAGCATGTTAACATGATCCATATGCATCTCCCCTTAAAACATCTTGGCAAATGGATGCATGGTTTTCAATTTATGGAAAAAGAAAATTCTGCTCTATGTATTTTTGTGTCTTTTAGTAAAATAGAGCATCCTATAGTTTTTTAGGACAACAAGGAAAATGAGTGGTAGAAGCTTGAGAATGATGGGTGGATGGTTATGATAGATGAGGGTGATGGATTAGTATGGCCTTGGCCCTATTGGAGCATTTGAGTGAAGTAGGAGAAAGTCAAAATTTGACTTCTTTTGACTAGGCTTGATCAATTTTCCTTTTGGTACCAATTTGTTCTTGTTGCTTGCAGATGTTGGAGAGTACATGTATTTATAAAAGAGATGCATGGAGAAAGGACTTCTTTTATTTATTTTTTTCTCTTTTTTCTTCTAGGCCTACTAGCCTCCTCAATGAGGTTTCCAACTAGTAGGTTTGCATAGGTGCCTCAAAAGAGGTTTTCACCTAGGATCTTTTCTTTTTTCTCTTTTTTTCTTTTTTCCCAACCCATTGACTACCTCATGGAGGTTTTCAATCAATGAGCCAATATGAGGTGCCTCAAAGGAGGTTTTCACCTGATATTTTTATTTTTTCTCCTATTTTTCATTTTTTTTTCTACCCTACCCTACTTGAAAAACAAAATCACTTTCAAGTATAAGAATACTTCCAATGGAGCCATGTGCATATCAAGATGATAGACAAAATGATGTGGAGGCTTGAAATGTATGTTTTGACATGTACCTGGATTTTAGAGACCAAATGATTTAACTTCGAAAGGATCAAGAATAGTTGAGGAATAGAGTGATGTTGCAACTTAGTAACAGTCTGGAACCATATTTCAATATAGTTGTGATGTCCTTGGTCCTTTTGCTGATCTGGATCATTCTTCATGTCTTGTTCTACCATGACCTTCAAATCTTCCTCTTTTTGTTGATTTCTCTCTTGAATACATGGAGGATTTGATGGTAACCATGAGGGAGTTCTCTCGATCTCTGATTTTGATGTATGCTCTTCATCAATCACAGCCCATGGTTCTGTAGTCTTCTTATTTGAATCTTCTTCTTCTATATGTGGTCCTTCAATGCTATCAAGCTAATATATTTTTTGCAATACTCTTCCTGAGCTATGGTGAATAGCATTGAGATCAAGAGGAGATATTTGGAAGTTTTGTACCTAAGCATTGTAAGTGGGCTGAGCTACTTCAATTTGTGGGTTTGGAAATGGTGGTATAGGTACTTGAGTGGGAGTGTATATTTGAGATGGAAGTGGATGGGGTTATGGTTGTGGTGGAGATGAATGGTAGGGATAACATGGAGTTTGGTATGGAGGATATTGAGGAAAATATATTGTGGATGGCTCCCATAAATTCCTTGCCACCCTTGCTGCCAAGATTGGTTTTGGGGTTGAGATGACCAATGTTGCCAAGGAAAAGGTGTGTTCCAATTACTTTAAGGTGGATATTAATAACCTTGAAATTGTGAATTATGCTTTTGCATCATATGAGGCTGAATAGGCTGCCATGGTCCTCTTGGAGCTACATAACAAAGCTTCATTGGAAATTGACTTGCTCCATTGTCCTCTTGGTAAACGTCCTTCAACCTTGGTAATGATGGAGAATGTTTAACATCATGTGATTCTGCAACACAAATATTGACATTTTCTTTTCCTTCATCTTGCATTCTTAACATTTCTACTTGTTTTGTTAGATTGCTAAGAATTTTTGTTTTAAAATCGTCAAACAAATTTCCAAGTTTAGCTTGACTTACTGATCTTGATGCTAATTTACCTACTCTTGCTTTTCCTCTTGATATGTGTTTGCATGTTTCACAAATTTCCTCAAATGATAATTGATATACATCACCTTTATTCATGAGATTAAGGAGATAAATCCACTCATCCCTAATTTTTCTAAGTAATAGGGTTTTAGTGTGTCAGATCCTAAATGATGTAGTTTTTCCCTCTTAACATACATGAACCTCTCTATTAGGACCTCTAGACTCTCATATTCTCTTTGATTCATTCTAAAGATTTCTTCTTTAAGATCATGATATTTATATTTTTCTAGGAATATCTTTTGCATATCATTCCATTATCTTATTTAATTAGTCCCTAAACTCATGAACCATTTAAGAGCTTTATCCTTCAATGTTGTCGGAAACAATCTCAATTTTTGAGTTTTTAATAAGTAACCATAAGATCTACAAATAATATCAAATTCAAAGAGAAAGGTTTCCAGATCCTCTGACCTTAGACCATGAAATTTTGTAAGAAAAGAGGGAGGGATGTTCTTCATGTGCACACTACCATCAATATCTTGAATGGGGAATCCTAGAGGATCTTCCTCATTATCATCATCTCCATCCATTTCTTCTACATTCTTTGCCATCTTCTTCCTCTACCTGCAAAAGTGAATGGTGATATGGCTCTTACTACACCATGTGATCAAATGGGGGGGTGGTTTGGTGTTGGAGAATTTTGTTTTTGTTTTTATGATTGAATGAAATCTATAATGCAATGCAATTTTCTACTTTTGAAATTAAATATGCCTAATGCAAATATTTTTTTTTGTTTTTGTTTTTGCAAAAATAAAAAATAAATGAATCAACTAGGGAAGAAAACAATGCATACTTTGACACCTCCCTGAAAACGGCGCCAAAAACTGATCAGCCTCAGTATTGCAACAAGAATGCTGTAACTCTCAAGGCTACTGACTTTAAATATTGACCCAGGGTTCGTAAAAACTTAAGAGGTATCGACACTATATGTGCAGCATACAATGTGTCCTTCCTTTACTGTCATAGTGTAATGGAGTGTATGTACTGAATTCAAATCCTAAACTAATTGAAAAAAATGAAATGTTTGAATTGGAACCTTAATCTATTGTAACAAACAAAGTACAAGGAAAGAGAATGAAATCAAATACTAAAACACACAATTTTCTAACTAACTCCTAAGAGGTTTTGCTTCAAAAGAATGCTAAGTTAACATGTATGCAATCCTACTATCCTAAGCATGCAGATTCAAACCATCAAACCTTCTATTGTTGTGCATGTAAATGAATAAAATAAATTTGTTTTTCTTTTTGTCTTTTTCATGTGAGAGTGTGAAAGCTAATTTCTTTTGGTGATGTGGCAGGTGGCTTTGATGATGGTGAATGGTCAGAAGGATTGGGAGACATATAGGGACCCTTTGCTAGCTTCCTAGAGGATTTTTCCTCAATTTGGCATCAAAATAGGCTTTCCTACAGGATGCTATAGTGATTTCCTACAGGATCCCCTGATTTCCTACAAGATGTAAAAATTTACAATAGTTCATTGAATGACCAAGAAAATCAAATCCAAATTGGATGGGAAAAATTTTGGTATTAACTAGGATGTTTTAGGTCCCCATTCCATGTGGAATCACTTAAAAAGACCTCTGTTAACCCATGTAAAAAAAATTAAAAACATTACTAGTAAAAAATCTAGAAATTCGAGAACTAGTGAGCTAGTAAATATAAAAAATGTTTAACCAAATCAAGGGTAAATGCAATGGGGTAATTTTTGTTATGAGCTAGAATTTTTTTGTGATCTAATTCAAGTGGAATCAAGTCGATTGAATCTCATTAGCATGCTCTAAAAAATAGCAGAAATTTATTGTTCTTTGCCAAAAAGGAGGTCCAACAATCTAGATTTGGGAATAAGAAGACTAATCCAAGCAGCTCAATGATTTCTATGAACTTCCAAAGCTTTTAAAAGGATGAAATAATGCTTGTGATCCTGCAAAAGAACTTATATCAACCATTTAACTCAATCCTACAACAAGAAATTATTAATCCTAAATGCAGAAATAGAAAGAAATAAAAACTAGAGATGCATGTGAATAAGCAATGAAAAAAAGGAAAGAAAATGATACAAAAGGGCTTTGAGGATCTTGGTATGGCCAAGCCCAAGGAAACTTAGAGAAATATGGAGGAGAACAAGATTTAGAAGCTGAACATGACACCAATCTTCATTATTTTCATCAATAGAATTACATCCTTGCGAGAAAATACAATGGAGCTGCAAGAATACAAGTTCTCTCCACAATAAAACTAATGAAAATCTCCTCCTATAGGAAAATTTGACTTGGCACTTATAAAAAATTATTAGGAATCATTCCCCATAAATGGAGGTAGCTTTCCCCACCAAAATCCCTTGATTAGTGGATCTAGTCCCCAATACTAGGAATTTGCATTAAATGGTAGGGAGCACATTCCTAGATTTTGTCAAGCATTCCCTAGAGGCAAATTCGACTTGGTACTTAAACCAAAATGATTAAGAATAATTCCCCGTGAATGGAGGAAGCTTTCTCCACCGAAATCCCTTGATTAGTGGATCTACTCCATTGATTAGTGGAACACATTCATAGATTTTCTCAATCATTGGAGTTCCACAACTTGTGCCATAATTCCATAATATCTTGTTGACTTATTATTTATTATTGATCCTCCAGTAGTAGGGAACAAGTCCCTAAATTATCTCCTCCTCCAACTCTTCATAATCTACCCAATATTCTCATAATATTCCACAAAAATAAATAATATTAGGCACCAATATTCAATTATTCATAAACCTTCCTAATGAATATATTAAAGTTAAAAATAAATTACCTAATGCAAAAAGAGAGGTTTAATGTGTTGAAGGATGGTCATAGGCTTTAATTTATGTTTTAAGTTAGAGGCATGGGCCTTAATTTATGTCTAATTTAGAGGTCCATCAGTGGGAGTTGTGGTACATCATTTTTTGGATAAAAAACAATTAAATTCGAGTCGTGATGATCTATTGCTCATATAGTTGATAATAGTAATTTCCTTTGTGCTAGACAGGTTTGAAGCACTTCAATAGCCGACTTTGTTGAAGGTGACATAGCCAAATCTCCAACAATGTTGTAATGCTGAGCAACTCTACCATGAGGATTAAAAGATGACTTTCGAAGAACACCCTTAGCATGTGATAAAATTATCATATCAGGATTGGATTTCTCAATACATAAAGGTTTAGAAGTAGGGGGAGCGGATGTGGACTTTAGATCAAGTAAACTAGAATTATCTCCATCTATAATAGGATATTTTGATCCATCGTCTTTGGATCTCGTAACTACCATAACTGGTGAGGACATAATCATGATGTCCACTGATTTGGAAGAGGAATATGGTATATGGGAGACCATCTTACTGTTTGAAGGAGGAAAAGGATCCTTCAAAACAATGGGAGCAGGTGAAACCTTAACGAATTTAGAAACTTCAATGCGATAAGGGCACTCCTTGGTGTAATGATCTTTATCACATATTAAACAAGGATAACGATGTTTCTTCTTTTCGTGAGAAGGTTATTTCTTGGTTGGTTTCTCCTTAGGGGCAATGTTTTCTTTCATTTTACCTTTTCCTTTCTTTTTACCTCCATCTTGCTTGTTCCTGCCAATAGATGAATCGATTGCATTAATTTCATAAGTAATTTCAGGAGAAGGATCTTCTTCAGGTGAATTAGGTAAAGCCAAAATCTGAGTTTTCTTAGAATTTCTCCTTTAAGGCTTAGATTGTTAGCTAATAGAACCAACCACACCATTAGCGGTGTGTGATCCTATAAAGGCTGGATTGGTTTGGCCTAGATGAGGAAGATCTGGAAGTTTTTCATACAAAATTCCAAATTGAGTATAAATGAGATCTAAGTATTGGGCATGAGCGATAACTTGTTCTTTAGTTACAACAAAACCCTTGGAAACATCTTTATTAATTACTGGTAAAAGTGATTTTATGAACCATTTGTCCAAAATATGGTCTGGAATATAAATTTTAACCAAACAATGTCTCTGCCTCCATTCATGAATATGATCTGAAATATGGGTTGACATTGACTGTTTTAAAGAAGCTAAAAATTTGGTACCATTATCATAATGAATGGGTAACTAAAAATGTGTCAAAAAGGCATGGATATGGCATTGAAATTACTAAAATAACCTCGCAGTAATTCAACATACCACTTGGTTGCCGAACTGGTTAAGGTTCATTTTAAAAGACATAATTTAATGGAATCATCGATTAACAAGTTCGAAACACATCAAAGATGATAAGTCATGACATGGTTTGGCGGGTCTTCTCCTAATTTACCTTCAAATTTTGGAATGTCACTATGTAACTTTATAGGGGTTGGTGACCAAAATGGTAGATAAAAAATGGGATCATTTGTTAACTAAGATAAGTCCGATAAATCCAAAGTTGCAATGAATGGTAACTGATCCTTAATATCCCGCTGCAAGTATTGATAACCTTGAGGGACGAGTCTTATTCCTGGAGGAGGATACCTAGGATACCTTGTAATAGCCTAGGCAGTTGGAATTTGCATACCTCGTAGATATCTAGGATGAGCGATACCATATCGCGGTTGAATAGGTACTTGAAAAGTATGATTGGGATATGGTTGAGTCTGGAAAGGAGGACCCTGACCCATTTGACCCTGGATAAACTGTCCTTGAAAGGGTTGATTCTAGTATGGTTGACCTTAGAAGAATTGAGTTTGAAAAGCTTGGCCTTGAAAAAAAGGACTCTGAGTTTGACCTTATAGAACCTGCCCTTGAAACGACATTTGCACATACGGTATATGAGATTGCACCATAGTGTTGGGAATAGGACCCCTAGGGTCAATTTTGGGGTTAAAATCCCACGTTTTGGAGCTAAAGGCCCAATTTTTGTATAAAGAATGTAAAGTCTCTACATTTTGTGGTCGCAGAGTGCGTAGATGTAAACATTCAAAAAGGGTTTCCACCCTTAGTTTAGATAGTTGTGTCGGCTTGATGAAATCTACCCTTGGTCCGCGGGCCATGTGAAGGTATAAAAAGGGAGTCTTAGAAGAGTCTAAGGTAGTTTTTTTGGTAGATTTATAAGTAATTTTTTTGGGTCTATGAGAGCTAAGAGCGAAGAGTCTTAGCGTAGGAAGAGGCTTTGCAGCTGAGTGCACAGAGGCATAGGGTAGAAGTTCGCAGCTGAGTGCACAGACCCCTGCAGCTCTGTGCGCAGGGAAGTTAGAGTCTGTACTGGGGATCTGAATCGTCAATAAAGAAAATTACTCTAGAGATATCTATGTATGAGTTGTTTTACTTCGGTTATGAATGTTGTGATTATGTTATATTGAATATTGGGGAATGTATTAATGTTATATTGATGCATGAATCTATGTATTTTACTTTGTCATATGAACGCAAGAACTTTTGTTTATGTGAAGATAATCATAATGCATGTTGAAGTTAACCAATGCTTAAGATGACTGGAATAGACACAAAAGTAAGGATAATTACAGAGGTGTGTAAGTGGCTAAATTAGCTATTTAGGGTCCGCGAAGGATGATTGGGGACTTTCATGGAGGCTTCAAGGACGAATAAGAGAAGTACATTGATAAGCCCTAAAGGGTTTATAGGTCTGCGTGAAGGAAGGGTTAGGGTATAAAATGACATTACAACCATCTCAGGGTACATAAAATTGGTTCTTTCATCCCCCCATACTGCTTCGCGTGAGACTTTAGTTTGCACTCTATGGATTGATGCTAGAAGGGCTAGTAGTGTAGGGATTTTCCTGGCTAATTAATGCTGAACTTGGGTTAGGGCCCATCAAGCCAACAAATGGTTCTTTTTCCAGGACCATGATCTGCATAACAATATATGCGATGTCACATCATTGGAATCCAACTAAGAAAGAGATCGAAAACTAGTTGGATAGAAAATAGGAATTTGCAATTAATGAAATAACAATGGTTGGACAGATACTTGTACACAGAAATACACGAGATCTTCTTCTATTCCTTCCTGGTTAAGTTGTACGAGTGGATCATGAAACTGGCAGATGGCCAAGGAAGGTGGAGGCTTGACGATCCAATAGTCTGGACCTCGGAGTTAGTGCAGAGATTAGAAACCTTTGAAGGTAAGATCACATGTGCTGTCGATCATTGGCTTGATCATGTCATTGGAGGGTTCGTGACAGAGTTCGTGTTCGATACCTCGGTTAGTTACAACGAAGCAGAGCACCGCTTCTTCAAGGGGCTGTGAGGTAAGTATTTAAATTTGTTAAATACTTGGATTAAGATGCTCTTGTGTGCAAAGTGAGTTATGCAACTACCTTGATGTTTGGGGCTACAAAAAGTGGGAGGACGTTCAGGAACAAGGGAAGAATAGGCCCTAAATATAGCCTGCTAATTGAACCCCCTTTGAGCGATGACGAGGAAGCAACACAGGCATCTACACAGAGCACTATTCACTCGATAAAGCAAGGGTTCCCACGAATACCCCATTAGCCCACACCACCTCCATCTTCACCTTCACTGCATATGCCTTCACCTACACCACCACCACCTCCACCACCATTCAACATGGTGAGCTCCATAGAGATACCTGTGTTCAAGGGCATGGGAAATGAAGATCTAGATCAATTTTGGTTCGTCGCGAAGGTTGTATGGGAAGCTCAAGGTATCATGGATGATCAAATGAAGAAAGCAACATTGGTTAGTGCTTTGCAGGACCACAAACTAACATGGTACATTAAGTACTACACTAATAACCCGATGTCTGTGTTGGAAGATATCTAAACTATGCTGAATAAGGAATTTAGTAGACCTAAGTCTAAAGCGCAATCAATTGTGGGATTCAAAGAGATCATGATGAATCCTGGTGAGACACCTTGGGATTTGGATCAAAAATTTAAGTGTATGATCCGCAAGGCTAACATGAATCTAAATGATGGCTAGCACTGTGAATGGTTTGTGAGGGTTGCACTATCACAACAGAAGATTGGGACCCAGGCGGAAGCTCTGGAAATCACAATGACATTTCATGAGACGCCAATGCAAGATGTTAATCTAGGGGTTCATCAGATTCATGCACAGTTGCATAACCTTTTCCTCAAAATGCAGAGTCTGAAGAAAGTTATAAAAACTCGGCTTGAGGTGCACGAAGAAGTTTGGTGCCTGAAGTGCAAAAGCCAGGGGCATGACAAAGATCACTGTCTAGTTTTCTCAAATTATGTTGCAGCATGGGGACCAATGCCTTTGAGGTTGGAAGCTGCATTAGGGACAAGTACAAGGCCCGCACTATTGTGTGCTATTTTTCAGGTAGTTAGAAAACATGTGACAAACAATTGCCATTTGCTGCAAAAATTCATACAAACACCGCAACAACTCTTCTGCAACTTCTGTCAATCAGTGGGTCATGATGAGCGCAATTTTCTGAGTTACAAATTAATGATGGATAGGACACTTGCATACAAGGTGCAAGAAGAAATGTGGCCTCCGGAACAAGGTGCTGGAGGAGCATGGGGTGAGTATTAGGGGCACAGATGAGGTTGAGGAAGACGAGGACCTAGTAGGCATTGAGGACAGGTGATTTGTTACAACTGTGGGGGACTAGGACACTACGTTCGAGACTGCCCAAATTCAATGCATCCGTCATGCCGCTATTGTACTTAGTTTGACCATGCAATGGAGGATTGCCCTATATTGTTAGCTAAGATACATGAAAAGGGGGCACAACCTTAGCAATCAACTTAGAACCTGCAGGAGATGAGGTTTGAGCCTCACGAGGAAGATCCTAAGGTAAATATTGTGCTGCGGAGTGGAGCAACAACTGGTGAAGATAAGGGGAAGCAGCGTGAAGAAGGGGAGTGGGTCCGTAAAGCACCAAAAAAGGAGGCCGGTTTTGATTTAGAATGCATAAAAGAAATGTTTATGGAAGTGAAGAAAAGCTTTGTTGAGGCCTCTACCTCAGGGAGTAAGGAGAAGCCAGCTAAAGAAATGGACCTGTCCATGATTACCATGTTCTTGGAGACCTGCATCAAAATGTTATGTGATAGCAAGGCTGTGAAGGGACTGTAGGAATTGATCAATAGGTGCACTGGGAAGGAAAATACTACTAACGAACTGTGTGTAGTCAGAAATATTGGCAGGCATAAGACGAGAAAGGGGTGCGAGATGAGGCTTACTGCGTAGATAGGCGAATATGAGATGGATCAAATTATTTTAGATTTGGGGTCGGATGTGAACGTTTTGCCGAAGTAGACATGGGAGAGAATGGGGAGATCTGCACTACATTTGTCTTCGATTCAGTTAACGATGGTGAATTAGTAGAAAATCATCCCAATGGGGAGGTTGTAGGGGGTAACAGTTGATATTGAAGGCAAGAGCACACTAGTTGATTTTGAAGTGATAGAGATTGTGGATGGCAGCAATCCCTACCCCACAATCTTGGGATCAATTGGGCCACTGACATGAATGGGGTAATCAATTTGAAGAAGAGGAAGATGATATTTGAGAAGAAATTGCTCCATGTAGTTGTTATCACCCTAAAATTTTTGTTTCTAAGCTTTGGAAAGTTTGCATTGTTTCTAGTCATAGTCTTATAGGTTTTGAGTCATCTCATCTCAATAAGTGTCATTCTCTTTTCCAAAAAACGTTTCATAGCCTCATTCCATGTCCTAGAAGCCTCACCATGTGTTTTTACATCATTTTGATTCCAAAGAATTGATGTTAGTCTTGGTCTAGTCTTTCCATGGTTGTTTTAGAGTCTAAGATCTAAAAGAGAGCCTTGTTGGTATGGTCAAATAGGTTCAATACTCTGTTCTTACCTATCACTGGTCCCACATCACACATAATTTCCATGTGTCAAACTTGTGTCAAGGTTTTCATGCACTACAAAACCGCCTAGGAGTTTTTTTAGCGCAAAACCCAGAATTTTCACTGAACCAGGAGTTTTCGTAGCGCGCTACGAAATCCCTGAAAAAACCCTGTTTCAACGTAAAAGACTCAGTTTTTGGCTTTTACTAGTCAACTTCCAGAATATTTCTTGAGCATCTGAGAACTCAATTTTGAAAAATGAAAGAGGCTTTTATTCCTAACATAATGAACTACAAAAACCTCTTTCAGTTTCTTCAAATTCGTTCTGAGGTGGGAGAAATTTATGGTTAAACGTGCGGTACAAAACTGCTGAAAGTCAAGCTTTGTCTTTTGGTTTTAACGATCTTTTTCAAGCTCAGTTTCTGGTCACAAGAAAAGGTATTTGGGGATTTTGAAGGAGTTTTCTCTTCATCAACTCTCCAGATACAATAACATATCTCACTTTCTTCATAAGTGGGAGATACTAAGCTTTCTTTGAAACCCTAATTTCAGAGAACATATTTTTCCTGTTTTACACATGTTTTTCAAGGACTGATTCTGGACAGCTGGAGAAGTTTAAAAAAAAAAGAGAGGTTTTTGTTCTAGAAAGAATGGAATACAAAAAACTCCTTCATTTTAGTAAAATATGTTATGGATGAGAAGATAAAGGCTCTGTCCCACGTGCCAATTTTCAAGGATCCTAAACCTAAAAACAGGGAAACATGTTCCCTAATTTTTAGGGTTTATCATCAGCAGTAAGGTGACAACGTGGGAGGCTTCATCAAATTCGACTTCATGAGGTTGCAGCTATCAAATAATTCTTTCAATGTTTAGATAAGGTTGTTGTAATCATAATAAGGAGTTACACTCCTAGTTGTATTAGGTCACTAGCACTGCTAGTTAACAGCTAGTTCTAATTAATGGTTTGTTTTATGGTTAGAATAGGTGTCACTCATAGAAAATTCGAATTCTCTTGATGAGGGATGAAGGAATACATGTTGTAAATGCTATATATAGAGCAAGAGGTCGAATTAGCAAAGGGTTGGAGACTTTTTGGCTCAGCTGCTGCTCTATGTGCAGACTGTGTATATTTTTAACCTAATGCAGAGTTTCTACTTAGACAACTCAAGATTCATGAAGAGTTCTTGTATGTTCTTGTTTTGATGGCATCTTCCAATACTTACATTGCAATGGTGTTTACTTATGATACTCAGAATTCATCAATGATGCTCTGACTTCCTTCATAGATAAACTAACTATGTCACTGTTTTATATTTGCATTTCTGCACCTGAACTCTATAATGCATTGACTTCTATGCTAGGTAGAATGTTTTGGCTTCACTACTCAGGATCCAAAGAGAGTTTTTAATGTCCTATTGTCTCATGGATTTCCTCTTTCACTTACTTGCAGTGGTATGAATACATGTTACTTAGAACTCATCAATGATGCTCTAACTTCCTTCATGTATTTATAAACTGTGTTTCCTTGCATTGTATCTTTGTTTTGTTGATGTATAAAGACTCTCTATGCCTTGAATTTCATGTTAAGTTGATCTTGTTGTGGTATTGAAACATAATTTGACTCCATAGCCCAATGGTAGCCATCCTTCATCTTTCAACCTATAAACATATAAAATCACAAACCATAGAGTTAGCCATCTATCCATATCTTTAATCAGTATCATTAAACCTTTGAGAGAGTCCTCTCAGGATGAGGAGGCTAAGCCTTAGCTAAAAGATTGGTTTGAAATAGTTACACTGAGATATTCTGATCAGCAGCCTATCAGGGTCCTATTTTGGTGATAACAGTAGTAGTGCCCCTGGACCCTACAGAAGGACCGCGCTATACTGAACTGGTCTGCGATTATGAAAGTGATGAAAATTTGGATTAGATTTACAAGATAACAACATGAGATTAGGATTGGGTGAATTTGACGGCAAATGGATGTATTGCATGGGACTGTAAAAGTTCCTGCACATTAGATTTAGACGAAGAACTAGAGAACTGGCAGAATTGACTGCATGAAGTATCTATGTTGCGTTGTAATATGATGACCAAGTCGTTGTGTTGTGTATAAGAAATCTGCCTTACTATGATGGTTTAACTAATGTTGATCAATTTTTGGATGCATTTGAGAAAGAATTTCCAGAGAAGCATCGCCTCCAGGCCCTGGAATAAGTGTTGTGTGCTACGCCTATGAGATGGTGGGGCACACACAAGGACAATTTTGATGATTGGAGCATATACAAAAAAATGATGAGAGTTTTTTTTGGTCACCCACAAGTGTGGATAAAAAAAAAGTATGATAGGAGGAATGATTAGCGCGACCATTTGGCTAAATGGACTGAAGTGTATGGAGTGAAGCCTCAACCAGAGTGGGTCCATCTATTTTGTCATACCTTGGATGCTATACCAATGAATTGGTACTTGGAGGTGGAACTCCACCATGGCACTGAAGAGTGGGATGTTTTGCGCCAAGGATTTTTGATGACGTTCAGCTTTGAGGACAGGTTTGAATGTATTGACGAAGTGTTGCAGGAGGTTAAGGCAACGATCTTTAAGATACTGCAGGATCCTCTAGATTTGATTCAACCTAATTGGACTACCCAACTGACCCACGCACTAGAGTGCTATAATGTAACAATAGGAGAAGAAGATGAAGACTCGAGGAAGATTAATATTCGAGAGATTGAAGGTCACTGCGAAGTTGAGGTACCGCAACTAGAGAATCCAAACATAACCAAGCTGCTCAAAACTAGACATGTGAACATTGGAACGGAGGCAGAGCCGAAGTTTGCAAAGATTGGGGACTACTAGGATGACGTGACAGTAGCTAAGGTCGTTGAACTACTTCATGAATATCAGGATCTATTCCCCACGAAGTTTTTAGATCTTAAAGGGATAATAGGGGACTTGGGTGTCGTGAAGATCACCCTAAAACCAAATGCGAAGCCTGTGAAACAAAGGCCTTACCGCTTCAATCCAAAGTATAAAGAAAAGGTTTGCTTAGAATTAGATAAAATTCTTGCAGCAGGTATTATTGAACCATTAGAAGAATTTGATTGAGTGAGCTGAATAGTAGTTCAGGAAAAGAAGTAGAAGGATGAAATAAGGATATGTGTATATCTCAGGAAGTTGATTGATGTCTGTGTGTATGATCCCTTCCAAACTTTTTTCACCAATGAGGTACTGGATAATGTTGGTGGCCAAGAAGCATATTTGTTTACTGATGGGTTCTCAGGGTACCATCAGATCAAGATCACGTCGGAGGATAGAAGTAAGATGACCTTCACAACTAAATGGGGATGCTTCTAGTATATTGTGATGCCATTTGCATTGAAGAATGTGCCGATGATATTCTTGCGCATAGTCATCGCAACATTTAAAGATTTCATCCACAAATTTTTGGAGGTATACTTTGATGATTGGACAGTGTTTGGACTGGTAAAACACCACGTAGAAAGTCTGCACTTGATGTTAGATACATGCCAGAGGTACCAGATCGCACTCAATCTAAAGAAATGTTTATTTTGTGTCCCTTTTGGGATCTTGTTGGGTCACGTGATATGCAAACAAGGCTTGATGGTAGACCTCACAAATATCACGATTATAATCAATTCAGAGGCACCAAGAAGTGTGAAATAGTTGCACGCAATGTTGGGGCATACATGGTCCTACAAAAAGTTCATCAAATCTATGTCTAGATCACCACGCTGATGGAGAAACTGTTAAAAAAGGATGCTACATTCTGCTAGAAAAAGGAATGTTAGAAGAGATTGGATGTGCTCAAAGAGAAAATGGTCACCGCATCGATCCTAGTCTTCCCAAACTAGAAGAAGGAATTTCATGTGCATGTGGACGCGTCATGTATTGCGCTAGGAGTAGTACTAACACAGGCAGGTGAGGGAGAATTGGATCATCCCACAGTGTTCGCAAGTAGGAAGATATCTAAAGTTGAGAAGAATTATTCAACGATAGAGCGCGAAGGCCTGGCCATGGTATACGTGCTCCAGAAGTTTAGGCAGTACTTGCTAGGTAGACACTTTAATATGTATACAAACCATTCTACATTAAAGTACTTGGTGAACAAGCCTGTGTTGGGGAGGAAATATGCATATGGTTGTTGTTGTTTCAAGAATATTCTTTTGAAGTTATTATGAAACTAGGACAATTGAATGCTAAACCAGATCATTTGTCGCGCATTGAAACAGGAGAGGAGCCTACTAATTTGGAGGAAGGACTACCTGATGTGAAACTCTTTGTGGTGTGCATCGTGGACAACCACTTTGAAGATATTATACACTTCCTGAAGACGGGAATAGATCCAAAAGGATATATTAGCCAACAAAAGAAGGAATTGGTGGTGCGTGCAACAGACTTTTATGTCATTGCAGGACACTTGTATAAAATGGGATCAGATGAAATACTGTGATGTTATGTGCCAGAATTTGAATGAAACAACATCCTCACTGAGGATCATGGAGGAGCTGTGGGAGGACATTATGTGGGAAAAACAACAACGCAGAAGATTCTATGCGCTAGTTTGTGGTGGCCGACACTGTATAAGTATTCAAAATCGTATTATAGGGCATGCGATGTATGCCTAAGGACTGACAAACCATCGTGAAGAGATGAGATGCCATTGAATCCATAGATATTGTTACAACCCTTTGAGAAGTGGATGGTTGAATTTGTGGGACCAATTCAACCTCCAGGAAAGAAAATGGGTGCAGGGTACATCATCACTACTAAGTATTTAACCAGATGGGTGGAGGCGCAGCCTATGAAGGACCGCACAAGCGCGACAATGCCAAAATTCATCTTTGAGTATGTGTTGACAAGGTTTGGTTGTCCAAAAATTTTAATAAGGAATCACGGTACACATTTTCTTAATGAGACGATCAACTCGATGACGAAGGAATTTCAGGTTTACCATCAGAAGAGCATGCCATATCACTCGCAGGCTAATGGAACGGTAGAAGCATTTAATAAGATATTGGAAAAACATGCTGACAAAGGTTTGCAATACAAAAGGAAATGACTAGGATGTGCGCATACCCACGGTGCTATGGGCTTACAGAACCACTTGTAAGAAGCTGACTGGACAAACGCCTTTTAGGCTGGTTTATGGCATTGAAGTTGTGATGCCAATGGAATACATTGTACCTAGTCTACACATAGAGGCATTCACAGGAATGATGGATCGCAAAGTCCTGGAAGAAAGGCTCGTGAAGCTGGAAAACCTCAAAGAAGATAGGTTTCTGGCTGGATTCCATTAGAAAGTTCACAAGGAATGCGAAAAGGCATGACACGATCAACAAATCAAACTGCGCACCTTCAAGGTAAATGATTTAGTGTTATTATATGACAACAATTTTGATAAATTTCTAGGGAAATTTTGGATGCATTCGCTAGGGCCCTATGTCATCAAGGAGATTACCCATGGTGGAGTGGTTCAGTTTCTCAAGTTGAATGGAGAGCCATTCCCAGGAAGGGTGAATGGTAGCCAATTGAAGCCATACGCTAGGGATTCGGCCAGATGACTACATGGTGGAAGCACAATCTTAGCACTCTAGATATCTGAAAGGATGCGTGAGACTATAAACTACACTTCCTGGGTTGTAAAGTTACGTTATTGGGGTACTGCATGGAATGAAGGATTGTCATAGTGTGAGCAGAAGCGCGAGGGGAGCTATGCTATTGAAGGAGATACCATGTAGGGTAGTCAGAAAGTGATCGTTATGGTCACTGTTCATGATTTGATAGTGGGAAAACGGCTAAATGGAGCGGGGGTGGCAATTAAGTCACAATTTAAGAGCAAGATCTTTGAAAATATTCTGCCACTCTAGCATTTATGAATCGACGTTGGGGGGAATAGTGGTATTCAAATTCGAAATTTCCTATAAATTACAGATGGCCGACCAACAAAAAAAACTTGGTATTTTGAGAATTGAGGCATTGAACTATCAGGTGCGCATGAACCTTGATTATTTCGAGGCTTTCGTAGTGAGTTCAGTGTTTGAAAAATTGTCAAAGGAAACTCAAGAGATTTTAATTGGAGATCATGTGAGCACCCATGGAGACTGCAAGTGTTGGAGATGGCAGCTGAGGGAGATGCCCTAGAGGTAGCGAGTGTTGAGGTACCTGCAGAAGTACCCAAATCAACAAGGTCACCCAGGCCAAGGCCCACGTTGTCCAAAGAAGGTCCCAAGATGAAGAAGGATAAGCAGAAAGCAACACAACTGATGCGTGAGTTGCCAAGGAAACACCAGAAGAAAGAAAAGGCTACTGCACAGGAGAAGGCCAAGGTAGTAGACCTAGAACCTGACGAGGACATCAAGTACATTGTTGTGGTCATAGAAGATGTTGAATTTGAGGGGGATGACCCTATCTCCAAGCTGCCACCATATATCCCTCTGCACCGAGGCAAGGCGAAGGTACCAAAGGACATCAACGAGAACAAAGTCACACTTTTTACCCTGTTGCTGCTAGACAAAATCACATTCAAAGGACTGCGCTTGGCACGTATCCCCCTTTTGAAGCTGGAGGACTGGGATTTAGTAAATATAGAGTGATTTCCCCACTTGGCGACGGATACATCCATACACCACGTCTTCTATAAAGACTCTGGTGTGATCGTGGTGGAGCTAAGAAAGTGGATAAAAGGGGTGGAGAAGGTAGGATTGTTGAACCTGCTATGGGTGCTACATTAAAACCAAGCACCCATAATTTTGACAGTGATCAATCAACTACTATGCTTGGTGCACGATGGGTGCCTGTGGTTAGCCGATCCGATCCCAATCACTGACATGTTGATCCATATGATCACCTTGCTCCCACACTCAGGCTTGAATCCAACCATGAACTTTGGTGGAAAGTCGGGTGAGCGCAACCTTGCTGAATGAATGAAGGACAAGTTCAAGCTTTCCAAGAAGCCACGTGGATACTCCATCTCCAACATCACCGATCATGTGGTTAAAGTATCCACTCATATTTTGGTAGGGAAAATTATGAGGAAGTGTCGCGTAGATGAAGTGTTGGCACAGGTGGTATATTTGGCAGCCCAATGCGCGGAGGGCGTACAATTTAACTGGGCGTGATATCTTTGCAACAAGTTCCTCATGAACTATAGAGAAGTGCAAGATCAAAGAAATACTTTTCATTATGCATGATTGTTGTTGTCAATTGTCCTGGTTGCATGGGACTTACCAGAGGAAAGTCAGTTTCCCTCGATTGCACTGGAGATGCCAGAAGCAGCAAAGTTTGCTTTTTCGTAGGCCACGGAGGACCCCAAAGGATCAAGGACAGTAATATATTCTAGATTATCATGGAATAAAGCATCCACGCCACCATCAACCACAAGCTGCGGCTCTCACTGACTATCTTTGAGGAGTTGTCCGAGTATGTGGAGTTCAAGGCGAACTTCCACTATGTGTCCATTAGAGCACAGAAGGACCCCGCACAGAAATGGTGTGATCTGGATGATGAAATCGCCACAATTCTAGAGAGTTGGACTGCAGAGTGGCACAAGGCCTCAGACTTATCAGCAAGGACTAGTAAGTCTGCTGTGAAGTAGAAGAAGGAAGAGGCCAGGTTAAAGATGGAACAGTTGGCTGAAAAACGAGGGAAGGAAGATGAGGATAAAGCCATAGTAGAACGCGTAGCCAAAACACAGGCAGTAGAGGAGGAAGAAGATGACTGCGAATATGATAAGAGTCAAAAGACGCCTTCTCCATAAACAGACGAGGAGGAGCAATGCTCATAGCAGGGAGGAGCAGACCTGGAGACTACTCCATTCTGGGTTAAGCGCACAAGGGAGCAGGAGAAAGTAGGGCCACGGAAAATTTCCAAGGCCCAAAAATCGTCCCTCGACCCAATCACCTTGTTAGAGGGTGATTTTAACAATATCAGTGATACAGTGAGGGACACGACTACATAACTGCTGCAACAATTTGAGCAACAACAGAAACAAACCTTGGTCGCTATTCAAATGGGTCTGCGAGAGCTGTAGATCCAAGTGACTCAGGTGCAGACACTGTAGGGTGGGGCAACATGGCATCAAGAAGTTTGGCATCTAGAACCTCAGACGCAGAAGAGATGGTCCATACAATGGATCACCAGGTTGTCTCGCTGCTGGATGGAGCATTGACCGCGGAAGCAGAGGCTAATGGGGCCACTATCAGCACCATCAAGCAAGTCGGGTTAAACTTGGCTGCACTTCCAAGTGAAGCCCTTCACACCCTATTGGATGGTGTGATCGTGGAAATACAGGCTCGGGAACAACGCACTTTGAATGTTATCAGCGAGTAGAAGGTGAATAATGCACAAATGTTCGCCGAAAAATCATTTGTGATTGATCTTCTTAAGAAGATCACAGAAAAGAATGAGTGCACAACAACTGCGGTGGATGAGGCATGTCAGACTATTCCAAAGTTGAACATCCCCAAAGATGAGCGAGTTGACACAAGGATTCGAAAGCTTATTGCAGGTGTGTGTGAAGTACGAACAAAGATGGCTAAGGTTCAGTTTGAACTAAACCTTAAGATCACAGAACTTGAGTTGAGGTCCCAACCCTTGACTCTGCCAGAAGTTAGAGAGTAGGGCGCGACCACTGTAAAAGATGTTGTTGCAGCTATTGACACCACAGTGAAGGATTGCACTATGCTCTTTGAGTAGGCGCTCGAAGTAGTGACCAATATGTAGGAATATCCCAACCTCAAATGACTAGAAACTAAAGCACAGGAGCTACAACAGAAGTATGATGAGGTCAAAGTGACGACACGAACTGTCTCCATCACACAAAGGTTGGCAAAGTTGTAGGAAGCAAAGGAATTAAAGGAACAGGTGGATGCAGCTTAGCGCAAGGAGGTAGTATTGAAGGCCAGATTGGGGCCTTGGCTGGAGGAAGCCTATGTACTCACTGCCTCCATTGAAGGGAAATTGACCAGTCTGCAGGTGACACAACAGAAAATACAAGCAGACAGTGTAGAACCAACGACGAAGAAGCTCGTCGATCAGGTTAAGAAAGTGCCGACGCAGTGTACTTCCGAGGTTGCAGTCATAAAGGTGGAGCTAGGAGGTCTTCGTGACAAGATCTCTGCACTGGCTGAGTGACTCAGGGCGAGTCACCAAATTTTTGTTGAGGGCCCATTGGGAACGGGTCCCTTGGGGTCAATTTTGGGGTAAAAGCCCAAGATTTGGGGCTAAAGGCCCAAGTTTTGTATAAAGAATGTAGAGTATCTACATTTTGTGGTCACAGAGCATGAAGATGTAAACAGTCAAAAAGGGTTTCCGCCCTTAGTTTAGATAATTGTTTCGGCTTGATGAAATCCACCCTTGGTCTACAGACCATGGGAAGGTAAAAAAAGGGAGTCTTAGAAGAGTCCAAGGAAATTTTTTTTGTAGAGTTCTAAGTAAGTTTTTGGGTCTATGAGAGCTAAGAGCGAAGAGTCTTAGCGTAGGAAGAGGATCTGCAACGGAGTGCGCATAGGCCTAGTGTAGAAGTCCGTAATTGAGTGCGCGGATCGTTGTAGCTGTGTCCGTAGGGAAGTTAGAGTCTGTACTGGGGATATGAACCATTAATAAAGAGAATTACTCTAGAGATATCTATGTATGAGTTATTTTACTTCTATTATGAATGTTGCGATTATGTTATGTTGAATACTAGGTTTATGATTTAATGCTATATTTATGCACGAATCTATGTATTTTACTTTGTCATATGAACACAAGTAAGAACATTTGTTTACACAAATATAATCATAATGCATGTTGAAGTTAACCAATACTTAAGCTAATTGGGGTAGACATAGAAGTAAGTGTTGGGTGTGGATCCTGATTATCTTCTATATTCAAAGGTATTGCCACATAGGACCCTAGTTCGAAATGGGGGCGGAAACGCCGCCCATAAAATATTCGCCCATAAAATTTCCTTGTAAAAGTATAGTAATTTCTAGTCAATCTGGGCCGTTAATTAGGTGGATGATCTGACGGTAGAACTTATGTTTAGTTTAGGGTTTTTTGCCCTAGAAGGCAACCCCTCTCTTTGTATGAGGGTATTGTATTTGAGGCTATGTGATAGATGTGTATTCTGTGAGCGAGAAACAGAGAGGTGAGACTGTGGGAGAAAACAAAGGATATTACAACGGATTTGTTGTAGGTTGTGTCTCTTCATTTTGCTGGATAATAGAAAGGAAGGACTGGTTGTTCAGGGTGGACGTAGCCCAAACTGGGTGAACCACGTATATCTGTGTCTCTCTTGTTTTGTGCGTTTTCTATGTTTATATTTCTGCAATATTTTATGTGTTCCATTGCTCCGTAATATATAATTTTGTAACAGTAAGGATAATTACAAAGGCACGTAAGTGGCTGAATTGGCTATTTAGCGTCCACAAAGGACTATTGGAGACTTTCGTGGAGGCTTCAAGGACGAATAAGAGAAGTACATTGATAAGCCCTAAAGGGATTATAGGTCTGCGTGAAGGAAGGGTTAGGGTATAAAATGACATTACAACCATCTCAGGGTGAGGAAACTTGGTTCCTGCATCCCCCCATACTGCTTTGTGTGAGACTTTAGTCCATGCTCCATGGATTGATGTTGGAAGGGCCAGTAGTGTAGGGATTTTCTTGGCTAATTAACGTTGAACCTGGGTCAGGGCCCATCAAGCCAACACATAGGTATTTTGGGTATAGACTGAATTGTAGAAAGTGTTTTATAAGTAGATACTCGAGGAATAGTCTAAGTAGTTGGTTGTACTATTACTTGAGAAGTAATGGGAATAATTACATGTCATACTCTTGGGATGGGAGTTCGTGGTGAACTTGTAACTAGATTTTGAACATATGTTTCATAGCAGAATAAACTGGGGTTTGTGGAGTACTCGAGACAATTCGTTGCAATGGTTGTTGAACAAGTGTCGATGGATTACCTTGAAAAGGTTGTTGAACAAGAATGCCTTGAATAAGAATTTCATGGATAGGTTATCCGACTGGCTGAAAAAGTTGATAATTGGACACTTGAGGAGCAAATGGAAATAGTTGTTGGTTATATGAAAAATTCCAGATAATGTTCATCCCAAGGAATGGAGTACCAACAATGGGTTGAGATACAACAAGTTGACCCAAATTGTAGAAATTTTGAATAATATGACACATATTCACAGAGATTATCCTGATTATACACTTATAAGCAGAACATGCATAATACATAACCTCTTCTACATTGATCATCAATTTACAGAAGCAGAAACATTCACAGGCGTACATAGAAGCATCAATCACACATATCAACGCAGTATTTTCCCAGGGAAAGCATCTCGCTAAAAACCACAACTATATGTATATTATAGTGATTGAATCATGTAACAATACACAGTACAATACTCCTCACAAGTACTCAGTACTATCTCCACATGTGTTATAGACATTTTTGTGCCTTACAACTCTAAGCATGAAATGTCCATAAACCAAGGGATCCTAGGTCCCTAAAAGTGTTGTTCCCACCTATTGGGTAGGTAAATCCCCTCTGCGGACAGAGGCGATCCCACTAGCCTAAAACAGAACTAGCCACAATCAAACCACGCTGCTACGCAAGTTCCTAGTTATGCATCAAAGGTGAATTAAGAAGACCAACTTGGAATCCAACGCTATGATTGAAGCAGAGTTGATATTCCCGCTCCCTTGCTCCAGCAGATCATAAACGAACACCTGCACATGCAAAGGAAGAGACAGATACCAACATAAAATCTACCAAGGCACAACTATATTTCAGTTAGAAAGGAAATAAATCAACACATCACCATAATAGACAATGAGATTGGAACTATAATAGCAGTCGCTCATTAATTAATAATAAACAGGAAAAGTTACAACCATGGTTCTGACGTTGAACCTCTCCTGGCTGGGCGAGTAACTATATGTGTCTTGCAATGCATCTCCTCTCCGGCAACATAACCTCTGTAGCATTCACTAGCATTCCTTCAAGAACTCAAGAACTCAACATCTAGCACTCCATGACTAATGACTATCACTAGCTTGTCAAATGCATAAGGACAAGCTTATATAGATGAAGAAGGGAGGAGGATACAATGAACCGGGACACTTATTGTGGATTAACATTATCCCCAAAAGCCATTAAAGATGGAGATAGGATAGAGCTCGACATAAGACTGATTTTTTATCCTCAAAAAGCTCCATGTAATGAAGGAAACAACAGTCGGACATGCGTTAAGGCAAAAAGCATGACCAAACTTGGTTGGCGCGACTGCTGCTCTAAGACAGAGCACCAATGGTCGCGCCCTCTTTTGAGGATCTCCATGATTGGCGCTGGTAAGATACTGCGGACCTGCGCCAATGGAAAAAGAGCACTTTTTAGGGACAATCTGTAGAAGGTGTCTTCAGGGAACATGAAGTACATACTCAGGGGAACATAATGCAAGTGTTTTTAGACTTTGTCACTTCTTATAACTCCCGGGATGAGTCCTCCAAGGTACGACAAGAGGAGTAACAGGGATGGTGACAAATTACTGTGTAACAGATGCCCCCTAAAGCATGAAGTCCGAGAGGTGGAGAGGGGTGAAATGCTTTACAAGAACACACAAGAACACATAAGAACACATATAGTTACTGCTGCCGAGGATCTGTGTTAAGAGACATGACTGATAGTTCAATTACATGATGTACGTGGTATGGTCGCAGCCATCCATAAGAGAGTACATAAATAATCTAGATCCATAGTATGGACGCAGCCATCTGGTTAGGATCAATGAATTGACTCAGGTATGGTCGCAGCCATACAGTGAATGAGTCAAGTATCAAGAATCACGCCTGGATTACAACAGACACAATCCAGGGTCTTGCGCTCCATCTCAACCTGAACAAGAGTACAAGTTCAAGCATGTGAATATATGAGCTGAAGTCGAACATGCATGAACATCATCTGATTACCAGTCAATAGTGGAAACTGTTAATAGACGCGAGAGGTACCACCAATAATGACAATGGTCCTCAAGGTACTATAGGTACAATCTACGGCGTGTGAATTAATGATCTGAAGTCGAACGCCCGTAGAATCATTCGATCGGAGGCCAATGATGAAAACCTCACGTCGAACACGAAGAACCTGCCATTGAGGCATGCAGGCTCCAAGGCACTGGAAAGGAGTCTCTAGATCAACTTCCTGGATAATGAGTTGAAGTCGACAGGAAGTGACCTTGATCGAAGGTGGGCCATAATGTTTCCCACATCATCGACACGAGACAGAGAGATAATGTTGTGAATCAAGATTGTGCGAACTATCAGAGGGAGGTTGTTTCTTTGCAGAGGTCAACTTCTCTTGAACATATCGGCGGCACATTAATGGAATCGGCAGTATTTGACATCAATGTATCAAAGGTCATAATGACGAGGCAATGAGTGGATGAGAGGTCAAATAAGGTACCCAAGTCCATGGAAGCAAGTGAAAGATATGAGATGAGATATCCCCACCCCGGACACGAAAGCAGAAAAGTGCCATGTTCAAGAGCGACATATTGCCGTCACGGTAATAATTATGGTTCACAAATTTTCTTTCCCCCCCCGCCATTTCTGGCGAGTACCCCAGTTATTTTTAACAAGCTTGATGGGGATAGCATATGCTTGTGTTGTGACAAAATCCGATGTCATTAAGTTTTAACGAGTCTGACAAAGGAATAACTCGGCGTCTTTTCATGTTTAGAGAGTTTGAAAAGACAGCAGAAAAGGAAACTCCAGGGATGTCCTTTTTCATAAAGTTGTGTCTCTCGGGCCCGAAAAAGTATAAAATAATACCCGAAAGAACCGCCCAATCATTATGATCGAGGAGTACTTTTCATAATTAGTGATTTCGACCTGAAAAAGTAAAAAAGCGGTCAAAACCACGTTGTTTCGTAACCATTAATGAGTTTGGAACGACAAAAACCCGGTAATCTTTTTATGTTTTAACGGTCGACAAAAAGAACTTAAAACGACCGCCCCTTATTACCATTTAACGAGTCAAGAGGAGCGACTCGGCAATCTTTTCCTCTTTAAATGGTCAGAAAAGAGCTGAAAGCGGACCTCCATTTTTATTTTCTTTAACGAGTCAAAAAGGAAAAATACTCGGCAATCTTTTCATATTTTATGAGTCAGAAAAGAGCGTAAAGGCGACTCATCCTGAAGGAACGAGTGGTATAAAGGATAGCAACTGGTTCCAGTAATGGTGGAACTTACTCGAAACATGTAAAGGTTAAGAGGCTGGCTAATAAAACCACTCATCGCTGCGGTTCCTCAGGAAAGGAGAAACAAGCAAGTGAAAGCATATGATCGGCCAAAGAGATGGTGGCGATGGAATGAAACAACCAAGGCTCATCTAGCAGAATTTAGCAGATAAAAGGCAATCACAGGATGTAAATCAGGTATGGGTTCATTTTTACACAAGCTTGAACCATGGAGAACTCTGCTTAGATTCAGTTTCATGTTTACACAAGCTTGAAACGAAAAACTATGCTTGTTATTAGTTCGCATGCCCCCAGCATAATAATGCAAATCGAGGTACATGCCCCCCAAGCTTCATTGCATTCAACAAAGTGGATGGAATGAAGGTTCACTCTCGAGATCTGTTAAAGAATCGACTTGTATTTTACGAGATCTTAATCAAAAGAATCGATTTGGAAAGGGAGTTGTTTCATTTTTTAATGAGGTTGACACAGTAAAAGAAGTATCCTCATAACCCTTGTTTCATTTTTTAATGAGCTTGACACAAGATCAGGAACTATGCTCGAACACCTAGTTTCATTTTTTAAGGAGCTTGACATAGGAAAGGAACTATGCTCCGACCAAACTTCATCATAATGAACAGGAAGTCAGGGCTGCCAAGAGTGCCACTCCCGGTGGAAGGACAACATCTCGGAAGTCAGGACCCAATGCCCCCAGGACACTGTGCACGACGGCGGTATCGCTGGATACAGGCACGGGATAGGTGGCCACGTAGTTGATCTGTGGTGGGGCAGATGCAACTGGTGGATGAAAACCAGGAGGGAATGACGACTGCGCAGGAGGGACCCGTGGACGAACGAACGATAATTGATCGATAGTCACAATTCTTCCATCGTGTGGAAAGCAAACCACATGGAAAAGTGAAGAGACAAGGGCCCCCATGGCATAAACATAGTCACGACCAAGGAGAAGACTGAAATCTAAAGCACCTTGGGTAACCATTACGTCTATATAGACGGTCTTGCCTCCCAAAGTAATAGGGAACTTTGGAAGGATCCCTAATGGTTGACTAGTTCCTCCGTCAAAAGCCGTCAGATTCGATGCTACTGGCACAAGCTGTGGGGAACCCAAAGCTTGCCAAGTGGTGGCAGACATAAGACTAACAGATGCACCCTCATCCAAAACAGTGCCAGGTATCGCCTTATTATAGGCGTGTACCGTGATCCAGAAAGGCACATGGGATGGAAGGTGGAGTTTAGTCAAACGACTCCAGTCGAAGGAAATGACTGAACTACTTGGTGGGGGAATCGTATGATTGCCCCCCTGCGGGACCGAAGCAGGACTCTCGGGAGCAGCTGGGATAGGAGAGTCATTTTCGGACGCAGGAGAATCTGAGGAGAGGAGAAGAACATGGGAATGATGCTCTTCCGAAACAGAGTGATCGGGTGGTGAACTCAAGTTGACACTCTTTCCGACCAATGGTTGGTCTGGAACAGGCTTGGCAGAGCCAAGTTCAGGAAGAGGAGGCTCGACAAGAGAGGAATCTTGGTTGATCTTTTTGTCAGTAGGTGAACGATCTGCGGCTGCAGAGAGACGTTGATAGCCAACGGGAAGTTGGGGTGAGGGAGCTGTAAGACTTTCCAAGACAACAGAGGCTTTATCCATGAGCGGACAAAGGTGAAGGGGATGATTGCCTTCACAAAGTCTACAGGGGATTCGAATCTTCCCTTTTCCCTTACCATTCCTAGCTGGTAAGGTAACATCGCCATGATCTCCAGAGGACGATGAGGGGCAGGCCGGATCACGAGACCACACTTCTAAGACCCTGGGAATACCAGGACAATCGCGAAGAAGATGGTCCTCCTTGCACAACCTACAAGGAAATTTGACCTTCCGCGGAGGAGCAGAAGGTGGCTCGACTTGAGTTGTACTTTTAACCTCTCGCTTAGGAGTCTTCTTCTTCTTCGTCTTCTTCTTCTTCTTCTTAGCCACCTGGTTACTTGAATCCAGACTTTCGCCAGGCGAAGTAGAAGATGAGGACGCAGAAATAGGCGAAGAAGGGGAGAGGTCCACCTTGGAATCAACATGATGTTGTTCGGGTGGAGGAGGTGGTGGTGGACCCGAACTGAACGGAGGAGCACTAGAGGGTATCTCAGGCTCCTTCCCGGTAGATGGCGGGTAATCTTTTGTTCGAGTACTGATATTGATGGGTATCGTTCCAGCCATAAACACTTGAGAACCAAAGGAAGAGGGAGGCTGAGATGGGTCAGCCACCATTTGAGTTTTTTGAGTTTGCTGTGAGGGAAAGGGTTCTTTAAGCACCGCAGGAGTCCCGGGAGTGCCTTTCAACAAACGACTAACTTCGGACCGCCTGGGGCAGTCCTTTGTATAGTGATCCTCATCACAGATAAGACAAGGATACTTGGGTTTGCGTTTGGCACCATCCTCGGGCGGAGGGTTAGGGGCTTCCTGCTTGGGTTGATCTGGCTTATTCTTCGGTTTCCCTTTCTTCTTTGCTTTCGAGGCTTTGTTTGTCGTATTGGATTGGACGGCATTGACCTCGGAAGTAACATTCGAAGTGGGTATTACCTGGGAGGTGGGTTCATTCGGAGCAGAAGTTATCACACTCGAGACCACCGAGTTTGAAAACAACCATACGGGCAAACCGATGGTTAACCCAGGCAAAGACAAAGTTGCGATATACTGAACACCGACATTTCCAACAGCAGGAAATGGACTAGGGTTTCCATCAGGGGGAACACCTTGGCCGGTGGGCTCAGGGAAGGATGCCATTGAACGAGAAAGAATCCTACTCAAGCTAACGCAAACAAAATCTAATTGGGAAATGTTATCGTGGCCAATAAATTTTAGGACGCAAAGACACAACTTGACCTTTTCATGTTTTAAGAGTCGAGAAAAGGACAAAAGATGACTCTAGTCTCCTTCGAATATTTAATGAGCACGAAGTGACAAGACGCTCACAGGCACCTTTTCTTTTAGGGAGTCTGAAAAGGATCAAAAGTGACTACTCTGGAGACTCTAGGTAAAAGGTTTACCAAACAATCTGTAAAACTGCTTATACACCTTGGCAATCAGATGAAAACCAAGGACTTCCCATACTGCAGTCAATCTTCCCGAATGATGTGTTCAGTGCATTACGGCTTGTAAGGCGGCAGACTCAGCTTCCTATGGATAAAGGATAATAGCCTAGTGGGGTCTCCCGTATATACGTGACGGTACGTGGGAGCTCAGTCCGTGTTGGCACCTATCGTTTCACCGTGGAGGAATCACCCAACCACTCGACGATAAACTACCAGGTTTAAAGATGCCGGAACACGTCTCTAACCTAGACCTCTAGAGTATTTGCATTATGTTCCAATGTGTTGTTATGTTCATTGAGTTTATTTTAAAGTTTATCTTCGATTATGTTTCAGTTTTTGGTCCTACCGTATGTGATATCTCAAAAACTTCTTAAATGCAAACTATATGCCAAAATTATATCATTTTGATTCGATGAATTCTATCTACAGGAGGGTTGAGATCTTTTCAAACGAAATGATCACTCAACCAAAAACAAAGATCCTAATGCAGCTAATAACAAGAAATGAAATTTTTTCTTTTTCTTTTTAATAGCAACAAACAACAACAAATGCTAACTAATATGATGCAAAAGATTTTTTTTTTTTCTTTCCTTTAAGATGGCATGATGCATTTAAACAAATTTTAAGAGATATGCACAATCCAAGTTCACTCAATGAAATAGAACCAATTCTGAAACACCAAAATGAACTATACAAGCAAGGAAAAACACAAAGACTTTCAATGAACCATGTAATCTAAGTTCAAATGAAGTCAATTCAAAGAGGCTAGAAGTGAATCACTCAGAGTATAGAAGATCAAGCTTTAAAAAATCACTGGATAGGTGCAGAACACAACCAACAATTTGACTGGATAATCAAGAGACCGAAACTTCCCACAGAAGGCTAGACATGCAAAGTCACTAGATGTTCTAGGGCTGAGACGAAAATTAATAGAAATAAGCAAACAACTGAAGGATAAAGGCTAAGACCAGTCAAGCAGAGGTTCAACACACTTCCAGAGGCTGTAAGAGATATAAAAAGAGACTGAAAAAGCTTTCCACCCACACACAGGCAAAATTTACAGGGCTGGCGCGACTGTCAGCTTGCAACTTGCTCTACCACAGGATTGGCGCGAGTTGCTTTTGAGCAACATGCGCCAACTGGCACGACTGTCAGAGTAATAACCGCGCCAATTAAGCTTGCCGGCTAGAAAAATAAATAATACGACCTCAGGTCGGGTTGACAGTGCTCAGATGGGTCAAACAGTAAAGAATAAGCTCAAAACTGACTCAGAAAGCTCATTCACTCAAGCAAGTAGAAGAAAATTAACATGCAAGACAAATTCCAAATAGCTTCTCCCCAGTGGAGTCGCCAAATTGTTGGGTAGGTAAATCCCCTCTGCGGACAGAGGCGATCCCACTAGCCTAAAACAGAACTAGCCACAATCAAACCATGCTACTACGCAAGTTCCTAGTTATGCATCAAAGGTGAATTAAGAAGACCAACCTGGAATCCAACGCTATGATTGAAGCAGAGTTGATATTCCCGCTCCCTTGCTCCAGCAGATCATAAACGAACACCTGCACATGCAAAGGAAGAGACAGATACCAACATAAAATCTACCAAGGCACAACTATATTTCAATCAGAAAGGAAATAAATCAACACATCACCATAATAGACAATGAGATTGGAACTATAATAGCAGTCGCTCATTAATTAATAATAAACAGGAAAAGTTACAACCATGGTTCTGACGTTGAACCTCTCCTGGCTGGGCGAGTAACTATATGTGTCTTGCAATGCATCTCCTCTCCGGCAGCATAACCTCTGTAGCATTCACTAGCATTCCTTCAAGAACTCAAGAACTCAACATCTAGCACTCCATGACTAATGACTATCACTAGCTTGTCAAATGCATAAGGACAAGCTTATATAGATGAAGAAGGGAGGAGGATACGATGAACCGGGACACCTATTGTGGATTAACATTATCCTCAAAAGCCATTAAAGATGGAGATAGGATAGAGCTCGACATAAGACTGATTTTTTATCCTCAAAAAGCTCCATGTAATGAAGGAAACAACAGTCGGACGTGCGTTAAGGCAAAAAGCATGACCAAACTTGGTTGGCGCGACTGCTGCTCTAAGACAGAGTGCCAATGGTCATGCCCTCTTTTGAGGATCTCCATGATTGGCGCTAGTAAGATACTGTGGACCTGCGCCAATGGAAAAAGAGCACTTTTCAGGGACAATCTGTAGAAGGTGTCTTCAGGGAACATGAAGTACATACTCAGGGGAACATAATGCAAGTGTTTTTAGACTTTGTCACTTCTTATAACTCCCGGGATGAGTCCTCCAAGGTACGACAAGAGGAGTAACAGGGATGGTGACAAATTACTGTGTAACACCACCCCTAGAGGAACAAGGTCAACCAATTACAGCTTCTCCCAGAAGTTCTCCACCAGAAACGACTCATAATCAGTCAAATCAGGATCATTTCAGCTGCTCCACTAGCTAGCTGCGTTGCATAGCACCCAAGTACACTAGCTAGGTGCGTTGCAACGCACCTAAATGCACTACCAGGGTGCACTGAGTGGGAAATGACAAATGGCAGTGTCATTCTACGAGGTGGACAGACAATGGAAGCTTCCAGAATCTTCCCCAATGACACTTGCCTCACTGAGTTCGACCAAGGATGAGTAAGAAGCTCTCAGTCTCCAAGTGGAAGCAAGAACTGACAGAGAGAAGCCACTAGTCAAATCATAAGCTGACTCATCCTCTTTGCATACATCTATATATGGATCCCTCATCCCAGAGATCCAGAGGCTGGAATTTTGTACATTGCAGAGAATTGCTGTTGGTTTTGAGATAGAGATCAATGTATTGGGTGATTTATGCTTTGTTGGAGGTGAAGAGGGGATTCCTTTGCTGGGGGGTTGATGTTGGATCAGGAATCATTGGTTGTAACTCCTCCTGGACCTTCTTGTTACATCAATAAAACTATTTGAGTTTCTCCTACATGCTTGTGTATCAATGATATTTTGTTATATTTGCGTGTTTAGATTAACTCTGATCCTAAGCTATTTATGAATATAAATCCATGTCTTTGTGTAGTTTTCCTCTTCTGTGATCTTGCAGGAACTTGGTGAAGCTGGGCAAGTAAGGGAGCAGGTAGTTGGAAGCTGTCAAAGAGGAGAGAGATTGGATCAAAGGACTAGCGCAAGACACAGGTTGGTTCATCCTATTCCTCTTCGTTTATAGTTCATAAAGAAGAATACGAAAATAGTTTTCTCTGTTTGTTTCTAAGGTACTGTCACACCTTAGTGGGATAGGGGCGTTCTGAGTAGACACTTTTCCCGTTAACAAAATGGCGACTCCACTGGGGAACGTGTCTAGTTAGTTTGTTTGTGTTTCTCTTGTTGTTTGTTTCATAAACACAGAAGTAGCAATCAAACTGCATTTGCCATTATCAAATGCAAAGTAGACACCTGCTACTTCAATCCATTCACTGGATTTGTTTATAATTTGAACAACTGATTTACAAATGATCTGATTACCATTTGTGATAGCTCTTAGACCTCCTTTAAATCCACCCTCTGATTGTGCATTACTGATTTCTTTTACTCGGCCAAAAACCATAGATTAAACTGCAAACCGTGACCCAGAACCCGGAACGAATTCTTGTTTCTGCCCCAGCGCAAGCTCTGTGAAGAGATTCTGCATTTCAACGCAGTTCCCGAGAGGGCTACCTGCGCTGCAATCCAGTTTCTCTGTCTAATAGGTGCGCTGATCAGCCTAGCCCTATGCAGCTGAGGTTCTTTGCTTCATTTTTTCAGTTTTGTCTCTGATTTTTGCAGCTTGTAATCAGTGTGTGTCTTTTTAAAAACCCCTTTTCTTTGCCTTAATTCCACCTCCTTTGTACAAAAATACTGTAGATGTTCTTTTTGTGTTTGTTACATCATTTACAGTTTTCCATTGAAAAAGTAAAATAGTCATACTGTCGTCCTTGGATTTAGATTTGTCGTAAGTGTCGATTTTGATCTTAGGAGAAAGTTTATTTGTTGTTGACAGTCGATTATGCTTTTACCTTTGGTTTGAATTTGTCACTTTCTAGTGTCAAAACGAGTGTTTATTTCAAAATCATAAAGTGTCGTAATCTTCTCTACCTTTTGATTTCGAAAAGAAGCTTGTTTGTGTTTTTCACTTGAAAGCAAATTCAGATTTGTACATCAACTTTCTTTTTTAGGCATCAATATTAAGAAAGTGAAAACAAATACATGCATATGTGCATTTGCATATTGATAGTCTGTTTGGCTTGATTTAGGAAAAGTGCATTTACAGTGTGCTCTTTGCTCTTTGAGAAAAGATTTTGTCTTTCTTTTCCCCTTGTAGCTAGGATTTTCATTGCTGAAAAGAGATAAAAGCTTGCTTATCATCTTTAGATTGCATTTTAGGAATTATATCTACATCTCGTGGTGATCCCAAAAGGAAAACTTCTAAGAAAGATCAACTTAAAATAAATTGAATGAATCTAACAACGCTTTGGAACTTAACGCACAACATTTAGAGGTCTAGGCTAGAGACGTATTCCGGCGTCGTAAAGCCTGGTAACTGTTGTCCTCACTGATGGTTGGGTGATTCCTCCACTTTGAGACGATAAGTGCCAGTACGGACTTGTGCTCCCACGTACCGTCGAGTATATATTGGGAGACCCCTATAGGCTTAAAACATTTTATCCATAGGAAGCCGTGTTGGCCGCCTTACTGATCGCAATGCACCGAACACAGCATTCGGGAAGATTGACTGCCGTACCGTAAAAAGTATTCTACAGTTTTGCGATTGGTTTGGTACTCCCTCTACCTAGATCTCTAGAGCAGTCCCTTTCGTTCCTTTTCAGACTCCTTAATGGAAAAGGTCCATCTGAGCACTTGTCACTTCAGGCTCATTAAAAATCGAAGGAGACTAGAGTCATGTTTTGTTTTTTCTCGACTCTTTAAAATTGAAAAAACAAGTTGTGTCAAAGCGTCTTAAAATTTATTTTAAATGGAATATTCATACCCTTTTCCTACGTTGATCTTAGGTTGAGAAAATGGAGTCTACCAACCAAGGAATTCCCCTTGGTGGAAATCCTAGTCCCTTCTCCTCTTGGGGAGATGTTGGTGCACCCCATATGGCCACATTGTCGCTTCCAGGACTGGCGATTGGCTTGCCAGTCTGGCTCTTCTCAAACAATGTCGTTCAGAACACCACTATTCCTGAACAATCAAATCAGCAATTAGACGAGTCCAGAGTTGCCCACCAACCTTCTACTTCCTCTAATTCTTCTTCTCCTCCTTCCTCTTCGCTTGATGGGGCTGGCAAAGCCAAAAATCAAATTCCTAAGGAGAAGAAGGAGAAGAAGAAGAAAGAGAAGAAGAAGAAGGAGCCAAAGGCAAATGGGGGAAAACGAGTGTCGTCTAACGAAAATCCACACACTGCACTGACCAGGCCTAAATCGCCATGTGTCATTTGCAAAGGAGACCACTTTCACAGAGATTGTCATTGCATCCCTCAGATACTAAGGGGCTGGTCTCCTCATTTGCACAATCCGGTGTCATCAACCTCTGATGATCATGTTGAAAGCACACCGTCAACTAGCGAAAGTGAAGCCCCAGGACAAAGAGGGAAAGCTAGATTTCCCTGTAAACTGTGCAAAGGAAATCATGCCATCCACCGTTGTCCCTTCTTAGATGAAGCGAAAAGAGTTTTGGATGATCGTCCGGTTTCACCGTTACGACTTCCTCCTGGATATAAAAAACTCTTGCCGAGTCCGTCGCTAGTTGAGAATCCAGCTGGCCCGCTCAATTGGTCGGCTGAAACGCCTATCATCGAAGATAAACCATCTGAATCCATACCAGACGAAAGTCAAAAGGTCGAGGCGGCAGTTGACCCGGTCTTGCCTTCAGAGGTTTTATCTTCGGATGATACAGTCACTGAAGAGAACAAGGATGACACCGTCCAAATTCTCTTCATCAACACGGACTCTGACGAACATGGGGGCAATCTACCCATTCCCTTACCGCAGGAGGGAAGTTCTTCAGAGCCATACCCGTCCGTCTACTCGGTCCCACCTCCAAGCAACCTAGTTGTCTCCTTCGACTGGAATCAACTAGGCAGACCCCGTTTACCAGCAAGCATACCATTCCGAATTATCGTTCAAATATATAGAATGGTCATGGCTGGTACCATCATAGATGAGGGGGCTTCTGTGAGTATCCTTTCCTCTATTGCTTGGAAAGCGCTTGGTTCGCCATCGCTGTTGCCTGAGATGAGAAATCTGACAGGCTTTGATAAAGGAACCAGTCGACCTTTAGGGATCCTTCCCAATGTGCCCATAACATTGAGAGGGAAGACAGTTCAAATGAACGTAATGGTAGTTCAAGGACCCTTGGATTATAACCTACTCCTTGGACGAGACTATATTTATTGCATGGGAGCCATCGTCTCCTCACTCTTTAGAGTAATGTGTTTTCCGCACGAAGGAAGAGTGGTCAAGCTCGTGGACCAGCTTTCATTTCCCGGATCACGCATAGCAAATAGTCATATACCATCCTTAAATGGTCTCTTCACGCAAGAAATGTCTCAATCCCCAGTCCATCCTCCCGATGAGCGCGAGTAATTCGGAGGGATATGACTGAAACCCAGGGGGCATGCGTCCTGGTCTGCTTCGGCAGGAAAACTTCGGGTATAGGGTAGATTTCCGCGGGAGAATATGACTAGTCTGTACCCCATCCGTGATTGGAAGAGGGGTTATTCTAGAACAAGATTCTCTTGTCAAAGTTATGTGAGTTGACAGAACAGAGTCACTCGCCTTTGTTTATCTCGGTAGACATCGCCGAAGAAGTGTTTTGTTTGCACCGTGAATCGAGCAATCTTTGGGTAACCTGTAAGAGGTAGGCCTCTCCCGATAAAACAAATGTTTTATTGGACTGAAGAAGGGGTAACCTTGAAACCATACTTTATACCTGGGGGCATGCAAACCTTTTGGAGTGCAAGCGAGGGGCGGCTATTTATTTTTTAAATTTTTAGGACCTCTAACCCTTTAAACTCGTAGGATTAGTCGTCACCTAACTTGCGTAAAGAAAGGATGTGGGGCAAAAATCTAAAAGTTGCCGTTTTATATGAGACATTCTTATCATATGACTGGATTAATCGAGCAGTTTTAGCACATAGTTCAAGCTCGTTAAAAAATAAACATAAGACATGAGCAAATGTTTCCACCCGCGTTTAAGCTCGTTAAAAAATGAACTAATCCCCGGTAAATAACCACCGTGAATGAAGCATTTCAGCCATTAAAGCCTTGGTCGTGTTTGCACCGTCACCTCCACTTTTCATTGGCCGATCATTCACCTCCATTTGATTGTTTACCCATTTTGAGGAACAGCTGCGAAGAGTGATTTCACTAGCCATCCTTGTGACACTGCCGTGATTGGAAAATTCCAACCCTTACCTGGAATCAGCTGCTACCCATTTTATCACTCGTTCCTCAAAAGACGAGTCTTCTTTAAGCTCTTTTCAACTGACTCGTAAAATATGAAAAGATTGCCGAGTTTTGGCCTTCCAGCTCATTAAAGTGACCGGAAGTGCTATCCCTCCTCTAGATTTTAATCTTTTTGGACCTTAGGGATTATTGCACAAAAAGATCGAGCGCTTGTTTTGTTCGGCTCGTTAAAACTATCGAAAATTCATCCCTTCTGTATTGTTTTATACTTTTTCAGACCTAAGGGATTAGATGACGAAAAAGGAATTTCGGAGTTACCTTTACGTACCTTTTCAGACTCTCTAAAAATGAAAAGGACCGAGTTATCTTTGTCGTTAAACTCGTTAAAAATATTAATAGCGACAAACTTGTCTTTAGACGAGAACGAGTTTCACTATTGCTAGGCTCGTTAAAACATAGCGATGGGTTTGCCCGAAGGGCAAATTATAGAACAAGAATATGTTATCCTCCTCAAGCTTGACAAAAATAAAGAGGTACTGGTCAGCAATGACTGGGGAAAAATTGGGAAGAAACTCAAAAAATCTTTATTGGTAGCAAGTCGCTCTTGAACATGACACTTCCACTCCGTGCCTGAGTCAGGTTGGGTTGTTTCATTCACCGGTCACATCACCATGGTCACGCCATACCATCCACATTTGGGGTAAATGCTACCAATCCATCACATAAGTGTCGCCAACATGTTCAAGAGAAGTCATCCAGAGAAGTCATCCGTGTCCCATCCACTATCATACATTACACTTCATTCTTTCATGACCGCCATCCTGAACCATATATCATCAGATCGTTTTCACCTCCATCAAAATCATTTGCTCCGTTCCGTGTCATTGATGTGGGATTCATCAAGGCCCTCCTTTGACGGATCACTTCTTGTCGACATCAGCTCATTATCCAAGAAGTTGATCTAGGAACACCCCATTCAGTACTTTGAAGCTTGCATGCCTCAATGGCAAGTTTCTCACTTCCGGCGACAGGTATACATCAATGACCTTCGACCGAAAGATTTTGCGTGGTGTTCGACGCCAAGTCCTTTATTCACACCACATGAATTGTACTGCAGTACCTTGAGGGTCATCATCATTATCGGTGATTCCTCTCGTGTTTGTCAACAGTTTACATCATCGACTGGTAATCAAGCGATGTATTTCCATGTTCGACTTCAAAACATTTCTCACATGGATCGACTTGTACTTCGAGTGAAGATCAGACGAGATTGAAGACCCCGGATCTAGTTTCATCCATCCGGGCTGCGATATATATTCAGGAAAAATAAAGACATTGACATGTACAACATTGCAGCACAGATAATCATCCTACCAAAAGGATGATGACTTCATTAGAATCATCAGTCTACCATCAGACGATTGTCTGTCCTGTGTACATAAAAATGAATTTATAAAGTTGAGTGAGCATGGGAATGCCCGCCTCAGCTAGATCATGAAAACAGTATGAAGATAATGTATTGTATTGTATCTTATTACAGGTCTCCTCCCAGCATTGAAAGAACTTCGGATCCTCCTAATAAAGCATTTCACCCGATAAACGACCTCATAGTTTAGGGGGCAACTGTTATAAACATTTTTGTGCCTTACAGCTCTAAGCATGAAATGTCCATAAACCAAGGGATCCTAAGTCCCTAAAAGTGTTGTTCCCACCCCTAGAGGAACAAGGTCAACCAATTACAGCTTTTCCCAGAAGTTCTCCACCAGAAACTGCTCAGAATCAGTCAAATCAGGATCATTTCAGCTGCTCCACTAGCTAGCTGCGTTGCATAGCACCCAAGTACACTAGCTAGGTGCATTGCAACGCACCTAAATGAACTACCAGGGTGCGCTGAGCGGGAAATGACAAATGGCAGTGTCATTCCACGAGGTGGACAGACAATGGAAGCTTCCAGAATCTTCCCCAATGACACTTGCCTCACTGAGTTCGACCAAGGATGAGTAAGAGGCTCTCAGTCTCCAAGTGGAAGCAAGAACTGACAGAGAGAAGCCACTAATCAAATCATAAGCTGACTCATCCTCTTTGCATACATCTATATATGGATCCCTCATCCCAAAGATCCAGAGGCTGGAATTTTGTACATTGCAGAGAATTGTTGTTGGTTTTGAGATAGAGATCAGTGTATTGGGTGATTTATGCTTTGTTGGAGGTGAAGAGGGGATTCCTTTGCTGGGGGGTTGATGCTAGATCAGGAATCATCAGTTGTAACTCCTCCTGGACCTTCTTGTTACATCAATAAAACTATTTGAGTTTCTCCTACATGCTTGTGTATCAATGATATTTTGTTATATTTGCGTGTTTAGCTTAAATCTGATCCTAAGCTATTTATGAATATAAATCCATGTCTTTGTGTAGTTTTCCTCTTCTGTGATCTTACAGGAACTTGGTGAAGCTGGGAAAGTAATGGAGCAGGTAGCTGGAAGCTGTCAAAGAGGAGAGAGATTGGATCAAAGGACTAGCGCAAGACACAGGTTGGTTCATCCTATTCCTCTTCGTTTATAGTTCATAAAGAAGAATACGAAAATAGTTTTCTCTGTTTGTTTCTAAGGTATTGTCACACCTTAGTGGGATAGGGGCGTTCTGAGTAGACACTTTTCCCGTTAACAACATGATACACACAATACAACTCAGATCTGATCTCCAAATCTCCCCCGCTCCTTGCCTGCCTCCACAGCTCAATAATTGCTCAAGAATGAATGAGAATGGTTTACCAAACTCGTATTTAACCTCCAAAGAACCACTCGCACTGGGAAAAATGTGAGCATAGGCTATAATACTTGGTATTGGCCAATTCATTGGCATACTCAATCCCTTTGATTGTGCAAATCATCATGCACAACTATAGTCACAACTAATAGAAATCTAATCCTCTAACACCTGTCCCTCCTGAACTGAACATGCACTGACATGCAACTGATTTAACTGATGTATTCTATAGTTGCATTATGAGTTAATAATTAGTTGAACAACTCATCATTAGTCTATTTGCAGTTAGACTAATTAAAACTAGTTTAACCAAGTCAAACTGAACACAACTCCATCAACTCTACAATCAACTCCACCAAACTCAACTAATTGAGTTCTAACTGAAGTAATGCATGCAACAACTCAACTGACCCACAAAGAAAGTGTACTTCCTTCTGACGGCTACATGTGCCACTGTTGGGTCCCTATAATACTAGTGATTACCCCATTACTATTGTAGTTATACCCCTTATTTATATTGTTGTGCCCCTATTACCCCCTATTGTTATTTCTGTGCCCCATAGGATCCATCTATTGTTATTTTTATGGCTTTATATTATTATTGTTAGGTCGGCTGGATTATATTGTGACTCCTTAGACTCCTATATATAGAAAGGAGGTTTTGTCATTTGTATCATCCAAGAATTGTTCATTTATGTAATGTAAAGGAGGTTGCCCCCTCGAAGAGGCTGACTTCTAAGGCATTGATCTATCTTTTCTATATTTTCCTGAGCTGGTTTCATAACATTTGGTATTAGAGCTTTGGATTCTAGGGTTTCGCTGCTCCAAACAGATCATCGTAGAATTTTCGCTATAACTTTTTTTTCTTCTGTGAAGTTTCAGAAGTCGCAAAAAAAACCCATTTGAGAAGAAATTGCTTTGAACCTTGGGTCCGAATTTCAGAGCTTTTTGCGTGATATTTGCGGAGATATGATCTGAGGAAGTTGGTCTTTTTGCAGACTCCTGAATTACATTCAAAACAGGTGACCTGGGGAAAATAGTCATAACTTTCTCTCTAGAGATCAGATTGAAATTTCGTAAAAAGGTACAGAAAATTTACAAACTGTAGTTTCTTGTATGCATTTTTCAGATCCAAAGGTCGAAATAGTGACTCGTGGCACATCGTACAAGTTCGCTCTACTGAACTAGTCTATAATCAAGTCACTGTGGGAGATTTCGCATAACTCTTCCTTGGAGAATCCAAATTGGGTCAGACTTGTGGCATTGAAAAGACGACACAGAGGGCTACTACAGGCCACAATTTCAGAACTTAAAGATCTGAAAGTATAGAGTTACAGTTGTTTCAATATCGAGCTCCTAAAATCAAGAAAAAGCGAGATGAGGAAGTTTGATGGCAAGGATCCCGCCACATGGATATTACAGATGGAGCAGTTCTTCGATCTCAATAATGTGAAAAACACACAAAAGGTACATATGGAAACTGTATATTTGGAACCGGATCAATTTTTATGGTATGAAGGGCTTTGTTCTCATAAAAAACTTGTTACGTGGTCAATTTTCACGGAGGAAATGATAGCACATTATGAGGATACAAAGAGCAACACCTTCTTTAGAGCAACACCAAAACAATTGGAAAGAGTGAAAGGGCTTTGTGACATAGTGGAAAGAAAAATTATGGAAACCAGGAAGCATACCCCTCACAATTATAAAGATGGAAGTGTTGTTTCTCCTAGCCTTCCACAACCTACAAGGGTTACACCACAACAATTGGAAGAAAAAATAGAAAAAGGGCTTTGTTACAATTGTGATAGAAAATGCATTAAAGGTCATAAGTGTGCGGAGAAAAAATTATTTTACATAGAATATGAAGAGGAGGAAGCAAAGGATCAAGAAAAATCAAAAGAAGAAGGTATGCGCCAGGACCCCACCCCAGAGAAAGAAGAAATGAATCAGACGATATCTTGTAAAGCATTGGCAAGAATTACCACTTCTCAAACTCTCAAGATAGAAGGACATATCAAGAAGAAAAAGGTGCAAGAAGTGAAAGATCACATTGAGAAAAAAGAAATGGATCCAACCATATCTTGTAATTCATTGGTCGAAATTACCACTCCTCAAACTATCAAGATAGAAGGACATATCAAGAAGAAAAATGTTCAAGAAGTGAAAGATCACATCGAGCATCAAGAAATGAATCTGACCATATCTTGTAAAGGATTGGAAGAAATTACCACTCCTCAAAATCTAGAGATAGAAGGACATATCAAGAAGAAAAAGGTTCACGTAGTGAAAGATCACATCAAGCATCAACAACAAGTTCTCCAACTTTTAAATGATAACGCCACTTCGGTGCAAAATCAAATGAAACAACAGGTATATCAACATTGTAGTGAAAAATGTTTTGATGTAGGTGATTGGGTATTTTTACTGCTACATCTCAAGCAAGCTATTTATGAGAAGGAAATGTTGGAAATACTACATGCACTTAAAAAATGGAAACCTTACTGAATGGGAAGACTCTTCAAAGATGAGGATGTGGAAGCATTGTTTTGTGCTATTTCTCTTATCCAACTAGATTGGATAAACGAAGCAAGGGATGAATGGAAGAAGGATGAAGAAGTATGGCCACTTATTCAAAAGTTGCAAAAGATCCCAATTCAAACAATATTTCCAGAAATTGAAGAGGAAGGAAAAATCATATTGGAACCTGGAGCAGTTAGAGAAACAAGAACTCGACAGCTACAAAATCAATCAATTTCAGAGTATCTCATCAAGTGGAAGAACTTACCCATTGAAGATTCCACATGGGAGGACAAGAATTTTATGCAGAAGTATCCAGAACTACTCAAGCGTTGAGGACAACACTTTTTTGAAGGAGAGGGGCATGTTGGGTCCCTATAATACTAGTGATTACCCCATTACTATTGTAGTTATACCCCTTATTTATATTGTTGTGCCCCTATTACCCCCATATTGTTATTTCTGTGCCCCATAGAATCCCTCCATTGTTATTTTTGTGGCTTTATATTATTATTGTTAGGTCGGCTGGATTATATTGTGACTCCTTAGACTCCTATATATAGAAAGGAGGTTTTGTCATTTGTATCATCCAAGAATTGTTCATTTATGTAATGTAAAGGAGGTTGCCCCCTCGAAGAGGCTGAATTCTAAGGCGTTGATCTATCTTTTCTATATTTTCTTGAGCTCGTTTCATAACAACCACTTCTGTAGCTCAAACTGAAGTGCTCCAAGAGAATAAGATCAAGTTTATAGTCCAAATATTATTATGAGACAATAATATTTGACTTTTCTATTTTTGACTAGCAGTCTAAAAATAGACTCTGATCACTCCTGCTGTGATCACTCCTGTTGTGATCACTCCTGCTGTGATCGCTCTTGCTGTGATCGCTCTTGCTGTGATCACTCCTGCTGTGATCACTCCTGCTGTGATCCAAAAATAGACTTTGCGCCATAATTTGCCTGCGGGCCCACTTAGTGAAGGCGACTCTTTTCACTAAGCTCCATCATCTTGTTGCATTATCAACAAGCATTTCTTTTTGCACACTTTTCAACACTCCCTCTAAAAAAGAAAGGTTTCCTCTCAAACCCGATCTTATAACTCTGGAATGTTCTCCATGCAACACACCTGGCCGGTCCACTTGCTCTGTCATCAAAGTCTCTGACTGCTATTGTCTCTGTCGACTGAAAACTCTGCATCTCTGTGCTCTTTAGTGTCTGACTGCTCTAGCCTCTGTCACTTTGATCTCTGACTGCATCTGTGCTGCTGCTAGTTCTATCTCCCAGCATTGCATCCACACTGCACCTCCCAACTGACCTCCCTGTTAGGCTAGAAACACCCTTTGATGCTGAAGCTCTACCTGCTGTTGACAAGTGCTCCCTCTCTGACATCTGTGCTATTGCAACATCTCCATGCATCTCGCACCATTACACACCTCTCCGTGCCACCTAGCGCTGTGCAAAACACTTGTGCCTCTCGCATTGCTGCAGCCTGCTACCTATGCGCTGTCCTGGGATTCCCTGCACTGTCGCTCTCTCTGCCGCTCCATCCGCATCTGTCTCTACCCAATCAGTCAATTCCTGCTACTACACATCAGGGCTCCCGTAGCAAGGTCTCATCTAAGAGATTGGGTACCTCAAGTATCCTGCCCCTCCTCCTTGGGACGATCACATTATATCGCCCCACCTCCTACCTGGAGGTATGGCTGCATGTGATCCCTCAGCCCACCTGGCTCGAAGTTTCCCCCTACTGAAGGTCTCTGCATGAGTAGATGTCTCTACTCGATCTCCTCTCATCTTCCCTTGTTGTGGCTCCTCCACAACCTCCTGAAGCTGCCGCACCAATCGTGGCTCCTCCACAATCGTCCAAGACTTCTTCTGGCTCTGCATGTTGAAAGGTAACATACCCTCCCTCTCAACCACCAAGTCTCCATCAATTGCCTCGCTGCTGAAGGCTTTGCATGCATCTTGAACCTCAAGAGCATACAAGTTCTTGACCTGTGAACCCTCCTCATGAAAACGAAAGCATCACACTTTCGATTTGTTAACCTTCTTCCTACCACTGGAAGAACTGGATTCAGAAAGAGAACCCTTCTCCTTCCTCTTCTTCACCTTACTCGCTAAGGCACAGTTCTCCTCATCCTGCATGGATGAAGAACCATCTCTAGTGCTCCGTCTAATCTCCTCTTGCACAAGATCTTACCAAAGTCTCTCCCATTCTGGTAGTTTCTCCCTTCCATTCACCAAGTCCTGGTAGCTATGCCAACTCTTAGGATGGTTAAGGAGTGCTAGACTCACCATCCTCATCCGACAGTCACCCCCACACTTCCCAGCTCATCCCGACATTGGCTGAACTTTGTGAGATACTGGGGCATACTGTCTCCATTCTCACACTTAATGTTTCTGAGTTTTATCTCTTGCTTTGGAATTAAATTCGAATTCCACTAGCTCAAAAACTCAACCACTTCCGATCTAGAATTCGTGAGAACAAAGTATTTCTTGTATAGAGATTGACTGTCTAGGCATTCACCGGATATCTCACCTTCCAAAAGAAGGATGAATCCAGAGGCTACCTGGCCTGATTACAAACTCTACCTGAAGAAATAAAATGTAAACACTTTCTGAATAATAGATCCGATGATCAATCCTCTCTTGATATCCTGTAAAAATCTCTTCTACAAATCAAGCAACTCTGATACCATGTAGAAATTTTGAATAATCTGACACATATTCACAGAGATTATCCTGATTATACACTTATAAGTGGAACATGCATAATACATAACCTCCTCTACGTTGATCATCAATTTACAGAAGCAGAAACATTCACAGGCGTACATAGAAGCACCAATCACGCATATCAACACAGTATTTTCCCAGGGAAAGCATCTCGCTAAAACCCCCAACTATTTGTATATTATAATGATTGAATCATGTAACAATACATAGTACAATACTCCTCACAATTACTCAGTACTATCTCCACATGCTACACACAATACAGCTCAGATCTAATCTCCAAATCTCCCCCGCTGCTTGCCTGCCTCCATAGCTCAATACCTTCTCAATAATGAATGAGAATGGTTTACCAAACTCGTATTTAACCTCCAAAGAATCACTCACACTGGGAAAAACTTGAGCAGAGGCTATAATACATGGTATTGGCCAATTCATTTGCATACTCAATCCCTTTGATTGTGCAAATCATCATGCACAACTATTGTCACAACTGATAGCAATCTGATCCTCTAACACCTGTCCCTCCTGAACTGAACATGCACTGACATGCAACTGAGTTAACTGATGTATTCTATAGTTGCATTATGAGTTAATAATTAGTTGAACAACTCATCATTAGTCTATTTGCAGTTAGACTAATTACAACTAGTTTAACCAAGTCAAACTGAACACAACTCCATCAACTCTACAATCAACTCCACCAAACTCAACTAATTGAGTTCTAACTGAAGTCATGCATGCAACAACTCAACTAACCCACAAAGAAAGCGTACTTCCTTCTGACAGCTGCATGTGCCACATCTGTAGCTCAAACTGAAGTGCTCCAAGAGGATAAGATCAAGTTTATGGTCCAAATATTATTATGAGACAATAATATTTGACTTTTCTATTTTTGACTAGTAGTCTAAAAATAGACTCTGATCACTCCTACTGTGATCACTCCTCGCTCCTGCTGTGATTGCTCCTGTTGTGATCACTCCTCACTCCTGCTGTGATTGCTCCTGCTATGATCACTCCTGCTGTGATCACTCCTGCTGTGATCGCTCTTGCTGTGATCGCTCCTGCTGTGATCACTCCTGCTATGATCACTCCTGATGTGATCCAAAAATAGACTTTGCGCCATCATTTTCCTGTGGGCCCACTTAGTGAAGTTGATTCTTTTCACTAAGCTCCATCATCTTATTGCATTCTCAACAAGCATTTCTTGTTGCACACTTTTCAACGCAAACCGTATTGAGGGACCTGACCATAAAGTGGATAATTTTTGGTAGGAGGTTTCCCTCCTCCTGTAGGATAAGTTCCAACTAAAGGTTGTCCTCCTGGGGGAAGATATGATGGTTTCCCCCTAGGTAGGTAATACCTGCTTGTTGGGTTTGTTTGAGGATTACCTACATTGCCAGAAATCATGTTTATATACTTATCAAATGTCAAGCCCTGAAGCGTAGGATCAGTTAACCTAGTTGATATAGTTAAAGGTTGCTTTGAGGGATAATCTCCTGAATATGTCCCATAAATAGATTGATATCCAGGGGGAACTGATGGGCCAACATATAATGTTGATTCTAGAGGAGTAGAAAACATAGAAGTATCTAATGGCATGGCTCCAAAAATCATTCTAGAATAATCAAAACTCGGTACGATAGAATGAGTAGTGTATTGTGAAATTCCTTGATCTAAAAAGTTAAAAGGCGTAAAATACCAAGGGTTGGGTCAAAAAGAGGAAAAGAGAATTACCTGAAAATCAGTTTGGTCATTGGTAAAAAATGGCATATTAGGTGCTTCTTCCTCTTCATCAGAAGCAATTTCTTCAACAATAATAAGACCATGGGGTAGACTATTGGTAATAAGGAGTTTTACTCGCAGTGGTCATGGAGAAGTAGAAGCTAAATTTGTTGAAGGTGATTCAGTTCCAAAAACGTCAGAGAAAGGTTCTTCAATACCTGGTTTGGTCAATTGAGAGTATGTAGTTTCGTTAGTATCTGATTTTGATTGAATAATTTTGGTAACTATTGGATCTATTACTTCTGAGTGTGACTCTAGTGTTTGAGGTTGATCGTATTCAGATTATATTACTTCAGGTCCTAGAATAGTAGATGTTCGTGGTTGATTTACTTTAGTTCCTGTTACTTTAGATCCTAGAATAGTAGATGTCTCTGGTTGATTTAATTCAGTTCCAGTTACATCATATTCTATAATAGTAGAAGTTTCATGTTCACCTGTAATCCCAGATCCTTTTGATTTTTATTTTTCAGTTTTAATATTTTCTAGCTGAGTCAGCGTATATTCATGGGGTTGACACAACATTCTATGTGATTTTCTCGTTAATTTAGCCACAATGATTTTTTGAATTAATAATTGACACAATATCAAAATTACACCTAAAGTCTCTAGAAAGTGAAAAACAAAAAATGTAACATGCGTTAATAAATCTAGGAATTAAAACCATACAAACTCACCTTTTACAGAGATCAATATTTAATAGTTGGTGATGAAATCCAACGTCGCAAAGATCAAAGAGAAACTTTTTATAGATATAAGTGTTCGGAACCAGTTACCTAAAAACTTGCTTAATGAAACAGTCTGGTGCAAGTAACTTTTCTTATGTCATCTCGAGCAATGATTACACTCCTAAGTGTCCAAGTGAGTCTAGTCAATGCTTGTTCCAGCTACAACGAGACCTTCCCTCTATTGTCACCTTACGTAGAGCCCTAGGATTATGGTCATGAAGTTTACCAACTAGACCAATCTTTCCTAGGGGGATAGTTGTAAATGAGACATAGATGCAAGGGTAGAGTAATAAAGCTCAATCCCCTTTAAAGCTCCTCAACATGGTTAATTGAAGGTTTACTTTCAAGTGACACAAAATACCTTTAGGCACCATTGTAATATGTGAAAATTGCTCTATCATATCCAATGAAGTGGGTATGATCACTTCACGAGATCTGACATGATATCATGCTTAAATAATGTATAAGAAGAGTTTCCCCAGAGAAAAAATGAAATAATTGGATTTCTCTCCCTCACTCAAGATACTATTATTTGTTTGTAGCTTTGGAAAGTTTACTTCCTTCCCTATTCCAAAGCCCTACACTTAAGCTATTGTAGGTGGTAAGAGCCCTAAAAAATGTAAAATACTAATTGATTTTATTTAACTCTATTTTATTAAGATTTTATTTACTCAATAGGTAATGAGAGTAAAACTAATGATATTATGACTCGACTTGAAATTCTAATGCAATCGAACATGCAATTTGTAATCTATTGTTCAATGAAATCATACATACGAAAAAGTGAGAGTTTCTTTGATTTTCATTTCAAATGAAAAATGAAAAACTCAAAACTTAACTTAAAAATATTTTCACCTGCAAGCCAATTCCACTTTGAATGAAATCCAGATGCAAAAATAAACTAAGATTTCAATTTCGCTTAAAGAACAAACAAACTCGAAACATCACTGATAAATCGAAATTTTCAAAATGCAAAGGAATCAAACAAGAGTCTAAAAATACAGTTTTCCTAATGAATGCTTTTAACTAATAGTTCCAAAAGCCAATTATGAAGGAATTCAAAACTAAAAAGAAACAAATTCTTTTTAATCATTAAGAAATGACAATCATTCTTCAGAAAACACACTAATTTATGAGAAACCCTAATTTGCAATTAAACAAAGAATTTCTTCATAAATAAGCAAGATTGATGATAGATCTGGTATATTTGGTAGAAAAAGATAGGAACATAGTAATCTTGAAGACAACCTATCTCTTTTTGATAAATCAGTAAACAAGCCAGACAAAGCCCTAACCAATTTTGCAAAAGGGACCAATTTCTTAGAAAGACTTAATAAAGCACTCAAATAGGTTCAAAAATATATGGGACAACTAAAACAAATATGATGACACTTTTATAAACCAAAATTCAGATTCTGGGTAGAAGAAAACTTAATTTTTCAAAAATTTCTAGGAACTACCTAGGTAAGCAGTGCAAACTAGTGCTCGTGTGCAAGCTTCTTAACACACAAATTGTGCATATTTGCACTCTCTGTATGAACAAAAATTGTGTTGGTATGGGAAGTCCAAAAAAAATAAAAATAAAGCATTCAAACCAAAAGGATATGAAAGATCATAAATTTGCTAAGACTCAGGTCTAGTTAGACAAAGAAGATCGGAAAGAAAAACCAAGAAAAGAGAAGAGACAAGTAACGTTCCCCAGTGTGGTCACCAATTTTCTAGGTAGAAAATCCCTCTTGCTAACAAGAGAAATTTCCCTAGATACTAAAGGAAACTAGAAACAAACAAACAATTGAATATCTCTTTCCCTAAGCTTACTTCGTTTTAATTATGAGTATAAAAGGTAGTGAATAAGCCTCCCACCTATTTGTGAAACGATTGATGAAGATCCCCACTTGTATTGATGTAGCTTCTCAATGCTTGAAAAGACTTGCAACCACAAACATAAGAAATATCAAAGACATATGCAACATAACAATTCAAGGAAGATTAATCTAATGATCAATTAGAAATTGAAATAACCTTAATGAATATCTAAATAACTATAAACCATTCATCAATTCAGTAATGAAATACAATGGAAAAAATGATTCATTTTTATTAATTCAAGGATAAAAAAGAGCCTTACAACCTTTTCCTTGATGTCATGGGGTTCCTCCCAAATGCCTCCAACCCTTTCCTTAGATGATAAGACTTCCAATCTCAATTCAACAACATGAGTCTATCTTTTCTGACCTCCTCTATCCGTCTACCTTCCGGTCAATTTAGAGGCCTAGAGGAAGAAGTTTAGATCCAAAAGAGGAGGATGAGATCCCCTAATTTGGGGATTAGGGTTCCTTAAGGAAAGGGAATTAGGTCCATCATCTGAGGGGTTTGGCTTGAATAGATATGACCTTGGATCCTTCAGTTGGGATATATTCACGCAACAATGCTTGTAGATCTCATTTTTTATTTTTATGTTTCTTTAATTCACCTGTGCGTTCTATAGTGGCAGATAGAGCACAATTTGTGCTTTTCTCAGGGATAAGTACAATGAATACGTAGAAACTTCTAGGAAAAGTGCACAAGTCAAACTTAAAAAGTTATACAAACCATTTTCCCCAAAATTCTCATAATATTATTCAAGGGAATTTTTATTGTTTGACCTCTAAGGGAGTTCAATGGAACATGTTCACAAATGGCAAGAAATCCATTTATATCGATCAAGTGTCATGGTGAAAAAATGATGTGTAAGAGCGAAAGATATATCCAGGAGAAAATTCCTCCTATGGGGTCACCCACTTTTGGTGGGTAAAATTTGGCTCCAACTAGGACATGAGATCACTACAAAGTGCAGAATCCATTTTCTCAAATGGGGAGGTCATGAGAACAACAACAATCTTCTAGGACTGCAAACCTATCCTACACATCACAAACAATGTTGTTGGTAATGTGTCAAATAGTTAACACTTTATTAAGTGTCGGATATTCGACAAGAAAACATCGAGTAGTCAATGCCAAAAAAATGTCGAAAATATCATTACAAATTTGATGCTTTGAGGTCAGTTTTTTATACCCACTTGTGTCGAATATGCGACGAGGAAAAATCAGTTGTGATGCCCACATTCATCGGATATGTCATGGGGAAACATCGAATATCCTTTGCCTTATATGGAAAAATGGTGATGCATTAACATTGTATATTCAACGCCTTATTACTCTAGTCCGACAAGACCCAATAGTTCATTTTGTCGTAATGGAATAGCAAGTTCGATGGTTAAGAATCGAATAATTGACGTTAAAATAAGTTTGTGCAATGAAGTGTTATAGCTCTTCTGCCTTAGATGCAAAAAATGGTGACACTTTGCTATCAGATATTCGATGACTTATTAGTCTAGTCCAATGGGAGCTTTTGACAACTTAGTGTTGGATAATCGACGATAGAACAAGTTTGTGCAATGAGGGTGTTATATCTTTGACGCTTTGTTCCATTCGTAGAGCGTAAAATATTTGATGATTATCGCATTGATGAAGAGTCAGATATTCGATAGTTCACACGTACCGTCAAATATCCAATGGGCTTGTACACACACACACACACACACACACACACACACACACACACACACACTTATATATAATTTGACGGTGCCCACATTTCCCTATTGCCAAGATACCTTTCCCTATTGCATAGATGAGCCCAATCTATGCTTATTTCTCAAGAAAGGGTGATGACTATTATATAATATTTAAATATTATAACTTTTAAATATTGACTAATATAATCATTTATTATTACAATATTTAATTATTATAAAATTTAACTATTAAACTCTAATAACTTTATTAGAAATCATTATATTACAAATAACTATAAATTGAAAACATTTTCCTTATATTATAGTCATATATATGACTACTCCTAATATTTAAGATAAATAAATATCTTAACCCTTTACATAAAGTACTTGAAGTCACCATATTATAAACAAGCATAAAAGCCACAATGTGGCTACTCCCTATCATAGTAAATCTTATCGAGACTTTTGGTCAAGAAACAACATCACAACAAGTACTAGAAATAATCCTATGTGGAACACAAATGTTGGCCATTCCACAACCATGAAAGTCCAAAACCATAGTTCTAGCTTGAATAAATTTTTGAGGTTTGACTACTTCTCATAGATCCTAGAACTATTTGTGATAAAAATGTGTGTGTTATTTAGTGTCACTCAAACTCTCATTCATTGTATGTGCGTGATAATTAGCATTGTTGAAACTCATGTTTATCAAAATATTTAAGTCATGTTCGCTGTCAGAAACACATATTATGCAACCAACTCACAAAATAGAAGAAAATATAGATCAACTACTTAACAATTAGCCTCTTCGAGGGGGAAACCTCCTTTAAATTACATAAATGATAAATTCTTGAATGATACAAATGATAAGACCTCCTTGGTATATGTAGGAGTCTAATGGGTCACAATATAATCAAAGCTTACATAACAATAATAATGTAGGGGAACAATAATATAGGGGGCTACACTAACAATAACAATAAGGGGAATACACTAGTATTATAGGGACCTAGTATGCCCCTCTCCTTCAAAAGATTGTTGTTGATGCTCGATGTGATCTTCCACGGCTTGAACCTTATAATTTTCTCTTAAAGATGATGTGATGGATGGTGGATGATATCCATAAAGTGCCATAAATGGGGTCATTTTTATTGTAGTATGGAAGGAAGTGTTATACCACCATTCAGCTAGAGGTAACCACTTGATCCATTGTGTTTGTTTATCAAAACCAAAGAAACTAAGATATCATTCCAAACATTTGTTCACTATCTCAGTTTTCCCGTTATATTGAGGATGATAAAATGAGCTATGAGCTAATTGAGTAGCAAGACAAGAAAATAATTCATCCAAAAATTTCCAGTGAAAATGGGATCTCTGTCACTTAGAATAGCCTTTGGGTTTCCATGTAGATTTTGAATTATTTCCATAAATACAGTAGCAATTATACTGGCTTTAAAAGGATGAGATAATTCACAAAGGTGTGCATACTTGGTAAGTCTATCAACTACCACCATGATGACACTCTTTCCTTCAGACTTGGGTAAAACTATGATAAAATCCATTGATACCTCCTCCCAATATAACTTGGAATGGCTAAAGGTTGTAACAGACTCGGGGTCTTTATGGTCTCAACTTTATTTTGTTGGCAAATCAAACATTCTACCACAAACTTCTAAATATTATATTTAAGGTCATCCCAAAAAAAATCCTTCTTGACCCTATGGTAAGTTTTTAAAAATCCTAAGTTCCCTCCTGAGGGGGAGGTGTGCAATTCCAAAATAATCTTTTGCTTGAGTTAGGAATTCTTATGAAGATATAAGCAATCTTTGTACCATAATGAATCATTTTCAAGATAAATGTATCAAACGTACTGGGATCTTGCTGCAAATTTTGAATGAGAATCCGCACCTCTTCATCATTCTTCCATTCAACTCTTACTTCAGCTATACAATTAGGTTGGATAATAAAAATGGCACAAATCAATGCTTCCACATCCACATCCTTTATTGAGAGTGCATTTGCAAAAACATTTTTCTTCCCATATTTGTAGATGATTTCAAAGTCATAACCCAACATCTTTGTGACCCATTTTTGTTGCTCTTCTGAAAATAATATTTGTTCCAAAAGTATTTAAGACTATCATGGTTTTTTTTTACCTTGAAATGTCTTACCATTAGGTAAGGTCTCCACTGCTTTAGTGCATGTAGTATTGCCAACATTTCCTTCTCATAAATAGGTTTGTGTAAATACTTTCCTTGATTGGATGAATTTCAAAAGAAACAGGTCTTCCTTCTTGCATTAAAATAACACCAATTCCATTTCCTAAGGCATCACATTCTACAATAAATATTTTTGTGAATTCTGGCATAGCTAAGACCGGTGTTCAACACATTTCCTATTTAAGTTGTTCGAAGGCCTTAGTTGCTTATGGAGTCCAAGAAAATGAATCTTTATTTAGAATTTTTTTTAGAGGTGCTATTGTTCTCCCATAATTCTTAACAAACTTTTGATAATACCCTATCAACCTGAGAAATACTTGAAGATGCTTTATGGTTGTGGGGATTTTCCATTCCTTAATGCATTTAATTTTTTTAGGGTCTACTTTAACACCCTCATGAGATATAATATGACCCAAATATTCCACCCCCTATACTCCAAAGAAACATTTGGAGGTTTTTTCATACAATTGTTTCTCCTCCAATAGTTTGAGCACCTTGTCAACATGTTGAACATGATACTTCCAAGGCTTGTTGTAGATTAGTATATCATCAAAAAATACTAACACAAATTTTCTAAGTGTTTGAAACTGGAATTCATCAAATGTTGAAATGTGTAAAGTGCATTAGTAAGGCCAAAAGGCATGACCAAAAATTCATAATGAACCTCATGATTTTTCAATGTTGTTTTCAGAATGTCTTTAATTTTAATTCTAATTTGATGATATCCTTAATGAAGATCTAGCTTGGTGAAGTAGATTGCTCCATGTAATTCATCCAACAATTCATCAATGACATGAATGGGAAATTTATATTTAATAGTGAGCTTTTTGAGCTCCCTATAATCTGGAATCATACGCCATGATTCATCCTTCTTGTGCACCAATAGTACTAGAGCAGAGAAATAAATTTGACTAGGTTGAATTATACCAGCCTCCAACATTTCTGCAACCATACATTGAATTTCACTCTTTTGGGCATAGGGATATCTGTAAGGTCTTATGTCTGTAGGAACACTTATTGGAATAAAATGAATAGCATGATCATTAGCACGAATAGGTGGGAGGCCTTCGCGAGTCTCAAATACTTTTGACAAATTGTCCAAGACTTTTTGGAGATCTAGAGAAATATATGATTTTGATGTTTGAACCTCTAGTGAGCATAATTGTGAAATTGCGCCCTGTTGTTCTTTCTTCATAAGTGTTTTCATGCCATTTGAGTTTATTATATTCCCTAGTTTCCCTACAATACCCCTTAATTCAACTTCCTTTCCTTCCCAAAAAAAAATAATCAAGAAAAGTTCTTGAAAATTAAAAGCTACCATCCCTAAAGATTGTAACCATTAGACTCTTAGTACAACATCAACACAATCCATTGGAATGGAAAGAATTGGAAAATTCAATACATATTCCCACATGGTTAGCTTTATATTATGGAACTTTCCAGAGTAATTTATAGTTCCTCCATTTGAAACCATCACTTGACACTTTGGTGCTCGATATAGGAAGAAATTCAATTCCTTGGCTATCTAGCCATGAATAAAATTATGGGTACTACTCGAATCAATAAACACTATTACCTTTTTCTTCTTAATATCTCCTTTTATCTTGAGAGTTTGAGGAGTCATAATTCCTTCCAATGCATTACAAGATATGGTCGGATTCATGTCTTATTTTTTTGGGGTTGGTTCCTAGTGTATATCCTCCTCTTTCAATGTTTCTTGTTCCTTTTATTCTTCCTATTCACAATCTATGTAGAATAATTTATTATTAGCACACTTATGACCTTTAACATATTTTTTATCACAACTATAACAAAGCCCTTTTGTTGTTTTTTTCTCCATTTGTTGTGGCATCAACCTTGTAGTACGTGGAAGGGTAGGATCAACAACACTTCCATATGTATAGTTGTGAGCGGTAGACTTCCTTGTTGCCATAATTTTTCTTTAAACTTTTCTTGCCACCCTGACTACCTTCTCCAAAGAATCAGGTTCCCAAAGGTGAACCTCATGTTTGATTTTATCCTTAAAATTCCCTATGAAGACATCAATATTATTCTCCTCTAGAATATCAACTAACCTGATATCCAATTTTTGGAAGTCCTCAATGTGCTTTTCCATTGAACCCTTTTGTTTGAGATTTATCAATTGGCTAAAGAAAAGGTGTTTCTCTTTGTATCCTCATAATGTGCTATCATTTCCTTCATAAAAATCGACCAAGTGAAAAGTGTTTTACGAGAAAAAAGTCATCGGTACCATACAAATTGATTGTGTTCTAAATATAAAGATGTAATGCATACCTTTTGTGTGTGTTGCACATCATGGAGATCAAAATATTGCTCCATTTGTAGTATCCATGTTACCAGATCCTTTCCATAAAACTTCCTCATATTGATCTTTTGTATGTGGTGGTTCTTAAACCCAACATTGGAGTCTCTAAAATCATAATTCATATTCCTTTTTTTCTCATCGTGAGTTTCATGGAATATCTTTTCTCCATTATGAAGCATTTCTTATAGATTCCATGTCTTCTTTTAATACATCCTTAAAACCTTCCATGTATAATTGTAAACCATTTTTCAAATCATACATCTTAGCTTCCATTTCATTTTTGGTTACTCTTTGCGAGAGTGAAATTTGTTGCACTTGGTCACATAATTTTCATATATCATGTTACATTTCTTCCTATTCTTCAAGTGTCATAGAAGAGATTTATGGTTTCTTACTAGGTGTGTCCATATTTTTGTTTCAAGGAATTTTGGAATCAAACAATGATATATACGCTTTACTATGCACTTTGAATCACTTTAAACTGATTTTTCAAACAAACATTATGCAAAATTAAAAAAAAAAATACACACATTTTTCTTGCTTTTTTGGAGCTCGATATTGAAACTATTGTATCTATATAATTACAGATCTCCAAGGTCTAAAATTATGTCCTATGGTAGCCCTATGATTCTTCATTCAAACACCACAATTCATACTAATATTGGATTCTTCAAGAAAGGGTTATGCCCAATCTCCCACAATGACATGATCATCGAAAATTTTCATAGAGAGAAATCATACAGAGTGCCACGAGTCATTGTTCTTACCTTTGACCCTAAAAATGATATAAAAAAACTAAAGTTTGTTATATTTTAGTCACTTTTTACGAAATTCAAATCTAATGCTCGGAGAGAAAGTTATGACTATTCTCTGTAGGTCACTTGTTTGAGATGGAATTCTGGAGCTTACAAAAGCCCTAACTTCCTCTGATCATATCTCCAAAACTGTAGTGAACCAAGAACTAAAATTAGTACATGAATTTCACCAATATTTTTTGTCCACATTTTTGTAGTTTTATCTTCTGAATCCATGTATAAAAAAATTATAGTGAAAATTCCAAGATGAATTGTTTGAAGAAGTGAAACCTTAGAATCCAAAGCTTTGATACCAAATGTTATGTAACCATCTCACAAAATAGAAGAAAAGATAGATCAATGACTTAAAAATTAGCCTCTTTGAGGGAGAAACCTTCTTTAAATTACATAAATAAACAATTATTGAATGATACAAATGATATTACCTCCTTTAAAATACATAAATAAACTCATGCACAACTCTACTTCTAGCCCGCAAACTTGAATTTACTGACTTAGCTAGTAGACAAGGCCATGTCACTCTAGCTAACTGCAATCCAATTCATCTTGCTAATGTGGAAAATCAAATTTTCTCCATTTTACTAAGGCACTAGTCAAATGAATCATTTTCCTGTTACATTCTAACACTCCTTCTTAGCAAGAAAAGGGTTTTGCATAACCCCAATCCAGCTCCTATGGAATGTATTGTAGCACAAATAACATTACCTCTCACTATTTTTGTTACTACTACAACAAATGTAACTGAGAGGCATCCAAAATATAGAATCAATGGTGTCTCTATGTTGCAACTGTCTCCTGAGTCTCTGAATGCTACTATCCTGAAATTGTCACTCAATATCTGACTACATCAACTGACATTGATCCTTCTACAACTGAATATTGTGGGCCAATGTAGCAAGGGTAATGATCCATGAGGAAATTATACTGCAAATGTTACTACTTCCTAATGGGCCCTACCCATTTCTTTACAACTCTGGGACTAAGGATCTAGATCGCCCCACCTCAGTCCTAGAGGTACAGTTGCATGCATGGAAAAATCTACTTTTGTCTTGTAGATATTTTTAACTCAAACACCAATTTGTTTTACTTGTACAGTAGCAACATGCTTTATATATGCCTTACCTCTACTAAAAATCACATCATATCCTTGATCTTCAAGTACAACTACATAAATCAAAATTTTCTTCAACCTAGGCACATACATAAAAAAATTTAGGTGAAGATGGGAGCTTGATTCCCTCTTAAAGGTGATAATACTTATTCCTTTGGTACTATACTTCCCACCATCTCCAAATTCTATTTGTAACTGGAGATCATTCTCCTTTAGGCTATTGAATAATTATTTGCATCCTATCATATGGAACGAGGCACCAGAATCTAGGTACTGCACACTCCCCATTAAAATGCTTTCCATGCATGTAATCAGGGTGAAGTCCAATTCAAATTGTGAGGTGAGGGTTTCACCTCCTACTATTTTTGAAGCCTTCTTGTTTTATTTCTTGTGTGGACACTTGGTTTCATTGTGTCCATATTCGTGGAAGTGAAAACATTTTATCTTGTTGAGGTCCTTCTTCTTGCCAATATTCTAGCTCAACTAAGTCTTTCCTTGGGCCTTCTTTCCCTTACCCACCAAGGAAAAATTGTCTTCCTCCTCAGCATTGGATGTTACTCCATCTCTGATGTTCCTTCAAATTTCTTCCCACACCAAATCGTACCAAAGTCTCTCCCAGTTTGGAAGTTTTTCCCTTCCATTGAAAGAGTCATGGTAGTTGTGCCAGGATTTTGGAAGGCTTAGGAGAGCTATGCTCACTAGCTCAGAAGATGACACCTCTTGTCCTACTCCTAAAAGTTCATCTCGAACTTGAGTGAATCTGGATAGGTAATATGGAATGGTTTCACTTTTCTACAATTGGATGTTTCTAAGCTTGTCTCTCAATGCCAAATTCCTGGCATCACTGTTATTTTTGAATAATTTAGTGAGGGTATTCCACATAGAAAATGGACTTTCTTTGCCATGTGAAATTGAGACTATGTGGTCTCTCACACCCTCCAGGATTATCCTCATGGATTTTGCAGTATCCTTATTCCATTGGGCTAATTTTTGTGCATTTGATGTTGATGGATATGGGATGCCAGTTTTGGTGTATTCCAGAACTCCATTATCATCGAGTACAATTTCCATCCTGTCCTTCCACGCTATGAAATTTGAGGTTCCCTCCAGGGCATACTCCATTCTCAATCCGTTGAAATACATTTTCCTGCACATAATAAAATTTCTTCATTGAATCTACAAATCAAAATTTCTAAGGGCTATTATCTATTGACTAGTTTCTATTGTGTTTTTAGGCTCTTATACTATGTAGAAATTGCAAGAAATTTGCTACAGCTAATGAAATCGAACTGAAATCAAGAGATATAAATTTCTTATACTATTATGTGGAAGGGTATCACACGATAGAAACATATGCAATAACATGCAACCATAAAAATATAAGGAACACAATGATTTTATAGGGTAACCCACCTGGGAAAACTCCTTTGTTGTTTTGCATTAATTCAGACGAGAAATAAAAACTATTACAATGTCATGCTTCAACTCTGAAGCACACCTTGCACTGTAACATTGTTCTCCTACTTCCTAAACTACTCTGGCAAAAACTTAATCAATTCAATCCTTATCCAACCTCCTATTTCCTTGTGAAATCTTGGAGGAAATTAGCTCCTAAATAATAGGGAAATTCCCTATTTCCTTGCGCAAATCCAAGGGGAATTGATCATCTGCTTAGTGAAAAATCAATATACACTACACAGTAGAAAATTATAAACACAAATGTGCCTTTTCCATCCACTCAACTAGGAAATTCGAATTGCATGCATGATTGGCTCTATTTTGTAGAAATTAATGTGTAGATTCGAAATTGCTTATGAAATTTACTAAATCACAAGATTCAAAGCTAATCTACTAATATGCAGAAGTTAATTCACCATATAGAACACAAATCATAGACATGAAGAAGGAAACATCACACATGCACAAATATTTATCTATGGGAAATAACCTTCTCAAAATCCCTTCCTATTTGTATTGCATTAATCAAAGAATATAGACGAAATACATATGCTTTCTCAAGCCTGAGCACACCCTGCAAGTGTATAGTGTATCCCATTGTCTAAATGATTGAATATAGAAAACACTTAACTAATTTTCAAGCCCTCCAAGCTCCTATTTCCTTGTGTTGTTCCTTGGGGAACTTTTCCCCTATTATTTAGGAAATCCCCTCAATTTGATTGTGTAATTCCTATAATTCCTTCCTACTGTATCCACCACCTGTACACATGGGAATAGTCTACAACTGATAGTACATTGCCTTGGAATATCCATCTCAACTAGGTAACTTGAATTCTCTTCATGCATCAATTATTTTTGGATGGTTGATCAGTTAATTGGTTGATCACTGAGTGTGGTTAAAGTTCCACTTCCACAACTTGAGCTCCACTAGTTCTTCTGACATATAGAACTAGTTTAACTGATCATAAATCAATTTAACTAAAATAGATTACTATAAATTCACAATCAATCATATTTAACTAAACTCAAGTGACAAGTGCCATGTCACCTCAGTTAACTACCTCCAAGAGTTATGTTGAAATATAAATTCAAATTTTCTCTAGTTTGACCAAGGACAAGTCAAGTTTAGATTTTTTTGATGCATTTTCAACACTCCCTCTCAACAAGAAAGGGATTATCAACCACCCAAATCCCGCACCTGTGGAACTCAAACTTCCCTCTTGACAAGGTCTTTGTCAAAATGTCATCATCTTGTTCCTTTTTCAGAATGTATACAACAACATTATCTACCTATTCATACAATCCCGTAAATGGTGATAACGAATATCAATATGCTTGGATCAATCATGGAAAACGAGATTTCTAGAGAGCTTGATGAAACTCTAACTATCAACATAGATAATGTTAAAAAATATACAACTTCACTAAAATTTCACTTTAGACAAATCACCTAATGAAGATAATAATTGTATTGAATAGCTCTTTTCGAGAGGACCAAAATCAACCTAGAGATCACACAAATCAGATAAGGGAAAGTGTATTTGTGAATATTATCCCACACGTGCATATTTGATAAGGTCAGCCCTAAAGCAAAGTGGACCCTTTTGGAAGGATATAAATACAAGTGACCTCTACCTCATTTGGATACAATCATGAGACACTCTTCTATCTTGTTTTTTTTTTTTGCTCACACAGGTTTGAGGCTTGTCTGTGGAGGAATAGGTTCACTCTAAGGTGAAATTGCAGGGTTCGAAGATCACATTTCAAATCTAGGGTATTGGGCCACATTTATAGGAGCAACATAGAAGGATCTCAACCACAGTCACTATCACATAGGCTAATGCATGCGACTCAAGCATTCTAGTCGCACAGACAATTCACTGTGCATGTGACTGGGAGTTAGGGTTTTCACAGACACAATTGCTTGCTCACCATAGAGAATACTTAACCCTAGTCTCTCACTTGACAGGCTTAAGGGTGAGACTAGGATGCTGCAGTCGCTCCCATAACATCTTGAAGGGTGTGATCAAAGCTCAAAGACATATTTGGGTATATCTGGCCACAATTGCTCGTTTGCAGTGCTTTAGAGGGAGACAAGGCACTTATAGTTGCTTGGATGACTCCTCCTCCATGTGACTAGGAACTAAAAGATGAAATCTCAGCTGTCCGAAGATTTTTCTCAGTGACCGCAGGGTTTAGTAAATGACTGCAGTCAGTGATAGTTTAGTACAGACTTCAGAATCTACATTTTGAGTATAATATTTGTTGGGTTTATTCCATGGATGTTGTAGTTGTTTTTGCTGGTTAGTTGCATAGATGAAGATATGGATCATTGCACTTTATTTTGATGACAATATAGAAGAAGAAGAAGTATTTGCAAGGGTTTTCCCCATAGTGGGTTTTTCCCTTGTCTTTGACCAATCTTGGTGTCTCTATGTGTGCATGATTTTCTTCTATTGTTCCTTTATGTTCCACTACATTGATGATGATGATATTGTTCTTTCTACATAGTTGCATATGATGCTTAAAAATGATGTATATATGAATAATTTTATGATGTTATGTGGTGAACTTAATCTTTAATATGAATAAATGCAATTATCAAAGCAAAGAACAATATAACCCTATGGAAGATGAACATGGAATCAGAGCTAAGCTGAAGAAAAGTCATGGATATCATGCTTATGATGACACTGACGATGGAAGTAAGAAGAGGATGAAGGAAACCTAAAATAATTCTAGGTTTTGAAGAAAACCTTAAGCAATTTGTGTACTAGGGTTTCATGGATACTATGAAGTTAGGGTTTGAGAGAAACCCTGGTTTATGGCAAGATTTGAGATATGAAATATAGAAACCCTAGCATGATCAAAGTAAAGATATTCAAGCACTTGTGACATATCTAATGAAGCCCTAGATGGGATAGTCTCTACTAGGCTTGGTTGGTTATAAAGTTGATTGAAGGAAAAATTGTTATGTGGACAATGGACAATGATGGTTGGTTCAAGAGATATAGGATCACCTCTAATTGGAGATAAGTATTTCTTGAATTATGATGCTCCTTTATTTATTTACTTTTGTCTAGACTTATGGATCTAATTATCATTTTAATCATTACTTATACATCTTGCATGTATATTTGAGTATTTGGATGTTTCCAACCTTCTTTATGAGATGTAACAGGAGGATCCTTCTTGAGGATCATTTGAGGTGTAGGAAAGAAAAGATAGAGCTGGAAAAGATAAAGAGGCACCTGATGAAAAGGTGACAATGTGCTACAAGTTGACTACATAAAATAGGAAGGTGCACAGGCATTTGAATACAAGGTATGCATGATATACTATGTTATATTTCAGCTATAATATAAATGGCCAGGTGAGCCCTAAGGTGTGATGAATGTTTCATCAACAAATGGTTCTTGCATACATATGAAAGTGATTTGGATTCATGTTTCTTATGAAGAAATGGTGCACCTAGTATTGAACATTTGGATCATGATGAACTTCTTAAATCCTATGAGGCTACTTAATGTTTTTCTTTGATATATTGGTATACCTGATGTTTGGCTAGCATCTATTTTTTTGGATATACTGATACTATGAACAAGGCTAACACCTTGACTCTAGTAAATGATACTCTTGACACTTGACATGCATAAGACATGATGGGTCTCATATAGAAGGTTACCTCATTGATTTCTATATACAATGGTATTGATAATTCTTGTGATGAGCACGATGAAAGTATGGAAAAAGGGTTGACACCCTTATTGTTTTGGTAAATTTTTCTTGAATTACATGACTTAATCCTATTGATAATGATAAGAATTGTAACCATGATGACAGAAGTATAACTACGAGATTGCAATTCTAGATCGTTTATTAATTGTGGTTATGTTTTGATGTGATTATTTGCTTTGGAATATGGTAAAATTCAATGCCCTAACTTTATGGATTCACTTGATAGAAGTGATATTGTGTTCATGATCTCTGAATTGTGGCATCACACCTATTAGTTTCCCCTATCATGAGACTCTAACCCTTGATGAAAGATTGATGCCATGATGTTCCATTAGTAGTAGTTGATGTTAGCATGTTATTACCATGATGGTTTGACTTTATAATCTAACATATCTATTGATGCATGAAAATATTATAGACAGGTTGATGAAATAAATGGAGATGACTAAAATGAATTCCCATTCAAAGGGAGAATCTCTCCATAATATCCCCTCTCCTGTTGTCAATTATATACTCTTTATTGTTGAAATATGATTTATGGGCATGGAAATTCAAATATCTAACATTGATGATCTGCAACAACAATATGATTTGAGGAAAGATATTTTTCCCTTACTCTAAGCCTCAGTCGCATGAAAGCGGGCTTATAGGTGCGACTATAGCCTCCCAACGACATGGATAAAAGATCAAGGGTGTGACTAAGGAGCCGAGTCAGTTCTGAGTTAGTTTTTGGTAGTTGGGAAGACATAATCGCTCACATAACATCTTGAAGAGTCAGATGTAATATCCCAACTACCCAGAGGAAGGCCTATGGGTGTGACTATGCCTATTAGACATGAAATGAAGTTTTGTGCATGAAATCAAATTTACTCCTAAAGGATATCAGTCCTACTAACATGAAGTAGATAACAGAAATATCTATGAGAAAGAAAATTTGAATGATTACTATAATATTTACATGAAAACCGAACTTGTGTTTGCAGATGACAGGGATATTCATATAGACGTGTCATTGTGATTAAAGTTGTACTACAAGATTTTGACATGATTCGGCTAATATATATGAGTAATGTGTGGAGTTTTGACATGATGATTAAGATATGTTTTGGACTATATATCTCTCTATGATAGCAAATTTGGAATTGATATGATGACTAATGATTTGATTTGACGATTGATGATTTTCCTTGATGAAAATGATATATGAGCATAGTGACTTCCAACGACTTATAAGGGCATTCGGAAAATGGTTTTTTATTGGCCTCCTTGTTCCTGGCACAATGGTTCAAGTATTGACAATTGTGATTCAGTATGAAGATGGAACCTACATGACTTATCCTTGGTGTATGTATTTGCATCTAGTGATATAAATGACGTGTATTATGATCATAAGAATGATTTGATGAAGTTTGGATTAATATTACATGGTTGATGACACCCTGTTGGCATGATAATAGATGAATTTGAGACTTGATATGAGCTCTACCTATCACCTGGTCTAAATAATTAACACTGTGATATTCATGACTTTGATATTAGTGTTGATTTGGATTTTAAACTTTGATATATATATATATATATATATATATATATATATATATATATATATATATACCTGAGTCGATTAAGCTACTTCATACACGATGAGTTCCACTGAGCACCCTTTGAGATACTTGCATGAGATGACCAATTTTGATTTGAGATATTCATCCTACAATATGTGGCTGCATGAATGTATTAATGATGTTTGAGATTATTATTAATGAGCACATTTGGATGCTACTTTAGTTTGATATCTACCATGATATCTTGGTTTAGAGGCCCATAGAACAACTGAGGTTGAGTGCAATGTTGCTAGCATAGCTAGCTATGAGGCAGGATGAAGAAGCTCCTTAGGGAATCGTCTAAATAGTGCTAGATATGACATGGATACATTGCAATGAAAAAGAGTGGGATCTGACTGGCATAAAATCCCATATATAGTCGGGACCGAGATACTTTCATACATTGAGACAATGCAGTTGTATGAGACACGATTAAGCTTATGGTTAGCACCTCCTTGAGAGGGAGGATGAATATGGTATCCTTTTGTGATTTATATAATTATTTATGTTCTAATACGATATTTGATTTGATGACCTGCATGAACAAGAGACAATTGGTATTGATACATGATGATTACTAGATATGAGCACGATAATAATTTGTTGATCTATAGAGAGCATCGTTGGTTGAGGACACTAAGCCAACTCTTCATCCTTATCTAAGCTCCTAGTGTGTGGAATTGAGATGAAGGGCTTGTAGGGTTGAGGGAACTCTAGAAAATAGGGTGTCACCCTATTTGTTACCCATAGGGTTGGATATGCTACTCCCTTATCTTCATAGGGTCGAAGATCTTGCTCCCCTATTTGGTCTATACATAGTATACCCTAGTTGGCATCATACCCACAACTTGGGCTTGTTGGAAATACCACTCCCCATTTGGCCAACAGGTTGAGAGTGTACTTGGGGTGTACACCCCAAGTCGATTATGATGCAGGTGTTATACCACATGAATGCTTAAAGTCATCAATGGGAAGATCAGTATGAAATAGGATTGGGTTGAGATAACCCTATGTGTATCTAAGTTGAGAATGAGCTCCCCCATGTGATTTAAGGGTTTATATGTGCTCTCTTGTGTGTTTGGATATCATATTGCTCAATATGGGTTTGTAGATGTATAGCTCCCCAATGAGATTTCAGGATGAGATATGGTCCCTAATGTGATTCCAGGTTGAGTTGTGCTCCTTGATGATATGCTCTCTGATGACGATGTGGGTCGTAGATCTAATTCCCTGTTGATATTCTGGGTAGTATCCCGCTGACCAATATTCTGGATAGTATCCGACTGGAAGAGATTCTGGGTAGTAGTATGATGAATAAAGGGTGGTAGCTTAATCTCTTCTCTGGTAAAAAATATTCTTCTTTTAGATTCAATAATTTTTAGCATATGAGCAAGGACAATAAAGAGATAATAAAAAATATGTAAGAGATGAATTGAGGTGATCAGCTATGATGAGATACTTCAAATTGGATATGATGACATGATGCCATGTCGATCGATGGCCAAATATTGGCAGGTGGAATTCTCTCTAGTTGAGAGTGAGTGTTAAACAATATGAAAATATGGTCAAATTACACTTTATATAGCTCACCTGTTGAAGATACTAATTTCCTTGAATTCTTGTTTTCAAGAGGACCAAAATCTACCTAAAGAGCACTCAAATTGGATAAGGGAAAGTGTATTTATGAACAATACCCCACATGTGCATATTTGATAAGGTCAACCCTAAATAAAATTGGATCATCTTGAAAGGCTATAAATACAAGTGACCTCTTCCTCATTTGGACACAATCATGAGACACTCTTCTATCTTGTTTTTTTTGGCTCACATAGGTCTGAGGCTCATCTGCAGATGAATGGGTTCACTCTAAGGTGAAATTGTAGGCTCTGAAGCTCACAATTAAGATCTAGGGTTTTGGGCCATAGTTGTAGGCATAATACAAAAGTATCTCAACCATAATTGCTCTCACATAGGCTCATGCATGTGATTGGATCCTTCTAGTCACATGGACAACTCACTGTACATGTGACCGGGAGTTATGGTTTTCACAAACACACCTTCTCGCTCACCACAGAGTAGATCAGGCCCTAGTCGCTCGCTCGATATGCTTAAGGGTATGACTGGGCTACTATAGTCACTCGCATAACATATCTAAGGGTGCGACTGAAGCTCAAAGATAAATCTAGGTATATCTAACCTTAGTCGCATGCTTGCAGTGCTTCAAAGAGTGACTAGGCAACTATAGTCACTCAGATGGTTCCTCCTCCATGTGACCAGGAACTAAGAGATGAAATCTCAGTTGTATGAATATTTCGCTTAGTGACCGGAGGGTTCGACAATTGACTGTAGCCAGTGACAGTGCAATTAGATTTTATAATCAATATTTTGAGTATAAGCTTTGTTGGATTTATTCCATGTATTTTGTAGTTATTTTTTTGGCTAGTTTCATAGATGAAGATATGGATTATTGTACTCCCTTTTTCTGAATAATTTGATGAAAATCTAGAAGAAGAATAATTTGCAAGGGTTTTCCCCATTGTGGGATTTTCCTTGGTCCCTAACCAATCTTGGTGTCTCTATGTGCGCATTTTGTCACAAATTTGATGGTGTATGGGTGGCTATGTAAGTGTTGGAATTGGTGTCAAACAAGGGTCAACATGATGATTGGGTGTTTGGGAGAAATCCCATGGTTGTTGGAGTTCTTTTTAGAAAATCATCATTGTAGTAGGCTTATTGAAGAAGTCATAAAATTATGATTGCAGTGATGGAGCAGATGGAATTACATGGTAGCTATAGGCTTCACGTAGATAATCATCATAGTAGAAGGCTTATTGAAGAATCCATAAAATGATCACCATGGTGGTTGAGAGTTTAGTTGTCCAAGCACAAAGTAGAAGGGTCAAGGAGCAGAGAGGTTTGTAGCCATCTCACAAGTAGAAAATGGACTCAAATCCTACATCAGACCCTATCCAATGCAAATTTCCCTGGAAATGTTTTCCAACGCTATGTGGAAGTTCAAAAATGGATTCTTGGATCAAAAGACATGCTTTGTTCAAATTTAGGGATTTGAAGCCTTAGGGAGGAAGGAATATCGGGCATATTAGATATTAGGATATTGGAGGCATCACATCGACATATCAGAGAACAAGATATCAGACATCATCATATCAGGCATATTAGATATCAGAACCCTGGAGATCGGGACATTGGCATATTAGATACTGGAACATCAGATAATTAGAGCAGGCGTCACATTGGAGGTCAGAACAACGGGATATCAAAAGCACTAAGGTATCGAAATATCGAAATATCATAGGACTAGGACATTAGGATATCAAAACTTCTTAATTGAGTTATTTTAAGAAGTTACAATATCCAACAGTTCCGATAGTACTAAAAGCATCGAGGAATATCGAAGACGATTAACAAAGAACTTGGTTGCAAAACCAAGGGTTGACAAGCCCTCTCCTCTCTCCTCTAGAATGACACGTGGCGGCATAATATTGTATCGATAAGCTATAGTTTCATCTGACGTTAACATGAACTTTCAGTACAGCATGACACGTGGTAGGCTAATTCAATGATATTAGGTTCCCTAATGTGCTAGATCAGGGTGACATGTGTCATCACTATAAACATGCCACATCGAGTAATGATGTCATATCAGAGGATTAATACCTCATAACTTTGGAAAATATACAATGGAGGGTGCTTCTGATATTATGTTGGATCTCATTCATTAAAATCCAAAGAACCAAGGACGAAGAGCTGTAGAAAAGGCATATTGGCCCATGGCAGGAAAAAAATGCCTCAGCACCTAAAAGCTAAGCTGCAAGTCACAACTCTCAGTCCCATGGAGGAGAAATTCTCAAGGAGCTCAACGTTAGAGGAGCTAAAGACATCAGGACTGCAAAGTATCATAACATTACACCACTGTGAAGTTACGATATGGAGTTTCTTCGATAAGGAAGTACATAGAGTTAAAGGATGTATGGGTCGGAAACTATGGAATTGAATGCATGCACAGAGGAGTTGGTAGTTGAAAGGGGCTAAACCCATAGAAGACTTTGTAATAAGAAATTGAGGACAACATTTGTGACAGATATGAATACGGTCTACTTCACATGCATGAATGGTTGTGATAAATGAGAACAAGGCGGTCATCTTTGTGATATTTCAAAATCTGCGAAGTGAAAAATGAAATTGTGTCTCTCAAAGGAGTGTTTAGGTCACCTAAGAATTAATTTCTCAGCATGGAGCTCTATGCAGTCAGACTATGAATAACTGCAAGGTCCATCTCTGTTTGGGTACTATGATAAGAAACTACCAGAAGATGCAACAATGGCAAGGGGAGCCATGCCTAAGTACAATTGGGCAGATAAAGGATAGATTGCAAAGACTGCCTCGCACAGAGTGCCTTAATGGAACAAAACCATCACCTATAATGGAGAAGATGGGGTGATTTGAGAAAATTTGTGAGTTTTTTTTGTTTTGAGATAAGTTCATTGATATAAAGAGGGTTAAGCACCTTGGATGACACTATGTAATACAACAACAAGAGCAACGAGAGGACTAGTGGAGAATTGCAAGGGTATTGCTAAAGAGAAGTCAATGGAGAGCCCTTGATAGAGAATGTAGAGCGCAGAGGAAGTGTTTTTGTGAGCAGCGAGAACAGACCTATTGCAAGTGAGCATAGAAGGAAGAGTGCAGAATTCAAATCTATGAGCAACCATTGTTGGTGTTTTAATTGTATTATTGTATGCCTTTGTTTTCAGTTTGAAAATTGTATGAAATAGTAGAGCAGTGGAAAGGGCAGGTTGGTGCCTGCATATTGAAGAGGTTAGTGCCTCTAGGAAAGTTGGTGTTTGCTAACCAAATGGGTTCGTTGCCCCTTGTGAGTGGGTGATCACAAAGAAATATATGTTATTAAGTGGGTGCTTAATTTACATCATAAAAAAACAAAAAATTTGGTGGTTTTTTCCCTCTAGGTTTCCATGTGAAAAACAATGTGTCAAATGTGTGTTTCTCATGTGATAGTTGTTTGAACATGTGTGTTTGAAATATTGTTGTTTTTTTGCTTTTGCGAATGAATTATCTTATAAGTAAAATAATATAAGAAGGGACTGTAACCATAATAAATAAAATATAAGAGTTTCTTCATTACTAATTCACCCCCCCTCTCAGCAATTCCTTATCTCAACAATCAGTATCAGAATTTGGTTCCTTCAGCAACAGTCTAATCACTAGAAGGTAGATATATAAGAAATTATTTCTAGGCAAGAGAGTCAATAGGCTTACTCGAGTAGAATACCATTCTTTGATGGGACAAACTATGCCTTTTGGAAATTAAGAATGGAAGTGTATCTTATGTCCCTTGGAGTAGATGTTTGGACTTCAGTACTACTAAACTACAATGTTCCTGATATTCCTCCCACTGATGCATATGGTAAAATATTATATGGGAACAATTCTAAAGCCAAACATTCCATTCTCTTTGGCCTTAGTCAATCAGAACTTGTAAAATTTATGCATTGTAAATATGCTAAGGAAGTGTGGGTAAAGCTTCATCAGAGTCAAGAAGGAGATGACAAAGTCAAGTAGGCAAGAATTTAGACCTTTAGAATGAGGTTTGAAAGCTTGAGAATGGATGATAATGAATGCATAGAAAAATACTTCCTCAGAGTTGATGAAGTGACTAATATGATTAGAGTACTTGGTGAAGAGATCAAGGAAGAGATAATTGTTCAAAAAGTATTAATATCTCAACCCATGAGGTTTAATGTCGAAGTCTCAGCTATTGAAGATATGGATAATTTAAATTATCTCAAGATGGACCAATTGCATGGTACTCTTACAGCCTATGAGATGAGAGTAGGAATCGAAAAATATGAACCAGAGGAATCGATATTCAAAGTATCTAGAAAGGGAAAGGAGCATAATTATCATCAAGATTGCTCCAGCTGTGAATCTGATCAGGAGTTGGATCAACTAGTGAAAAAACTGAAGTGTGGTTTAGGAAAATATAAAGGGAAATTTCCCTTTAAGCGTTTTGACCGTGGAAGAGTTAAACATTTCTCTTCCAAATGCCCTTATAAAGAAATATTGAAAGGAAAGAGGATCTGAAATTTGGAAACAAGTCTCAGACACATTAGAAGAAAAAACTCTATAAGAAAAAGGGGTTCTACTCCAAATAGGATATCTCAACACCAGAGTCAGACTATGAAAACTCATTGGAGAATGAGTCAGATAAGTATCTTCTTATGGCCTTCAAAACAGACTCCAAGAAACAAGGTATTATGGACTATGAAGAGGAAGAAAAGGAAGGAGTAGTGGTCCTTGGAGGGGAACTCATCAGTGCCCTCAACGAGTTAAAGAAATCAAGTAAGAAGAATAAGCAGCTGAAGGAATAGTTACAATGTGTAGAAGAACGTATGTATAACTCTGACAATGATGAGTTGTCCTATCAAAAATAAAATCTTGAAGAGGATATCAATAGAAAATATAGTCTAGTCCTTCTATTGAAATAAAAATAAGGAAACTGTGAGAGACTAGAAGAGAAGAACAAGTAGTTGAAATAGGAGTTTCTCAAGTTAAAAAGAGAAACAATTTCATAGACATGAAGAGATGATATTATGTCTTTGAAAGTTAAACTGGAGGAGGCTAAATGAAAAGAAGAGGTTCTTCAAGATCTGATCCAAGAATGGGAAGATAATTGTCGGAGTCTTGAAGCAGAGGTTGTCTCTTTGAGAACCGATCTTGAGAGAACAATGATCAAGAAGGGGTTAAATTAAAGATTTGTCAAAGGGACAAGGAGACTAGATCAAATCTTGAATAGTCAAAGGCCCTTAGGAATCAAGAGAGGATACTCTAAGACACAAGAATCTTCTATGGAGAAGATAAACTTCAGGTCTACAGGATTCAAAGAATCATAGGGCAATGGGAAGAAGCTTCATGAAATAATTAATGAAGACAAAAGAGCAGCAGGGCAAAGAGGAGATTGTCAGTCAATAGATCAAGGTATTTTCCTACATAATCTCATAATGCTTTCAACAATAGGCATGCCTATTTATTTTATGGTCACTATTATAAGTGTCATATCACATAAATATATTGATTGTAGAATGATCAAAGTTGAAAGACATGCCAATCATAGATATAATACACATCATATTTATAAATCTCAAAACTCCTCTCTCATAAATCAGAATGTCTTCTCTCCCTTGCTAAGTGAAGGAGAATACCTCAAATGTAATAATTTTGGGCACAAATCTAGTGAGTGTAGATGCAAGTTTGAATACAAGTCTAAGTCCCAAAAAGTCAGACAGAAAGCTATCCAAAAGGATAAAGGGAGCTAGAAACAAAAGACTAAAAATATCATGCAATGTGGACTCACCTTATAAGCTCATAACCAAGAAAAAATGGTATGTGGATAGTGGTTGTTCCAAACATATGGCTGGGGACAAAAGCAATTTTTGTCACTTAAAGAAAAGGACAAAGGAAGCAATGCCACCTTTGGAAACAATGCTCTAACAAGAATCAAAGGTAAAGGTGTAGTCAGTCTTGATAAAAAAACAGAAGCATAGAATGTGTTGTATGTAGAAGGTCTCAAGCACAATCTGCTCAGTGTTAGCCAAATGTGTGATCATGGCTATGATGTGACCTTTTGATCTAAATATTGTGAGATCCACAACATAAATAATGGAAACCTTTTGGGAAAAGAAATCAAAACCCACAATAATTTATATGTTTTTGACGATTCTAGGGTTATTCGAATTCAAGCTTCTGTGATCCATATCATAATGTATAAATAATTTTTTCTGGAATAAATCACATTGAATATTTTGGTCGACACATTTCAAACCAACCAGAGTGGTTCATCTTCAGGTTACGATGAAGAAACAGATCTAGGAAGAAGGTTAAATAGGGAGATAGGTCAACCTAATAACTAGAAGATAACATCTATATTTGACTTTGGGGGGGGGGGGGGGGGGGCGCAAAAGGGGAATGTTTAATAATATTTAGATAAATTTTATTAATTTATTAATTTTTTATTTTTTGTATATATATATATATATATATATATATATATAGACTTAATAACAGCGATATTTGATAAGGGTTTTAATGATATTTTACTCATTTATTTAATTTATCGATATAACCAAATATAATAATTAAAGATTAAAAAAATAACTAATCCTACTTTTATTGTATTATATTCAATTAAATTATAATATATTAATAAATAATATTTATATTATATATATTTAAATATATAAAAATTATATAGTAATTAATATCAAAATATATATAAAAAAAATAATATGGTTATTTATGCAATATTTAATAATATGTTAATTCTAAAAATAAATAATCAAAATTATTTATAACAATAAAAAAAGAATAAAATTTTTAGCATTTTAGAAATATTTGATTCTTTTTATTTTATTTGTATATATAATGATATAATCAAAGATTAAACCACTAATAAATATTAAATATATTATATACATATTACATTATATAAATGAAGATTAAAAATTAATAAGAAGAGATTCAATATTACTAAAAAAAATAAAATAGTATAAATGATAATAATGTTAATAATTATTATGATAATAAAAAAAATTGTTCATAATAATAATAATCCTAAAAAAAAAACAAAGGTGCCTAGACAAAGACAGAGAAATTAAGAAGAGAGGGCGGGAATCCAACAACTATTAATTTTCCAGCCGTCATCCCTATTAATATTGCTAGAAGACCTCTCAATTTCAATGGCTTCCCTAAACTTGCGAGGGTGGAAATGAGGAATCTTAGCGATAACCCTAGCCTCCTCAATGCGTATATGATGCTTGGTCTTCTTTGCATGTTCGTCCAAAGCTAAAGATTTGGTCCTCCCGTGCTTGATATTAGCAGCGTGTTCCTGAATCCTCTGGTTAATAGAATGACTAGTTTCACCGATGTATGAGGATTCTAAGGTTAACTAATATTTAAGAAAAAAAAGTGAAGAACAATTGTGGCACAAGAGGCTTGGGCAAATGAATTTTGATAGTTTTATAAAAGTAAGCAAGATGGGAGTAGTGAGAGGATTACGAAGGTTGTCAAAGCCTGAGAACACAATCTACAAGTCATGTCAGTTTGGCATGCATACTAGGACTCATATCAATTCAAAAGAGTTCTCCTCATCCATACATCTAGAGCTCATTCACATAGACATTTGTGGCCCAACTAGAGAAAAAACCTCAAAAGGAGAGAGTTATTTCATGTTGCTCATTTTTTATTTCACCAGGGCCACTTGGATTATCCTCTTAAAAGAAAAATCGGAAGCATTCAATCATTTCAAGAAGTTTAAAGCTCAAGTAGAAAATGAGAAAGAATTAAATATAAAATGCTTAAGATTGGACAAAGGGGGAGAGTAAGCCTCAAGAGAATTTGAGGAATTCTGTGAAGTGCATGGTATCAGGTGATCAAGTGCTCACAAAATAGCTCAAAATTTAAAAAATTCAGATTGGTGTGGAACTTGGACGACCGCATAGTGCTCGTCATCTTCAATTTGGCACAACTCGTTTCACGTGAAACGGACTCCGTATGCTCCTAGAAACAAGTTCTAGTCACTTTCCCAAATAGGGGAAATTTAAAAAAAAAATGCCAGCCCAGTAAGCAGTCCATACTACTGATGTGGCACTGACTGGGTAGTAGTATGTGGTAGTTTAACTTGGTCAATGGGTTTTCTCTAGTGAATCACAATGTGACAAGTGACTTCTTTTTATTGGTAAAAATTATGTGCTTTTTTATTGGTTGGAATGGTGGCCAACCATGGGCTGATAGGTGGCCCAGTTGGAGGCTGCCATGTGGTAGCCCAGGAGGCCACCAACATTTTGGTCATAGCCCGGGCGGAGGCAATGTGGGTCAAACCTGTGACCTCCCAACACAACAACATAGCTAATTACCAATATACCATGGTGGAAACTCTTAACTACATATAAAATTGGGTTGTATTTAAATTACATGTGTGCATTGTTTGGGGAACGTGCCAGCCCGCGTGGGGGCCATCCCTTGTATACACCACCACACATGACCACCCACAGAGGAGGAGTGGGGGCTTGGCCGGTGGGGATTGGTCATTGGCCTTAGCCTCGGGCACGTGACCCCTCCCACATGGCCACAATTTTCAAAACATAGGCGTTAGCGAACATTTAAAGTGTCCTACAATTTCGCTCAATTTTCAGCGAAATTGTTGCTTTGTTAGCGCGTTTTGGGGGAAAAATTGTAGGATGGTGCCGAATTTTGGGGAACTTGCGGTGCAATTAGTAGAAGATTGGGAAAGGCCATAACTTCTTCAGTTTTTGACCAAATCAGGAGAAAAAAGAGGATACACAGGCATTTGTGGGCATTGTGGAGCCATTGGAACAAGTTTTAGAGCATTCTAAGCATTGTAAACAAATGCATTCACATTTTTTAGCATAATAGAGAGGGCAAAGCCATTGGAAGCTAGACCAAGGAGATGTAGCCCAGGAGGGATGAACTCATTCATCATTTGCTGCTATGATACAGTTTATGGTGATGGTTATGTCTGTTATATGTTGTTGTTCAGTCATTTGTTTATGTTAATTTGCACATAAAAATTACATAAAAACACTCAAAACTCATGTTTTAAACTTGCAAACAATCTCATAAATCCTCAAGCATATTTAATATAATCTCAAAAGGAATTTTAGTACAACAAAAAATAATTTTCCCATTCATATCGAGTTTGGTATCAGAGGTCTTGGTTTTATTTGTGCAAGAAGCATTTAATTGTTTGCAAGTGAATGCCATGCTTACAAGGTTAAAACTCAAGAGATGATAAGGTAAGCTGGTTCAAAGCCCTGAAGTTGGGTCAAAGGGAAGGAGGGAAAGGTTGCTATAATCTCCATCACCAGTTCTTCCTCAAGTTGCAATTGAGAATCCAGTGAGCATGTCTAATGAAGGAGAGCCTATAATGACAAAGGATGAGAAGATCTTCAGGAAGGATTTCTTTGATATGACAGAAATGGTGAAGGTCCTCTATGAAGAGAGGAATACTAGACTATAGGGTGAAAGCTCCAAACCTCCCAAAGGAGAATTTTCTTCAGGAGGAGGAGGTAACAGAAATGGAGGTAAACCTCCACCCTCTCCACCATCTTCTTCATCTTCTTCTTCACACACATTCACCCTCTTCCACTAACACAACTCTTACTCATACTCATCAACATACCTCAAAAGGAACTAATAAATAACACTTATTAAAACTTGATGTTAAATTTGAACTGCCCATGTATAATGGTGAAGTGAATGCAAAGAATCTTGACAAGGGTTTGTCAGTTGGAGGTATATTGAAGAATTCAAAACGTTCAAGAGGATGATATAAATATTCAATTATCTTCCTTTAGGATGGAGGGTGTAGCATTAGTATGGTGGGAATCAAAGACACAAGAAGAGATTAAAAAAAAAACATGGTAATATGTCAATTTCTTGGTTTGATTTCATTGCTGCAATTAAAAGACAACTCTACCCTTTATGGTAATATCCACTTCATTGTGAAAAGGGTTTTTTAGTGGGTAAGCAAACATCAAAAGGCCTTTGATGCATTGAAGGAAAATATTAGTTCAGCTCCAATACTCACACTTCTAGACTTGAGACAGACATTTGAGATCCAGACTGATGCTAGTGAATGTCAAACACACATGGATAGGAAAACAATAGGAAAGATAAAATCAGTGAGTGCATTTTTTATTAACAAAAGATGTACATTTATAGTACAATACGTGACTCTTGGGATTCAGATCCCAAGGTCTCTTGGACTGCTTTGTCCATTCAACTTCCACGCTAACCCTTTAGGATTAGGTGTCCAACATTCCCCCCCTTAATCCGAAGGGTTATGTATGAGTCCAAGAAAAGAGCTGTAATACAAAATGTGCAAAAAAATACATGGCAGCACTAGGCTGAATGTGCTCTATGAAATGTTGGTATAAAAGGGCGGTGGTTTAAGGATGACCACCAACACTGGAACGCTTAGTGCAGTTCCTGGAACTCTTCCAAGACTGGCAAGAAACTGAAGTTTTCTGCTAGAAGAAGTGATCCTATTGTTTTAAAGAGGGAAACCTTCAACCATAAAAGGGAGGTCTCACCCCGCATAAAAGGCAAAACTTCAACCTGAAAAGGGAAGTCTCAACCTGTGATGGTTTAAGGATAACCAACAACTCTGGAATGCTTAATGCAATTCCTGAACTCTTCCAAAGCTGGCAAGAAGCTGGAGTCTTCTGCTAGAGGAAGTGTTCTCAATCTGTGTTCACGGGCATATTTGTCTCTGGCTGCAACTCTGAAACTGGTGTGGCAGGTTGTGGCTCAGGCTCGCTTGATGTGACTTTGAAGCTTGTAGATGACCATCATTTTCCCCCCTGTCAGGTACAAGGTGAGAAGATGGAGAAAACTCAACTGCAAGACTGTTCAATATTCTGGAACAAGTTCTGACATGTGTTTGGAATATCTTCTTGGCTGTTGATGCCCATTGCCAAGAAGCGATCCATCCAAGATGAATCTTTGTTCTTGCAGGACGTTTGTTTTTGAAGCATCTGTGTGAAGAATGACTGGTTTTATGACAGTGCTCACATGGATGAAGATCAAAAGAGTGATCTTTCAGATGGCCAACTCGATCACAGTGTTGGCATTTTACAATCTGTTGTTTTTGTTGTTGTTGTTGTTGCTGTAGAAGAGGGGCAGAGTCTGGAACAGCTGAAGCTGAACTGTCATGAGAAGCAGGTGAACTGTCATGAATGAATCCAGCACTCTGAAACTGAATGGGCTTGGCATAGTTTGGAATATGAAAGGACAAGTCCTTGTCATATCCAAGACCAGTTCTGTGCTTGTTGTGAACAAGTTGTTCCCAAGGTCTGATGATGGGCTTGGGAAGTGCAGATTGAGTTTCTGCATCTGCATGTACAGCTGTTGCTTTATTGGGCATTGGATCTGAAACATTATTGACTTGCTGTTGATAGGTGGTTGTTTCAATGTTATGAACAAAAACAGGTTCAGAATGATGTCTTCTTTTATGTAGCTCTTCTTGCTGTAGCTGTGATTCAAGCTGCAAAAATTCGATCTTTTCTTGTACATTTTGCAAACAACTATGAATATCGGTGAGAAAATCCTTGCTGATTTTGACTGTATTATTCATACTAGAGAGTATTAGATTGTCCACTAACTCTAATATTGCACCGATTGGAGCCATTTCTAACCTCAAAAGATAGTAAAACAATGAGGAAAAGATGGACACCAAATAAACTTATGGCAACAACTTCAAATCAGCTTGCAATAGATTCAACATACAGAGAATGGTGATATCCAGAAAACAAACTCCTCATTCAAAAAATGAATTTTCTTCATTTCACCTGAGAACAAAGCATGCTCCACTCTTCAGCAGGATCCAACTACATTCACAAAACGCATCATCACTAGTTCCTTCCTCTCAAGTATTTTGTTACAAGGTATAGCTGTTCAAGGACAGGCAATCTAGCTGAATGTTTTAATAATTATAAGATTCCCAACTGTACAATTACCACCATAAATTTGAACTGAATTCTGTTCTTACTTTCAAGTTCTGACAAAAATCACTCTTAAGAAATATCTATGCCCACACTACTCCCAGTGCTCACAAATTAAATCCTGTGTACAAGAATACTCTCCAGCAAGTGTATGAAAGCCTCCTCATTGGCACGTGAAATTCACAAAATCTATAAGAGTCTCATAAAATTCTACAAATGTCAGCATAACACGAAAATCAACATCCCCGGGGAGAACTTGTTGCAGAACATGTGGTGTGAGCCACGTAATGTTTTGACCCTCGACTTCTGCCTGATAGTAGATGCCCTTAACAGATACAAATGTCTTACGCAAAGAATGTGTTCTGGAAATGTAGGCCTGCCACTCCAGATTTAATCTTCGACAGCTGTGGACGCGCTCAGCAGGAATGTCATGTGTCTTGTCTTCAATAAGTTTACCGGTTTTGTATTTGAATAGTCATGTCGTCACTTACTGCAGAATAGCTTGACAGTGATCGGCCTTCAATAAAAATTCAACGCACATTCAATATTAAAACTGCGCACTGTATATAACCATTTTAAAACAGCGCACTATATATAACCATTTTAAAACAGCCCACAGTGCATAATATATATCATGCTACCAATATATATATCACGGTATATATATATCACTTCAAAACATCGCACAGCGCATAAACTCCACAAAACAACTGATAAACATGCATTCGTCCGCATACAATACCATACCATACGATCTACTCCCAATATGCAAAAGAGATGAAGCCACGTGTCTATCTATGTCGGAAGCATTGGTGTGTCAAGGCCTTTTATTCTCCAGGTTTTTATGTACTCTCAGACATTAATGCTTGATATATCAAATCCTACATAAAATCTCTGAACAGTCCCATAAATATCATAATGCTGACTTATGAAAAAAAATCGAACTTCATTTTCCGCTGCAATAATATCACTTTGACTTCAAACCATAATCGGAAACCGTTATTGTTGTTCTAATAATACCAGTCTTATTTATAAAAGGCTTAAACTTGAAAGGTTTAGTGCTTGTTTATAAAGAATAATGTCGGAGAGTAGAACGTGAAGGATGAGGGCAATGACAGCAAAACAGGTGAAGGAATCGAACTGTTACCAGAAGGCCAACCAGCTGGCATCGGTATTTTCGGCCTTTTCCACCATATACACTATTCTGCTGCGAATGCCTCCGCTGTCACAAGTGCCACTATTACCATATCCATTATGTTAAAAAACACTCTATTACCTGGGTAAGCATTCGGTCTCAGATAGAAACATGCAATTTTATTTATAAATCGAATTACAATCTAACGATTTATAAAGCAATGGTAAGTGGTAACGCCATTTTGAAGGCGATAGTGTGGACGTTGCTCGAGCGGTATTGCGCCATTTTGACTGCAATCAGAATGCAAACTAGAAAGATACCAGCCAATGCAATGGCGGTATTGCGCCTCCGGTACTTGGGTCTACTGAACCATCCTTCCTGCGTGGAGGCACCAGCGAAGCACGCTGCCTGACACCTTGCTCTCAATATACATATAAATCCAGTGCAGTGTATAATATACCAGACGCAGATTTTAATAAATATGGAATGGTTAACGCATAAAACTGAACACAATGGTTAACGTATAAAACTTATATGCATTCAAGATCTCTGTAACGCGCACACATACTGTTGTGGGGAAAAGTATCCGACTCGGATGACCCTATCCCTACTCTAAGGGTGACAGTCCTTAGCAACAACTGAAAGTAAAGCTTTGATATTTTCCTTTATGAAAGTACAGAGAAGGAAGAAAAGATTAACCAACCGGTGTCTTTCGCTTTTGTCGATCCTGTCCTCTCTCTTTGTCTCTTGTTCCCAGCTCCTTGCTCTCTTTGCCGGCCCAGCTACACACAGATCCTGCACAAACAAGAGAGGGAAACTACAAGAAACATGTACTCATAACTGATGCATGGATTAGAGTGAATCAGATATACAAGCAAATACAATACATCAATGCAATACAAGTATATAGGAGAACATTCAAAGCTTTATTGATAGAAGTAAAAGGGTTCTGAGAAGGTTACAACCATCAATGGCTCCAATCCAGCAGCACCTCCCCAGCAGCAAGAAATCTCCTCTTCACCTCTATAAAAGCAATCACCCAATAGCTCTAACTGTAAACCAACAGCACTTCCTTGCTTTGCACAAAATTCCAGCCCCCCTAGACCTCATGAGAGAGCTCTATATATAGGAGATTTGGAGAAAGGATGAGTCAGCTTGAGGCTGGCATAAAGCTGACTAGTGTCCTCTCCCACTTTAGTTAAACTTCAGTTCTTGAGTCCACTTGGAGATCCTTGCTTACACATGGAGATCAAGTACCTCTTACTCATCACAGGGCGAATCCCTTGAACCAAGTGTCAGTTTGGAAGCTTCCTGGGCAGTTGACACCTTGCAGAATGACTGTGCCACTTGGCCAATCTCGCCCAGCGCAGGTAGCCTTCATTGGTTTTGACTTTCAGCGCAGGTACAAGGAGGAGCAGTTGACATTCAGCGCAGTTGCTCAGTGGAGCAGCTGACATGATCCAAAAATAGCCTGTTTTGAGTGTTTTTCAGGTGGAGAACTGATGGGAAGTGCTGTGGTTTGCTGACCTTGTTCTTCTAGGGGTAAGAACAACATGTTTAGGGACTGAGGATCCCTGTAATTATTGACATTTCATGCTCCATGCTGCGAGGCACAAAAATGTCTATAACAGTTGCCCCCTAAAGTATGAGGCCGTTTATCGGGTGAAATGCTTTATCTAGAGGGTCCGAAGTTCATTCCAGTGCTGAGGAGGCGCCCTGTAATACAATACAATACAATACATTATTTTTCATTCTGTTTTCATGATCTAGCTGAGGCGGGCATTCCCATGCTCAGCTTTATAAATACATTTTGGTACATAGAACAGACGATCGTCTGATGGTAGACCGATAATTCTCTGCTGGAATTATCATCCTTTGAGTAGGATGATCATCTGCTGCAATGATGTACATGACAAATGCTTTTATATTTCCTGAATATGTATCGCAGCCCGGATGGATGAAACTAGATCCGGGGTCTTCAAACTCGTTCGATCTTCACTCTAAGTACAAGTCGATCCATGTGAGAATTTCGTTGAAGTCGAACATGGAAAGACATCGCTTGATTACCGGTCAATGATGAAAACCGTTAACAAGCGCGAGAGGAATCACCGATAATGATAATGACCCTCAAGGTACTGCAGTACAATTCACGTGGCGTGAATAAAGGACTTGGCGTCGAACGCCACGCAAAATCTTCTGGTTGAAGGTCATTGATGTATACCTGTCGCCGGAAGTGAGAAACTTGCCATTGAGGCATGCAAGCTTCAAAGTACTGATGGGGTTGTTCCTAGATCAACTTCTTGGATAATGAGCTGAAGTCGACAAGAAGCGATCCGTCAAAGGAGGGCCTTAATGAATCCCACATCAATGACACGGAACGGAGCTAATGATTTTAGTGGAGGTGAAAACAAACTGTGACATATGATTCAGGGTGGCGATCATGAATGGATGAAGGATAATGTATGGCAGTGGATGGGACACGGTTGACACTTTCAGAATGACCTCTCTTGAACATATAACGACACTGATGCGATGGATCGGTAGCATTACCCCAAAATGTGGATGGTTTGGCGAAGACCATGGTGATGAGACCGGTGAATGAAACAACCCAACCCGATGTGGTACGGAAGAAAAGTGTCATGTTCAAGAGCGACTTGCTACCATTAAGCTTTGATGTTCTCCCAATTTTTCCCCAGTCATTTCTGACCAGTACCTCTTTATTTTTGTCAAGCTTGAGGAGGATAACATATGCTTGTTCTATAACCTGCCCTTCGGGCAAGCCCATCGCTATGATTTAACGAGCTTAGCGATAGGGAAACTCGTTCTCGTCTAAAGACAAGTTTGTCGCTATTTAATCATTTTAACGAGTCTAACGACAAGGAAAACTCGGTCCTTTTCATTTTTAGAGAGTCTGAAAAGGTACATAAAGTCAACTCCAAAATTCCTTTTTCGTCATCTAATCCCTTAAGTCCGAAAAAGTATAAAACAATACAGAAGGGATGGGTGTTCGGTACTTTTAACGAGCCGAACAAAACAAGCGCTCGATCTTTTTGTGCAATAATCCCTCAGGTCCAAAAAGATTAAAATCTAGAGGAGGGATAGCTCTTCCGGTCGCTTTAACGAGCTGGAAGGCCAAAACTCGGCAAACTTTTCATATTTTACGAGTCAGTGAAAAGAGCTCAAAGAAGACTCGTCTTTTGAGGAACGAGTGATAAACAGGGATAGCAACTGATTCCAGGTACAAGTTGGAATATTCCAATCACGGCAGTGTCACAAGGATGGCTAAGTGAAATCACTCTTCGCAGATGTTCCTCAAAAGGGGTAAACACACAAATGGAAGTGAATGATCGGCCAAATGACGGTGGAGGTGACGGTGCACAAACACGACCAAGGCTTTTATGGCTGATGAATTTACGATCTCAGAAGGGTATTTACCGGTTCATTTTTTCTGAATGAGCTTGAACTCTAAAGGAAAGCCTGCTCATAAACTTATGTTTATTTTTTAACGAGCATGAACTATGCGCTAAAACTGCTCGGATCTTGCGTTTATTTTTTAACGAGCATGAACTATGTGCTAAAACTGCTCGATATACCAGTCATAGAATAAGAACGCCTCCTGTGAGATAGCTATTTTTTAAGGAGCTTTATCTCACGAAGCTATGCTCCAATTTGGCAAGTTTTTACCTTTGCCCCACAGACTTTCTTCATGCAAGGTCGGAAACGGCTAATCCTACGAGTTTAAAGGGTTAGACCTACAGGTTTAAAGGGAGGACCTAAAAATTTAAAAAATAAATAGTCGTCCCTTGCTTACATTCCAAAAGTTTGCATGCCCCCAGACATAGGATAGAATTTCGAGGCTGCCCCTCCTCTCCCCTACCTCTGCTTTTCTTTGGGTGTTCACAGCTACTTGTCATCTTGCCAATCTAATGTTAACGATACTAGTCTTCTCGTTATTTTAAGGGGTCTTATGCGGTACTCAGGCTTCCCGTCGGCCCAACTTTTAACGAACAGCTATTTGTGACAAGAGAAGAACACTACTCAAAGACAAAACATTGGTATTATTGAGGGAGGCTTGCTTCTTTCTTATTATCCGAAGAGGGTTCTATTTGCTGCCGCAAATCAATCTCTTTCTTCGGCGATGTCTAACATTAGGTTACTAAAAATGGTGGCCACCTGTTGTAACAATAGAATCTCTTTCTTTGGAGGCTGCCCCTACTTATCCTTCAAAACATATGTTTTAATGGGTGAGGCTTGTCTTCAAAGATGGTTACTACTTGCTACAACAAATGGTCCTCATCCTCGGTATCCTGATTATCTAGACAAGGGGAGTGAGAAGCTAATTATCTCACTCGCATAACTTTGACAAAAGAATATTATTCTAGAACAACCCCTCTTCCATCCACGGACGGGGTACGGACTAGTCATATTCTTCTGCGGAAATTCTGCCTTATACCCGGGGTTTCTCCTGCCCGAAGCAGACCAGGGTGCATGCCCCCTGGGTTCCAGTCTTTCTTTCCGAATCACTCGCACTCATCGGGAAGGAGGACTGGGGGTGGAGGCATATCTTGAGTGAACAGACCATTTAGGATTGGTATTTGACTATTTGCGATGCGAGATCCCGGAAATGAAAGTTGGTCTACGAGCTTGACCATCCTTCCTTCGTGTGGAAAACACATTACTCTAAAGAGTGAGGAGACTATCGCTCCCATGCAATAAATATAGTCACGTCCAAGGAGTAGGTTATAATCCAAGGGTCCTTGGACGACCATCACGTTTAAATTGACGGTCTTCCCTTTCAATGTAACAGGCACATTGGGGAGGATTCCTAATGGTCGACTGGTTCCTTTATCAAAACCTGAGAGATTTCTTAACTCAGGTAAAAGCGCCGGGGAACCCAGTGCTTTCCAAGCAACAGAGGAAAGGATACTCACAGACGCCCCCTCATCAATGATAGTACCAGCCATAATCATTCTATAGATCTGGACAATGATTCTGAATGGTATACTGGCTGGTAATCGGGGTCTGCCTAGTTGATTCCAATCAAAGGATACAACCAGGTTGCTTGGTGGTGGGACCGAATATACGGCCGGGTATGACTCTGATGATGTTCCCTCCTGCGATAAAGGAATGGGCGCATTGCCCTGACGCTCATCAGAGTCGGTGCTGATGAAAAGAACCTGGATGGTGTCATCCTTATTCTCTTCAGTGAGGGTGTCGCATGAAGCTGACTCTTCGGCGACGGTGTCATTTGAAGACGGGTCTTCAATGACGGAGTCATTGGACGATGAAACCTCTGAAGGAAGAACCGGGTCAACTGCCGTTTCGACCTTTAGACTTTCGTCTGGTCTGGATTCAGTAGGTTCATTCTCAATGACCGACACTTCAGCTGACCACTTGAGCGGGTCAACTGGATTTTCAACTATCGAGGGATTAGGCGCGAGTTTTTGGTATCCAGGAGGAAGTCGCAACGGTGAAACCGGGCGATCTTCCAAAACTCTCTTTGCCTCATCTAAGAATGGACATTTGTGGATGGCATGATTGCCTTCACACAATAGACAGGGTGATCTTGGTCCCCTTCTTCGTCCTTCACTCTCGTTGGTTGACGGACTGCAATCAACATGACAACCAGAGGTTGATGCTACCGGATTGTGCAACCTTGGGGACCAGTCCCTTAGTATCCGGGGAATACAAGGACAATCACGATGGAAGTGGATCCCTTTGCAAATGACACATGGCGATTTAGGCCCGGTCGGTGCAGTGTGTGGGTTTTTGTCAGCTTTCTTCTGCTTGCCCCCAGTCGCCTTCGCCAGAGGCTCCTTCTGCTTCTTTTCTCTCTTCTTCTTTTCTTTCTTCTCCTTGGGAGGCTGACTCTTGCCAGCTCTACCTTGCGAAGATGAAGGATCAGAGGAAGTATCGTAAGAAGTGGAAGGCTGGTGGGTAGTTCTAGATTGTTCTGACTGTTGATTCGACTGCTCAGGATTAGTGGCGATCTGGACTACATTAGTTGAAAAGAGCCATACAGGTAGGCCGATTGTCAATCCTGGAAGTGACAATGTTGCCATATGAGGCGCACCAACATCTCCCCAAGAGGAGAAGGGATTTGGACTTCCGCCAAGGTTACTTCCTTGGTTGGTGGGCTCCATACTTTTCAACTGAAAGATCAACGTGGGAATAACAGGTGATTATGTTCCGCTTAAAATAAATTTTATTAACGACGCTTTTAGACACAAACTTGCTTTTTCATGTTTTAAGAGTCGAGAAAAAGCTAAAGATGACTCTAGTCGACTTCGATGTATTAACGAGCCCGAAGTGACAAATGCTCGGTTGGACTTTTTCAGTTATAGAGTTTGAAAAAGGCCAAAAGAAACTGCTCTGGAGATCTAGGCAGAGGGTGTGCCAAACCTTTCGCGAAACCACAGAATACGTTTTACGGTACGGGTGGTCGATCTTCGTGAATGCTGTGTTCACTGCATCGCGATCAGTAGGGCGGCCGACACGGCTTCCTAAGGATAAAGGATAAATGCCTATAGGGGTCTCCCAATATACGCGACGGTACGCGGGAGCACAAGTCCGTATTAGTGCCACCGACTCTCAGGAGGAATCACCCACCTTCGTAGAGATCGACAGTCACTACGTTTAACGACGCCGGAACACGTCTCTACCTAGACCTCTAGATGTTTGCGTTATGTTACAAAGCGTTGTTATGTAAATTGGATTTATTTTAATGTTGATCTTGCTTAGCAGTTTGCCTTTAAGGATCACCACGAGATGTATATATACAACTTCCTAAATGCAATCTAAGATGAGAAGCAAAACTTTTCAATCTTTCAACTTTGAAAACCTTAATCTACTGAGGGAAAAGAAAGACACAACTTTTCGCACAGATCATAGAACACACACTAAAATGCAAATTTTCCTAAATCGTCAAGCACACAGTCAAATGCAAATATGCACAATGCATGTATTTCTTTTCGTTATCCTTAATGTTGATGTAAGACAGAAAGGAAAACTGTTGTATGACTTTTGAATCTAATTTCAAGCGAAAAATAAACAAGTTTGTCCAAAATCAAAAGACACCTTAAGATCGACTTGTTTAGACACTGGAAATGTATAGATTCAAACCATAAAATGAAAAACAAACAAACTCAAACAGCCATGAACAGTAATAAAACTAGCTCTTAAGATCACAAAGACACTTTTACAGTTCAGGATCTAAGAGGCCACAGCTATACTGGTTTGCTTTTCACAATGGGAAACTGTAACTGAAACAAGAAATACTGAAAGAACAATCACAGTTTCATCACACAACTGAGGCGGAATAATGTCAAGGAAAGTTGGTTTACAGCAAGTACAAATGACAAGCAATCAGCAGCAAAATAACAGTGAAAACAGGGCCAAGACTCAGTGGGAAACCTCAGGAAGACATAGCCTAACTGGTTCAGCGCAGGCTCTGGTCTGTCAAACTGACTCTCAGCGCAGTTCCCGAAGGGAGTACCTGCGCTGAAATGCAGACTGCCTTTGGACAGCCTGCACTGAGACACGAGAGTTGCGTTTACAAGGGTTTCCGGGTCATAAAAAGCTCAAAAATTCACTGTTTTTGCTGAAATAAAAAGCTATAGGTCAAGTACAAGCTAAGGGATGATCAAGAGGATGAAAAGCTATCACAAAGAGTACAAGAGTCTTTTGTAGATCAGCTCTTCAAATCATGAATCTGCTCAGAAAATGAGCAAGAGTAGCAGCCCCTCTACTTCGCTTTTGATATAGTCAAAAGCTTTTCGATTTGGTACTCTTTTCTTCAGGAAATGAATAGCAAAGATACTACAAACACCAACAAGATACTAGGCTCCCCAGCGGAGTCGCCAGTTTGTTGTGGGGAAAAGTATCCGACTCGGATGACCCTATCCCTACTCTAAGGGTGACAGTCCTTAGCAACAACTGAAAGTAAAGCTTTGATATTTTCCTTTATGAAAGTACAGAGAAGGAAGAAAAGATTAACCAACCGGTGTCTTTCGCTTTTGTCGATCCTGTCCTCTCTCTTTGTCTCTTGTTCCCAGCTCCTTGCTCTCTTTGCCGGCCCAGCTACACACAGATCCTGCAAAAACAAGAGAGGGAAACTACAAGAAACATGTACTCATAACTGATGCATGGATTAGAGTGAATCAGATATACAAGCAAATACAATACATCAATGCAATACAAGTATATAGGAGAACATTCAAAGCTTTATTGATAGAAGTAAAAGGGTTCTGAGAAGGTTACAACCATCAATGGCTCCAATCCAGCAGCACCTCCCCAGCAGCAAGAAATCTCCTCTTCACCTCTATAAAAGCAATCACCCAATAGCTCTAACTGTAAACCAACAGCACTTCCTTGCTTTGCACAAAATTCCAGCCCCCCTAGACCTCATGAGAGAGCTCTATATATAGGAGATTTGGAGAAAGGATGAGTCAGCTTGAGGCTGGCATAAAGCTGACTAGTGTCCTCTCCCACTTTAGTTAAACTTCAGTTCTTGAGTCCACTTGGAGATCCTTGCTTACACATGGAGATCAAGTACCTCTTACTCATCACAGGGCGAATCCCTTGAACCAAGTGTCAGTTTGGAAGCTTCCTGGGCAGTTGACACCTTGCAGAATGACTGTGCCACTTGGCCAATCTCGCCCAGCGCAGGTAGCCTTCATTGGTTTTGACTTTCAGCGTAGGTACAAGGAGGAGCAGTTGACATTCAGCGCAGTTGCTCAGTGGAGCAGCTGACATGATCCAAAAATAGCCTGTTTTGAGTGTTTTTCAGGTGGAGAACTGATGGGAAGTGCTGTGGTTTGCTGACCTTGTTCTTCTAGGGGTAAGAACAACATGTTTAGGGACCGAGGATCCCTGTAATCATTGACATTTCATGCTCCATGCTGCGAGGCACAAAAATGTCTATAACACATACCCAAACACTAGTATGGATTTCGCACTTGATCAACCTCGGCCAACTGGTTATGATCAAGCCAGCAACGATGGTGGGGCTCTCTCTTGGTGAGAAAAAACTTTATACAGGGCGCACAATCTGGACTCCACCACAGCGTCTTCTCTCGCCAAGCGTTGCAGCAAACTTCTTTGTTATCTCTCGGCTGAGCAAAACACGTTCAGATGCATCTAACCCGAAAATAGTGTCAAAACGCTTCAACGGATGTATAGTGCGCAGTCTTCATGACACCTCTGTCGCAGCAGAAAACGGATGCGCAGAGATTCAATGAGGTGCAGAGAATCAGGCAGAGGACAGAGTGCTAGGAGGTGCAGAGGTGTGTCAGGCAGCGTTACCGTTTCAGCTCTGACATCATTTTGTATGCAGCTTCAGAAGAGCAGGGCGCAGGTACAGCGCAGGGATGGCAGAATTAATGGAGCGTTACAGAAGACTAGGCCAGCTCTAGTTAGCACTATTCAAGGCAACTCAGACCAGTTGCTCTATTCAAGGCAACTCAGACCAGTTGCTCAGGGAAAACAGGCCACTCATCATGGCTCTAATACCACGTCAAACACACATGGATAGGAAAACAATAGGAAAGATAAAATCAGTGAGTGCATTTTTTATTAACAAAAGATGTACATTTATAGTACAATACGTGACTCTTGGGATTCAGATCCCAAGGTGTCTTGGACTGCTTTGTCCATTCAACTTCCACGCTAACCCTTTAGGATTAGGTGTCCAACAGTGAATACACCATGGGTGTAGTCCTCATGCAACATGGTAAGCCTATTTGTTTTCATTCCAAAACTTTAAATGGTGAAATGATTAATTATCCTACATATGACAAGGAACTGTATGCATTGGTGCAAAGTGTGAAAAAGAGGAAACACTACTTGATGGGTAAGGAAACAATCATTCACATTGATCATCAACCATTGAAATACTTGCAATCTCAATCAAATTTGCAGCAATCAAGGCACTTCTGATGGATGGGTTTTCTTCAAAAATTCCATTTGGTAATAAGGTATAAGAAAGATGTCTACAATAAAGTTATTGATATGCTTTCTAGGCCTATTATTAGTGCAACTACTTTACTCAAGATTAGTTTTGTTTTGTATGAATGTTATATTGAGAAAGATGCATTAGACAATGACTTTCAGGATGTTATATGCAAGCTTGAGTCAAGGTAACCAAGTAGAGGAATTGGATTATCATTTTCATGATAACTTGTTGTACCATCTTGGAAAGCTTTGTATTCCACAAGGAGAAAGAGTCAACATCATAAGATAGGTACATACTTCTCTTATTGCTAGTCATTTCGGTGTAAGTAAGATGGTGGCACATCTACAGGGGTATTGTTATTGGCCTCGTATGCTTGAAAGTGTGTCACGTTTTATTAAAGGGTGTTCATTATGTGTAGTCAGTAAGCCTAGTAATAAGAAGTTAGGACTATACACACCACTTCTGGTTCCTTCACGACCGTGGGAGAGTGTTTCTATGGATTTTGTAGGAGGTCTTCCATTGTCAAAAATAGTTCATGATTATTGTATGCAGTTGTGGATGGGTTCAGCAAAATGTGTATTTTGATGCCATGTAAAAATAAATTTATAGCTGAAAAAATTGCTGAGTTATTCTTTCAGAATGTATGGGTGCATTTTGGATTGCCCACGTCCATTTTTAGTGATCGAGATTCTTGATTTGTTGGGAATTTATGGTCAAGATAATGGGGATTCATGGACACCAAATTGAAAAAGAGTACCACATTTCATCTGCAAACAAATGGTCAAAAAGAGGTGGTGAACAAGACAGTGATACATCTTCTTTGTGGGTATTGCAACAAGCATCCTAAGTTGTGGGATGAACATTTCCACTATATTTAGCATGCTTACAGCTGGGCCAAGCACTGTTCAACTCAAACATCACCATTTGAAGCATGTTTTGGATACTTTTCTAAGTCTCCTTTGGTTTTTATTTTTGGAAAAGATGTTACTATTGATCGTCCTAGTGACATAGACAAAGAAAGAAGGTTCATTGAACAAATCCATTTGGTACACCAGAGAGTTCAGGAATAGCTTGAAAAGAGTCAAGGCAAGTACAAAGCAAGGCACAAAAAGCATTGTGTAGATCACAAGTTTCAATTTTGTGATGAAGTTTGGATTCACATTAGCAAAGAGATGCTCCAAGGAGAAGGTAAAAAACCGAAACCAATTAGATATGGTCCATTCAGAATTTTGGAAAATATTGGTAACAACGTCTTCAGGTTGTATTTGCCTTCATATATGAAAATTTATGCTATTGTTAATTTTGAGAACTTAAGGTCATGTGAGCCTCCCTTGATTGAATATCAAGGAGAAAATGTCCAAATTCCTTCCATAGAGAAATTTTCTCCTAAATACCTTGATGAACTATAGCAAGACACCATTCTTGATAGAAGAGCAAGGTCTTCAAAACAAGGGAATGTGGATTACCTTCGAGCGGGGCTCAAGGGAAAAAATCCTTCAAAGGTCAAATGGTTCAAGATTGGAAAGGTGAGGTAACTATACCCTCACCTGTTGGACAACTGAAAGTGATCCTTTGGGGTCCAAAAGGCTTCCAGTGGGGGGAGGAATGATCATGTGCTCAAAAAATAGCTCAAAATTCAAAGTTGTTGGATTGGTGTAGAACCTAGACAACTGTGTAGTGCTCATAATCCAGAATCTTGCGCAACTCATTTCGCGTGAAATAGACTCTATATGCTCCCAGAAATGAGTTTTGTTCACTTCCCTAAATAGGCGAATTTTTGAAAACAAAATTGACAGTCTAGTCAGAAGTCCATACTACTGATGTGGTGTTGACTGGGAAAGTGTATGTGGCAGTTTGACTTGGTCAATGGGTTTCTCTGGAAAATCACAATGTGACAAGTAGCTTCTTTTTATTGGTTGAAATTCCATGTTTTTTTATTGGTTGGAATGGTGGCCAACCACAGGATGAAATGGGGCCCAATGGAGGCCACCACATGGCAACCCGGGAGGCCACCAAAATTTTGGTCATATTCCAAGTGGAGGTAGTGGGAGTCAAATCCGCGACCTCCCAACACAACAACATAGCCAACTACCAACACACCGCTATTACACAACATTTTGTCACTGTCCCTGTACTCCCCGTTACCTGATCCTGGAGGACCTCTACAGTGAACCCTGCATGCTTTGCCTTCATGAAGAAACTCCCATTATGTCCCTCTCCATGAGCAGATCATTTCCCTTTTGCACCATTTTCCCAGAAAATTTTGTTTTGCGCAATTTACAAGGTGGATGCTAATGACCTTTGTCTCCCCCACACTGATGTGAAAATATTAGCACTACTCCTCCCACCAACCAGAGTTACTGAGTTGTGTTTCATTCGTGCCTATCCTATTATGGAAAGGTTTTTAAATTAGGGTCGAAGCTTCTAGCTCTAGAAGCTCCGTACCAGAATTCTGGTAAATGGTTTGGCCGGATGGGGTCGAGGATGAAAATTTGGGCTTCTTTCCCCTATAATGATGGAACTACCTCAAGGGATAAGTCCTTCTTCCTTGAGAAGAGGATCCATCTCCCATCCCTATTTCCTATATAAACCTCCCTTCTTCCCAAGCACAAACTAGTGTGAATGTTATAGTCATAGTTATAGTTTTTTCTAAGTGTGAGTATACTATTTTGATTAGATGAGCAAGCTATTACTAGTTGTATCCATCTAGTTGTGTTTGGAAGAAGTGTGTTTGGTTTGGAGTGAAGTATAAAGGGAAGAGCCTTTAAAATATTGTTGTTTGAAGCCATCATGGAATGCTAGCAGAAGTGTGTGGGAACCTGGTCTTATCAGAGGAATACTGCGACGTCAAGATGAATGGTTGTAATCTCTCTTTGATATTAATATATGCAACTATCGATTGATTTCCTACATTTTTTTTAATATTACATATTCGTGTCTTGATGCTTCTTGACTTATTAAGTAGGTTGAATTGCAATTTGTCTATTGTTTACTTGTTTCGGGAACTTGAAGAAGGAAGCGAGACATTGCTGGAGTGAGCAAGCGAGGACATCATCAAGCAGAATAACCGACCAAGAGGTAGGCCCTCTTGATTGATTCTAACCTAAGGAAATATTCCATAGAATGTATCTGTTGTGGCTAGACCCATTATCGGGTTAGAGGAATTCATTAGTGTCTGCACTTATAATTTTACTTCACCACAAATTGGCGACTCTGCTAGGGAGACCCCATCTTTTGTTTGTTTTGGATTTCATGATTTTGTGGGAAATTTTCTAGTTTAATGTTTCCCCTTTGGTTATGTTTCTTTTCTCCTGCTTACTGGCCTAAGCCTAAAATTCATAGTAGCAGATCTAGTCCTTGTTTTGATTCTTTTTCCTTAGTTCCCTCAGATAGCGCATTTAGTCAGCTGATAGTCACGTCGACCAGCGTGAATTATGAAGGAACAGTCACGCTGACCAGCCTCTGGTGCCTGTTGTTAGTTAGGCAGTTGCGACGACCCCTATAAGTGAAGATTAGGGCTTGACCCCAATCTTTTCCAGTGCATTCTACTCTTGTGGTTTAGACCTCGTAGGCATTTTTTGACCATTTTCTCCCTGACTAGAAAGCTTCATTTAGCTTTCTTTGTGTGCTTGCTTGGTTAAGCCCACCCTCTGATGTGTTAAGTCTAGCCTTGTGTGAAGTTATTTTTAATTTTTTCTTTGAATCCCTGATCAACGCTAGTTATCAGTTAGGCAGTCGTGCCAGTCTCAGAGCTAAGAAAAAAATCAAAATTTCTCCCATTCTAGTGCCAGTGTGTCTTGACCCTCAGACTCTCTTCTTCCTCCCAGAAGTGATTAGGATTCTTTGTTTTTAATTGAATGAGTGAAAGAGTCTCTTCTGTTCTCTTATTTCGAGTTTCTCTTTTCTCTTTCCAGGCATAGATTACATTGCTTGGTTTGTTGATTGAAGCATTTATGTGTTTGGCTTGTTTGGTTCAGGGAAGAAGTTTCTTTTAGTTTCATTTATAATGCTTTCGATTTGATTGATGCTTGCTTGTTCATAATTGTGAAAAATTTCATTAAAGTGCTTTATGTGAAAGATTCATTTTGCATTTTATGAAAAAAATAACATCATTCTAGTTTACTTAAGTGAAAATATTGCATTAGTAACATTATTGAGAAGCTAAAATTGCATCATCATAAGCATTGGAAATGAAATTAAACTTCTTATGTTTTTATCGGAAGATTAAGTGCATTTAGGAGATTTATTAGTGAAATATTTCATTCTTTGATTGTTGCATTAATTTTTTGTTCTCTATCTTTCAATTAGTGATAACTTTCATCAAAGACAAATACCTCTTTTCTCATATAGCTGCATATAGGAGTTTTCAGATGATAACGGTAGGGACTTGTAACTGAAACCTAATTCAAGATCAGCCATTAAAATTTATTGAATTAACCTAAGGAAGCATTGAAACTTAACGCTCACATTTAGGGTTCTAGGCTAGAGACGTGTTCCGACGTCTTTAAACCTAGCAGCTATCCTTCGCTTCAGCACTAGACAGTGCTAGTATGGACTTGTGCTCCCCATACCATCATGTATATAAAGGGAGACCCCACTAGGTTTTCAATCCTTTATCCATAGGAAGCCAAGTCTTCCACCTTGTAAATGTGATACACCGAACACAACATTTAGGGAGATTGCCTGCCCCTACTTCTCGGTTCGCCGAGAGGTATTCTGCAGTTCACGATTACCTAGTACTCCTTTTTCCTAGAATACCCTGAGTAGCCATTTTGGTCTTTTTGACTTGCTAAATTTAAAATATCATCAATCACTTGCCCTTTCAAGCTCATTAACTCCAAAAGTGACTAGAGTCACCTTTCATCCTTTTCTTGACTCTTAAAATATGAAAAGGCAAAGTTTTGTTTCAGTGTCTTAAAATTAACTGCCCACGAAATATTCCTGGTTAAAGTTGTCTTCCTTAGTGATTCTTTAGGGTCGATTCCAATGGAAAAATTCCCAGAGTCTACCATTCAATGGTTCCCCTCAAATGGGAATCCTGGCCCTTTTCTTTCTTTTGGAAACATTGACGCTCCTTATATGGCGACGTTGTCCCTTCCCGGGTTAACCATTGGTCTGCCTGTCTAGTTGTTTTTGACCTCGGTGGTCCCGAGTGTCCCAACTCTTGCCATGCAATCTCCTTCATTTGAATCACATCATGTTGATTCTAAGTTTGACCTCTCCCCTTCTTCCCCTATTTCTTCCTCTTCCTCTTCTACTTCTCTTGGTGAAAGTTTGAAATCCAATAACCAGGAGGCTAAGAAGAAGAAGAAGAAGACGAAGACGAAGAAGTTAGATAAGTGAGAGGCCAACCGTGTAGCTATTACTCCAAATACACCTCCCATAGACAAACCTTCTGATACTCCATAGAAGGTCATATTCCCTTGCAAGTTGTGTAAGGGTGACCATCTCCTTCGAGACTGTCTTGGCATTCCCAAAATCTTAGAGGTATGGTCTTAAGACCTGAACTGACCATCCCCATCGACCTCTGGAGATCATGTCGATGTTGCACCCTCAATTAGTGATGGTGAGAAGAAGGGAAAGATTAAATTCCCTTGTAGGTTATGTGAAGGAAAGCATCTTCTTCACCTTTGTCCTCTTATGGATAAAGCTTCCAAAGTTTTGAAAACCTTACAACTCCTCAACCCCAAAATCATGTTGGTTATCAGAGGCTTTCTTCTAACCCTCTCCTGGTTGGTAAAAAGATTGACTTGGATTCATCTCTTGCCCATCCTCCTCTTCCTAAGAGAGACTCTCTTGTGTTTGTTCCCGACCAACCAGTGGTTGAAAAGAGTGTCGACTTTGTTCCACCACCAGTTGCTCACTCTATTCTCAAAGAGAGTAGTGATCATACTGCTCATGTTCTTCTCGTCTCCTTAGATTATCATGAATTGAAGAGTGACCCTCCCATCCCATTTGTTTAGGAGAGTCCTTCTCCTATTCCTGTATATCATGGGGCAACTATATGATACCCCCACCAAGCAGTTCTGTCATTTCTTTCAATTGGAGTCACTTGATTGCTTTCCGCCTCCGATCTTATGTACCTTTACACATTACAGTAAAAACCTATAATATGGTAGTACCTGGCACTATATTAGATGAATGCGCATTTGTTAGCATCATGTCTTATATTACTTGGCAAGATTTGGATTCCCCATAGCTTGTGCCTGTCACTCAGAATCTGTTGGCCTTCAATGGAGGAACCAGTCAACCCTTAGGAATTCTTCCAAAGTTGCCTCTTACTTTGGGAGGAAAGATTGTATATATAGACATGATGGTAGTCTAAGGTCCTTTAGATTTCAATCTTCTCCTTGGACGCGACTATGTTTATGTCATGGGAGCTCTTGTTTCTTTTCTTTTCCGTGTGGTTTGTTTTCTGCACGAAGGGAGAATTATGATTATTGATCAACTGTCATTCATTGGTCACCAGGTGCCTCCTTTGCAACCATCATCCCCTATTGGCTCTTGTTTGCAAGCAATACCTTCCCCGCCATAGGTCAATTATGTGGTTACTCATTCCATCTCCACATCTGTTGATGATCACACAGATGGTATAGTACATTATGTACTGGGGTCATTGGAACCTGATCTGTCTATGGTACCAAATGACATGTATTCCTCCCAGAGCGTGGTTCTTCCATCCAGTGAAGACCTCTTGGGAGCCATGTTCTCTTATGGTTAATGAAAAAAGGAGTCATGAGGATGGTTCCTTGTCTTGTGTCAACCTCGTTAAAAAATGAAACAAGGGCCCTGAGGACAGTTTGTTCTTGTATCAACCTTGTTAAAAAATGAAACATATGTCCGAGGATAGTTCTTTTACTGTGTCAACCTCATTAAAAAATGAAACAAATCTCTTTTCCAAATCGAGTCATTGATTAAGATCTCGTAAAATCCCAGTCGAGTCTTTTATGGATCTCGAAAGTGAAACTTCATTCCATCCACCTAGTTGGTCGAAATGAAGCTTGGGAGGCATGTACCTTGTTTGAGTCATTATGTTGGGGGCATGAAAACTTATTCAAGCACAGTTTTTCATTTCAAGCTAGTGTAAACATGAAATAAAATCCAAGCTAAGTTCTCCATGGTTCAAGCTTATGTAAAAACGAACCCATGCCCAATTTACATCTCGTGATTTCCATTTTAAATAGTTGATTTCTCTTAGATGAGCCTTATATGCTTCATTCCATCACCACCATCTCTTTGGCTGATCATATGCTTTCACTTGGTTGTTTTTCCTTTCCTAAGGGACTGTAGCAATGAGTGGTTTTGTTAGCTAGCCTCTTGACCATTATGTGTTTTGAGAAATTCCTCCATTGTCGAAAGCAGTTTCTACCCTTTATACCACTCGTTCCTCTAGGATGAGTCACATTTTAGCTCTTTTCTCGACTCGTAAAACTGAAATGAAAATATTTCCTAGTATTTTTTCCCTTTTTGACTCGTTAAAGAGAATAAAAATGGGGGGTCCGATTTCAGCTCTTTTCCAACCCTTTAAAAATGAAAAGATAGCCGAGCCCTTGTCATTTAGAACTCGTTAATGGATGCGAAACATCATGCGCCCTGTATAAGTTTACCCCCTTTTTCGAGCTGGGATGCACTATTTACGAAAAAGGTACTCCTTGACTGAAATGGTCAAGCAATTCTCTCAAGTATTGTTTTCTACCTTTTCGGGCTCGAGGGACACAAATATACAAAAAGGGATCATGTGGAGTTTTCTTTTACATGTCATTTTCAAACTCTCTAAACATGAAAAAGATACCCAGCTACACCTTTTTTGGACTCATTAAACTATTAAACGACATTGGATTTGTCACCATCACGAACATGAGCTTCTCCTTCTTAGGGCTTGTTAAAATTACTAGGTCGGATTCGCCCTAAGGATGAACTTACAGTGCAAGCATATGCTATCCCCTTCAAGATTGTGATTAAAAAATAATTAGGGTACTCGCTAGAAATGGTGGGGGAATATTTGGAAATCTATCGAGTCGTGTCAGAAGCTTACTCTTGAACATGACACTCTTTGCTTCGTGTCGGGTTGGGACATCCTCCTTAGTATCATTGACCCTCCTAGGTTTGGGCCATTCAATTTTTCCTTCCATTTGATTTCTGCCACGTCATCATGATGACCTATCCTATGGACCCAAAAGCCGCAAAAATTCTAGTTGTGTCACTGATATGTTCAAGAGTTGTCCTTCTGCAGTTACACTTATCTCTGATTCTCTGTATCATCCAAAATCATTTTGCATCCTATCGTCTCGCGTCGATGATGTGGGATTCATTATGGCCCTCCAACACGGTCGCTTTCCATCAACTTCAAATCATTATCTGAGAAGTTGATTGAGAGACTCCCTTCTAGTACCTTAGATCTTGCATGCCCTAATGACAAGTTCTTTTCACTTGATGATGATTTCACATCATTGGCTTTCGATTGAGTGATTTTGTGGATGTTCGACTTCAGTTCCTGTATTCACATTCTGTGGATTTTGCTAATAGTACCTTGATATCCATTATCATTATTGGTGGTACCTCTCGCACTTATTAATAGTTTACATCATCTACTGGTAATTAAGAGACTTCCTAACATGTTCGACATCAACACATCTATTCACATGCTAGGATCTGTACTTTGATCGAGTCGTGTTGGAGCGCAAGACCCTAGACTCAAATCACAAAATTCCAGGTTGTGAAGTAATGTGACATGGTTATGATGATATGCATGTCTCTTTCATATGGTTGGTTGTGACTAGACCATGAGTTATCATATGTGATCCTTCTCATTATTGGATAGCTACGACCATACCTCAATTTCATTATGATCCTCTTTGACGGATGCTTGTGCCCATACCTAGATCCATTTACATGATCATTCTCTAGATGGCTACGGCCATGCCACGATTCATGTATCATTTGATAGATATCTTAGTTTATGTATACGTATTTGTACTTTCGTGCAGGTTTTCTGATGGCAGACTAATTCCCCGTACTGGTTCATAAAGCATTTCATCCCTCACTCCAGCGTGACCTTCACACTTTAGGGGGCATCTGTTACACAAAATTCTATCACTGTCCCTATACTCCCCATTCCTTGATCCTGGAGGACCTCTACAGTGAAACTCGCATGCTTTGCCTTCAATAAGAAACTCCCATTATGTCCTTCTTCATGAACAGATCATTTCCCTTTTGCACCATTTTCCTAGAAACTTTTGTTTTGCCCAATTTACAAAGCGTCCGACGCTAATGACCTTTGTCTCCCCCACGTCAATGTGAAAATATTAGCACTACTCCTCACATCGACTGGAGCAACTGAGCTATTTTTCAGTCACATTGGTCCTATTATGGAAAGTTTTTTAAATTAGAGCCGAAGCTTCCAGCTCTAGAAGCTCTATAACAGAAGTCTGGCAAGTGGTTTGGCTGGATGGGGTCGAGGATGACAGTTTGGTCTCCTTTCCCCTATAATGATGGAACTACCTCAAGGGATAAGTCCTTCTCCCATGAGAAGAGGATCCATCTCCCATCCCTATTTCCTATATAAACCTCCCTTCTTCCCAAGCACAAACTAGTGTGAATGTTATAGTCACGGTTAGAGTTTTTGCTAAGTGTGAGTATACTATTTTGATTAGACAAGAAAGCTATTACTAGTTGTAGCCATCTAGTTGTGTGAGGGAGAAGTGTGTTTGGTTTGGAGTGAAGTCTAAAGGGAAGAGCCTTTAAACTATTGTTGTTTGAAGCCATCATGGAATGCTAGCAGAAGCATGTGGGAACCTGGTCTTGTCAAATGAAGATCGACACGTTAAGATGAATGGTTGTAATGTCTCTTTGATATTAATATATGCAACTATCAATTGATTTCCTACATGTTTTGTAAATTACATATTCGTGTCTTGATGCTTCTTGACTTGTTAAGTAGGTTGAATTGCAATTTATCTATTTTTATGTTTGTGTGTTGCTGTTGCTTACTTGTTTCAGGAACTTGAAGAAGGAAGCGAGCAAGCAAGGATAGAATCAAGCAGGATAAGTGACTAAGAGGTAGGCCTCTTGATTGATTCTAACTTAAGGAAATCTTCCATAGAATGTATCTATTGTGGCTAGACCCATTACCGGGCTAGAGGACTTTGTTCGTGTCTACACTTGTAATTTTGCTTAACTACAATCGCGATGGAAGTTCTTAACCACATATGAATTTGGGTTGTATTTAAATTACATGTGCGCGTTGTTTGGGGAATGGGCCAGCCCATGTGGGGGGCATCCCTTGGATACACCACCGCAAATGACCACTCGTGGAGGAGGAGTGGGGGCCCGAATGGCAGGGGCGGGCCATTGACCTTAGCCCCAGGCACTTAGTCCCCCACGTGGCCAAAATTTTCAAAACATAGGCGTTAGCAGACATTTAAAGTGTCCAACAATTTTGCTCGGTTTTTAGTGAAATTGTTGCTCCGTTAGTGCATTTTGGGGGAGAAATTGTAGGATGGTACCAGATTTTGGGGAATTTGCAGTGTGATTAGAAAACTATTGGGAAATGCCATAAATTCTTCATTTTTTGACTAAATCAGGAGCATAAAGAGGCTACACATATATTTTTGTGCATTCTAGAGCCATTGGAATAGGTTTCACAGAATTTTGAGCATTGTAAACTGATGTATTCACATTTTTTAGCATAATAGAGAGGGTCAAGCCATTGGAAGCTGGACCAAGGAGAGGTAGCCCAGGAGGGGTGAACTCCTTCATCATGTATTGTTGTGATACTATTATGGTGATGTTTATGTATTTTATATGTTGTTTTTTAGTCATTTGTTTATGTTAATTTGCACATAAAAATTACATTAAAAAAACTCAAAACTCATGTTTTAAACTTGCAAACAACCTCACAAATCCTCAAGCATATTTAATATAATTTGAAAGGAATTTTAGCATAGACAAACTAATATTCCCATTCAGATCATCAGGAGGTAGTACTCAGTGGCTAGAACTACTCAGCAAAATGGAGTAGCGGAGAGGAAGAATAGAACAATCTAGGAAATGGCCAAAGCAATGTTGGATGAAGCAGGAGTGTCTTGCAATTTCTGGGGAGAAGCAGTCCAGATAGCTGATATATATGTCAAACATAAATAAAATCACACCTAATAGTGATAAAACTCCCTATGAGTTATGGAAGGGAAGACCTGTATCAATTAAACACCTCAAGGTGTTTGGTAGCAAGTTCTTTATTAAAAGGAATGATATGAATCCTGGAAATTTGATTCATGCACTGCCAAAGGGATATTTCTCAAGTACTCTATTCAAAGCAAAGGATATAAGTGTTTCAACAAGAAGACAAAGAATATTGAGAATTGCATCGACTTAATAGTAGATGAAGTAGGTTCACAACTTGAATCCTATAAAAGTAAAATGAGCTCAGATGATCAAGAAATTTCAGATTTGAGGTCCTTTGATCTGAATGAAATAGATTTAGACAGTGAAGGTGAGGAAGCAGGCACGACTTCAAGGCCAAAGACATCCTCCAGGTATGTACAAAAGGAAAATCCTAAGAGTTAGATTCTTGGAGATCAAAGACATGGTGTCCAAACTTGAAGGAAACTTGTTGGAAATATAATTTATGCAAATTTGGCTATGTTATCATAGATAGAACCAAAGAACCTTTGTCAAGCAAGTGAAGACAAGTTCTGGGTGAGAGCTATGAATGAAGAACTTGATGAAATTGAAAATAATGATACATAAGAGCTTGTTATAAGGTCGAGAGAGAAAATACTTATTGGAACCAAATGGTTTTTAAAGAACAAACTGAATGAACAGGGTCAAGTAATTAGGAACAAATCTCAATTGGTCTGCAAAGGGTATGCCCAAATGGAAGGGGTAAATTTCAAAGAAACCTTTGCACCCATAGCTCGACTGGAAGCTATAAGGATATTTTGTTTTATTTGCATCCATAAGAATATCAAGGTATATTATATGGATGTGAAGTCTTCATTTCTCAATGGATATTTAGAAGAAGAAGTTTACATTGAGAAGCGAGAAGGATTTCTACTCACCTCTGATGAAGGGATCATATGCAAACTAAAGAAGGCCATGTATGGACTTAAACAGGCCCCTAGAACTTGGTATGAAAGGTTGGATAAGTACCTTCAGAAACAAGGGTTTAAGAAAGGCACAATTGACAGTAACCTTCATATAAAATATGAAGGCCACCATTTATTGATAGTAGTTGTGTATGTTGATGATAGAATATTTGGAAGTGATATGGAATAGTTGATGCATCTATTTGCAAAATGTATGCAAACAAAGTTTGAAATGTCCATGATCGTAGAACTTTCCTTCTTCCTGGGTCTGAAAATTACTCAGTCTCCACAAGGAGTGTTTATATCCCAATCCAAATACCTCAAGGAAACTCTGAAGAAATGTGGACTAGAAGATTGCAAACTAGTCAGCATGCCCATGACTACATGCTGCAAACTGTGCAAAGAAGATGGAACGCCACCAGTAAATTAGACTAAATATAGTTAAATGATAGGAAGATTATTTTATCTAACAAATTCAAGGTCAGGCATCATGCAAGTAGTGGGGATTGTGGCCATATTTTAGGGCTTTCCACGAGAGATTCATGTTGTTGTTGTCAAGAGGATTTTCAAATATCTTCAAGGTACAACAGAATATGGATTGTGGTATGCTAAGAGCAAAGATTTCAAATTGAAGGCCTACACAGATGCAGATTGGGATGGAAGCCTTGATGATAGGAGGATTACTTGTGGTGCAACCTTTTTCATCAAAAAATGCTTGGTGTCGTGGGTCAACAAGAAATAGAGCTCCATTTCTCTGTCGACTGTTGAAGCATAGTATATTTCTATTGTTGCCTCTTGTATGTAGATTCTATGGATGACTAAAACCTTGAAATATATATAGATATATCTAACTAATTCCATTCCAATAATGTGTGACAACACAAGTGCCATTAGCATCTCCAAAAATCTAGTCATGCACTCAAAGACTAAGTATATTCCTGTCAAGTTCCATTTCTTAAGGGAACAGGTTGCAACCAACACTATCAGACTTGAATAGGTATCCAGTAAAGAGAATATGGAAGATATATTTACCTAGCCAGTCGCAAGAGAACCATTTGAATATCTCAGAAAGTAGATAGGAGTCATGGTTCCTCCCTCCAAATGACTTCACTTTGGCAGGTGGTCATAGCTACTCAGCATGTGGAACTCATGGGAGAGTAGGCTGCAACAGTTCAGTGGGAGTGCTCAAGAAGTATCCTTTTCCATGGATGTCAAATGGGAAGTAGATTTGCATCAGAGTAGATCATGCCTAACCTGAGGGGGAGATTATGGTGTTGTCATCAATGCCAAAGGGGGATATTTTTGTACATTTTATGCTGTATGGGTGGTTGTGTAAGTGTTGGAATTGAGGTCAAACAGGGTTCAACATGATGATTGGGTGTTTGGGAGGAACCCCATGGTTGTTGGAGTGCTTTGTAGAAAATCATCATAGTAGCAGGCTTACTAAAGAAGTGTGAAAATTATGATTACAATGATGGACCAGATGGAATTCCATGGTAGCTACAAGATTCATGTAAAGAATCATCATAGTAGGAGGCTTACTAAAGAAGCCATAAAATGATCACCATGGTGGTTGAAAGTTCAGTTGTCCAAGCACAAAGTAGAACAATTAAGAAAAAGAGAGGTTTGCAGCCATCTCATAGGTATAATGGACTCAAAGCCTACATAATCCCATATCCAATGCAAATTTCTCTAGAATTTGTTTCTAGTGATATGTGGAAGTTCAAAAATGGATTCCTAGATCAAAATATATGGCCTGCTGAATTTCAGGGATTTGAAGCCTTAGGAAGGAAGGAATATTGGCCATATCGTATATCAGGCATTAAGATTATCAAAGAACAAGATATCAGAGATCAACATATCGGGAATATTGGATATCAGAACCCCGAAGATTGGGGCATCGGCACATCAGATACCAAAACATCGGAGAATTAGAGTAGGTGTCACATCGAAGGTCATAACATAGGGATATTGGAAGCACTGAGGTATCAGAATATCAGAGGATCAAGACATCAAGATATCAAAACTTATTAACCAAGGTATTCTAAGAAGTTACAACATCCTGTATTTTTGGTAGTACCAAAAAGTGCCAAGGAATGTTGAAGAAGATTAACAAATAATTTGGTTGCAAAACCAAGGGTTGACAGACCCTCTTCTCTCTCCTCTGGTAGGACACATGGCGGCATAAGATTGGCTCTGATAAGCTACAGTGTCATCTAATGTCAACATGACGTTGCATTACAATAGGACACGTGGCAGGCTGATTCAATGATATTGGGTGCCCTAATGTGCCAGATCTGGTTGACATGTGTCATCGCTATAAAGATTCCACATGGAGTGATGACATCATATTAGAGGTTGGTATATTGGAGGATTAAGACCTCGTAACTTTGGAACAGATGGTTTTCGAAAAAGTTACAATGGAGGGGTTTTCTGATATTGTGTTGGCTCTTAGTCATGAAAATCCATAGAACCAAGGGAGGAGAGCCTTTGCAAAGGAAGATTGGCCCCCGGCAGGAATAAAATGCCTTAACACCTAAAATCTAAGCTCAAGGTCATAACTCTCGGTCCCATGGAGGAGAAATTCTCAAGGAGATCAATGTCAAAGGAGATAAAGATATTGAGACTGAGAAGTATCGTAACATTGTACCATTGTGAAGTATGATATTTAGTTTCTCCGATAAGGAAGTACATAGAGTTAAAGGATGTATGCATCGGCATCTATGAAATATAATGTAGGCACAAAGGAGTTGGTAGGTGAAAGGGGCTAAACTTGCAAAAGAATCTGTAACAAGAAATAGAGGACACCATTTGTGGTAGAGATGAATACGGGTTGCTTCGCATGCACGAGTGGTTGTGATAAACGAGAACAAAGAAGTCACCTCTATGATATGACAAGATATGTTGAGTGATAAATGAAATTGGGACTCTTGAAGGAGTGTGTAGGTCACCTGAGAATTAATTTCTCAACATGGAGCTCTACACAGTCAAACTATGAAGAAATGCAAGGTCCATCTCTATTTGGGTAATGTGACAAGAAACTACCATAAGATGCAACAGTGGCAAGGGGAGCCATGGCTGAGTACAGTTGGGAAACTAAAGGATATATTGCAAAGAATGCCTCGCGTAGAGTGCCTAAGTGGAAAAAAAACCATCTCTTCTAATGGATAAAATGGGGGTGAGTTGAGAAAATGTGTGAGTGTGTTGTGTTGTGAGAGAAATGGATTGAGACAGAGAGGGTTAAGCACCTGGGAGGACACTACGTGATATAGTGGCAAGAGCAGGTAAAGGGATGTGTGGAGAATTGAAAGGGTAGTGCTGAAGAGGAGTTAGTGGAGTGCCCTTAACAGAGAAGGCAGAGTGAACAAGAAGTGTTGTTGTGAGTAGCGAGAAGATACCTACTGCAAGTGAGAACAGAAGACAGAGTGCAGAAGTCAATTCTGCAAGCAACCATTTTTGGTATTTTACTTGTATTATTGTATGCCTCTATTTTCAGTTTGAAAATTGTATGAAATAGTAGGGCAGTGGCAAGAGCGGGTTGGTTCATACTGAAGAGGTTGGTGCCTCTAGGCGAGTTGTTGTTTGCTTAACCAAAGGGGGTCGGTGCCTCCTGTGAGTGGGTGCTCATAAACAAACATATTTAATTAATTGGTTTCTTAATTTACATCATAAACAAACAAAAAAATTGGGGGTTTTTTTCCTCTGGTTTTCCACGTTAAAAACATTGTGTCAAATGTGTGTTTGAAATATTGTTGGTTCACTGCTTTTGTGAATGAATGCTCTCATAAGTAAAAGAATATAAGAAGGGACTCTAATCATTAAGAAGAAGATAATATTTTCTTAATTACTAATTCACCCCCCCTCTCAACAATTCATTATTTCAACACATTGCTTTCTTCTATTGCTCCTTTTATGTTCTGTTGCATTGATGATGTTGATATTGTTCTTTCTATATAGTTGCATATGCTTCTTAATAATGATGTATATCTGAATAATGTTATGATGTTATAGGGTGAACTGATTCAGGTGGCTCTAGAGACACACACAGGTCAAAGAGGGCTATGGAGGCTCAAAAATCAAAGTGTTTGGATTATGCTTGAACTAGGTTCATGTTAAAGATCTTGTCGTCATGATCACGGTGGTGTGAACGGTTCATCAATCCTAGTCTGTATGCAAAAGTTAGAAGCAATCAAAGTTTAGCTGACTTTTGCTGACTCGACAGGCTTAATAGAGACACAATTTGGAAGTTTTCTGGCAGACGGAATCCAACCAAGTCCAGCAAGATTCCAGGCAAATTTGTGGTCTGTTTAATTTGACTCCTTCAGTCAAATTTTGAAATTTTTGAAAAGGCCTCCTTATTATTAAAATTAAAAAATATATTAAAAAAGGAGATGGTGGGCCACCACCCCCACCACCCCACGCCTCTCTATTATAACCATACGTATTAAATATATGTTTAAACATAGAATGAGGCCAGTGGGAGTTGAACCCATAGCCGGATCCACCGACCCCGCCCATGCGACGGTCCCTCATTGATACAATCCACAAACCAAAACTCTGCCATTTAATTAATACAACCAACAACGCCATGTGACATAACACAACGGTTATAACAATTAATGAAACTGCATGCCACTGTTGCAAAACCACGCACCTATTTTACAATAAAAATAAAAACAAGAGCCAAGTTTGGCATGGGCAAGATTTGATCCCTCAACCCCATGTTTCTAATAGCCTATTTTTACCATTAGGCCAACGAACAAGTGTTGGTAAATTCCACGTAACTTTGTACATATAAACCAAGAATTTTCTTAGTGCGAGGTAGTATGGAGGATCGGAGGAGTGTGCATGGAAATCGAGGCAATTTTTAATTAATTTATTTACAGGTGGAACTATGATTGAGCGAAATTTCCAGGAGGGTGAAATTTTTGCAGTGTTCAAATTGGACAAATTTTATGTCAATCTTACACCTCTCGGTGACACGAACCCAATGGCATAGTTAGTTTCCTGATCTGAGTAGCTAATTTGCAGAGGACTCAGTGGAGGGAATATTTGAGGAATCTAGGGGGAATCTAAAAGATTCCTTAAACCCCAGATTTCCATTTTCTCAGAATTCAGAAATTTGATAGTCGATTTTGCACTATTCGATGCCATAAATCTGATGATGCATTCAGATTTTCCATTTTCTCATTTCGTTTTTCAGCCACTTTTCAAAGTGGAGTGCAAGTGTCAACATTCATGAGCAAGCAGTCATTTCCATGCAATTCGATGTTGTGAGATCGTTGGTACAAACAACATTAGTAGCTTGACATCCTTTTCTTCAGATGGCCCTTGGATGTGAGGTATATGTAGTGTGTTCATGTACTTCTTTTGCTATGCATTGTGCTGCACAGATCCCTGTTTGATGTTTGATGAGGGATCTTGTTTCTTACTTGTTTTCATGATTCTTTCTTGATGTGATGTGGAAACATTTGTGGGATGTACTTGTTGTCTTGATTCGTCATGTTTTATTTGAGATCCTTTGTCGTTACATTGATGGGATACTCATGTGTTTCCATGTATGATTGCACTGAAATCCATTTTATGCCATGTTGGCGGGATGTTCATTATCATGCATGAGTTTGTGTCATGCTAATAGGAGTCCTTTCTTACTGAGAGTTCTTGTAGCAGAACATCTCTTGGAGCCACTCTTGCGTGAGGGAATTTTCCTTGTATGATAGAGACATCACCTCTTATGTACATCATCACTATTGACATCACTTATTGTAGTGGCCTACACCATCTTGACATCGGTGCCCCGATACGCAGTCCCTCCTGGACGAACTCCGTTATCAACATATTGTTGTTTTATGTTGCTGATGATTGTCATGTTCCTCTTCTTTACATCATGCAGATGTATTCATTTATGTTCTTTTAAAAATGCAATTTAACACATCATGAAAGTAAAAGGTCTTGGAAGGGTCCATTGTCATACTCGAACCTGGATCAAGTGGTATCAGAGCAGTCTTTGTGTGGATGTGAATTAAAAGCATGAACAATGGAACATGGAGTGATAGAGGATGAAAAAGTGATGTATGAGACCATGCTCAAAATTTCCAAAAGGGTGGAAATAATGTATGAAACTATACAGAAAGAGATAGAGGAAAAGGAGTGGTTGCAGCATCAGTTGTAAGCCATGGAAGAGGCCTTGGAAGAACTGAAGCACAACAACCAAAGTCTTCAAACAGATAACACTAAATTGAATATGCTTCTACATGAAGAGAAAGAGGAAAAACCAAATTTGCTACGATAGCTGCGAGAAAAGGACGAGGCCTTGGAAAAGCTGTAGCATGACCCATGTGAGGTAAAAAGTAATTCTCTGAATTCATGTATGTGTCATAATGATGATTTCGATGTCTTTGAAAATCATACCATGGGTATTACTCCAAACTGTTGAAGAAAATGGGTTATGAAGGAAAACGCTTTGGCATTAATGGCCAAGGCATTGTCATCCCCATCAAAGTAGAAGAATTACCCCCTCAGACAGGACTTGGGTATGTCAGAAAGGAAGTTGGGGAATGCGTTGAGACAGCTAGCGAACCACCAATAATAGATGATGAGAAGCCCTAATCAGTTCTTTCCAAATCAAAAGAGGAGGTAAAAGATGTTGATTTCCTTTTAGTTTTGTCGTCACATAGTATGATTTCTGTTGGAGATGTGGAGATTCCAATTATAGGGATAAACATGAGGCTCCTTGCCAGGACGAGGCATGAGGAGGAGACACAACTTGGTGTTAATAACCAAGGCATAACTCAACCATTGGAGGTTGTGAAGAGACCTCAATTTGCATGCTTGGGATACACCGAAGGAGAATGCACAAAGGTGTCATATGCTTCTGAGACATTCGTCAAAATTGTCAAGGAAAGAGAATGATGGGAACACATCCCCATCATCCCATGGCAGTGGCCATTGCGGGGAAAGAGATGAGGCAAGCTCTCATCGCCATACTTACACCAGAGACAACAAGGAAAGGTATAACCACTCTCAACATTCGAATGTTCATTTTGATTATAATCATGTTGTTAATGATGAACATAAAACATGGCATCAAAAAACATGTACCTTTTGTGGATTACATAACAATACATTTTCCAATTGTTGGAAAAGAATAGCAGCACACAAAAGGAGGAGGCATGAGCAACCCTCTCAACAACAGGTAAAGAAAAATGTTAAATAGATCTGGAGGAAGAATATATATTGCAGTCATTGTGACAGAAGTGGCCATCAAAGAGCCACATGTTAGAGGCTCCATCTAGGGTAGTGCCTTAAACACAAAGTGTCAGTGCATGAACCTGATGAAGTAGTTGTTCGACAAGCAAAACTGTCACAAGGAGGCAACCCATTCACCTTAATAAGTGAAAAATGGTTTCTAGATATGTTAGCATTTCATGGTCGTGCTTTTGTAAATCATTTGTTGCATTTTAAAATGTAAAAGTGATGATGTGTTTTCCATCACTTGTTAAACAACAATGATGTTTGGTCTTATTCTAGGTCATGTGATACACTGTGAAAGTGATGTCGTGTTTCATCACTTGTCAAAGCAAATACTGATTTTCCTTATTGTTGTAAATCATGTGTTGCAGTGATGATGTGTTTTCCATCACTTGTTGAAGCAACAATGATATGTTGGCCTTGTTTTCGTAGCTGGGGTATTGTGTCCATATTGATGTAAAATTGACCACCGAATATATGTTATAAACTCATGGTAAGTGTGGGATGCTTGGGTCATTAGTTGATCTTGAAAGTCAAGCATGTAATTTCTAAGAACAATGTACTATAGGTTGTAGAGGTTACAGGTGTCAGCTCATCGCTTAAAGCTCTGAAGAACAAAGGTGAAGGAGATGGAAGCAAGACCTTTCAGGACGCTTGTGATGCAGCCAAGGTACAGAGAAGTTGCAGATTATTTTTCTTGCTTTTGGAGGACCAAAAGCTCCTCAGTGGGGAGGATTGATCCAGGTGGCCCCATAGACACACACGGGACAAAGATGGCTTATGGAGGCTCAAAAATCAAATTGTTTGGATTATGCTTGAACCAGGTTCATGTTAAATATCTCATCGTTGTAATCGTGATGGTGCAAATGGTTCGTCAATCCGAGTCTATATGTGAAAGTTAGAAGCATTCAAAGTTTGGTTGACTTTTGCTCATTGGGTAGGCTTAATGGAAACACAATTTGGAAGTTTTCTGGCAGACGGAATCTAGCCAACTTCGGAAAGATTTTGGTGAATTTTTAGCCTGTTTAATTTGACTCCTTCTATCAAATTTTGAAATTTTGTAAGAGGCTTCCTTATTATTAAAAATATATATATCTATATATATATATATATATATGTATCTAGATATATATGTACATATATATATATATATATATATATATATATATATATATATATATATATAGATATATATAAAATAGGTGGTGGGCCACAACCCCCACCACCCCATGCCTCTTTATTATAGCCATACATATTAAATATATGCTTAAACATAGAATGAGGATGGTGGGAGTTGAACCCACGGCCAGATCCACTGGCCCCACCCACGCAGCAGTCCCACGTTGATACAATCCACACACCAAAACACCACCATTTAATTAATCAACCAACAACACCATGTGACATAACACAATAGTTATAAAAATTAATGAAACTGCATGCCACCGTTACAAAACTGCGCACCTATTTTATAATAAAAATAAAAACAAGAGCCAAGTTTTGCATGGGCAGGGTTTGATCCCCTGACCCCATGTTTCTAATAGCCTATTTTTACCATTGGGCCAACAAACAAGTCTTGGTAAATTTCACCTAACTTTTTACATATAAACCGAGCATTTTCTTAGCGCGAGGAAGCATGGAGGATCAGAGGAGCACTCACGGAAACCAAGGCAATTTTTAATTAATTTATTGCAAGTGGAACCATGATTGAGCAAAATTTCCAGGAGGGTGAAATTTTTGTAGTGTCCAAATTGGACAAATTTTATGTCGATCTTATGCCTCTCAGTGACACGAACCCGATGGTGGAGTTAGTTTCTTGATCTGAGTAGCCGATTTGTAGAGGACCCGGAGGAGGGAATCTTTGAGGAATCTAGGGGGAATCTAAAAATTCCTTAAGCCCCAGATTTCCATTTTCTCATAATTCAAAAATTTGATAATAAATTTTGCACTATTCGACACTACAAATCTGATGGCGCATTCACATTTTCTATTTTCTCATTTCATTTTTCGGCCACTTTTGAAAGTGGAGTGCATGTGTCAACATTCATGAGCAAGCAGTCATTTCCATGCAATTCGATGTTGTGAGATCGATGGTACAAACAACTTCAGTAGCTTGACATCCTTTTCTTTAGATGGCCCCCGAATGTGAGGTATATGCAGTGTCTTCATGTACTTCTTTTGATATGCATTGTTTTGCACAAATCCCTGTTTGATGTTTGATGAGGGATCTTGTTTCTTACTTGTTTTCATGATTCCTGCCTTATGTGATGCGGAATCATTTGTGGGGTATACCTTTTGTCATGATTCGTCATGTTTCGTTTGATATCCCTTTATCATTATGTTGATGGGATACTCATCTGTCGCCATGTATGATTGCATTGAAATCCATTTTATGCCATGTTGGCAGGATCTTCATTGTCATGCATGAGTTTGTGTCATATTGATACGAGTCCTTTTTTACTGAGAGTTCTTGTAGCGAAACAGCTCTTGGAGCCACTCCTGCGTGAGGGAATTTTCCTTGTATGATAGCGACATCACCTCTTATGTATATCATCACTATTGACAGCACTTAATGTAGTTGCCTACACCATCTTTACATCGGGGCCCGGAGACATAGTCCCTCTTGGACGAAATCCGTTATCAACATCTTGTTATTTTATGTTGTTGATGATTGTCATGTTCCTCTTCTTTACAACATGCAGATGTATTCATTTATGTTCTTTTAAAAATTCAATTTAACACATCATGAAAGTAAAAGGTCTTGGAAGGGTCCTTTGTCGCACCCGGACCTGGATCATGAACTTAATGTGTTAATGAAGAAATTCAATTATCAAATAAAAGAAAAATATAGCCTTATGGAAAATTAATAGATTACAATTGGATCCATCATCTGACCAAACAATCCAACAAGTATATTTCTCATCCAGATCATCTCACATGTTGCTCGACTTGCAGCCATGTATTCTACTTCTATCAAGATGAGTGCTAGAGATATTTTCTTCTTGTTGTACCAAGAAATCGTTATGGAACCAACAATGAAAATTACAACTGATGCACTCTTTCAATTTGATGGACTCCTTGCTCAATTTACATCCATGAAGCCATAGAGATTCACTCCCTCTATCCATCTATACCATAGTCCAAACTGGGTAGTTCCTTTGAAGTACCTTAGAACATGCTTAGCTTCCCTCCAAAATAGTTTGGTTGGCCTAACCATAACTTCACTCAATTGGTTGACTGCATATCACATATTTGGTCATGTGTTCACAAGATACATGATTGAACCCACCAAATGTCGATAAAAAATAACATCAACTTCCTCACCTGAAGTGGCATCCTCCTTCCTCAAGTTGGTCGCTAGAGGAGTCTCCATGAGTTTGCACCTATCCATGTGAAAGCTCTAAAGTATGTCATTGGCATACTTTCCCTAAGAGAAAAACATTTCGCCATCACCTTGCCATATTTCCAATCAGAGGAAGTAGTGCATGAGACCCATGTCCTTCATTTCAAACTCTCTTGCAAGGTCCTCCTTGCAATATCTAATCAATTGCTCATCACCATTCAAAATTAAGTCATAAACATATAAGACAATAATAAACATTTTACCTTCTACCAAAATATGATAGAGGTTTGCATCAGCTTCACTTTTGGTGAAGCCCAAACCATTGAGATAGCTATCAATCCTGGCGTACACATGAGAATCTCGATCAAAAGTCTCAAAGCCTTTTGGTTACTTGATATACACCTGCTCCTAAATAAATAAATTGAGGAATTTTCTTTTCACATTCATCTAGTGGATCTTCCACCCCATCTGTGTAGCCAGAGCAAGGATTGATATGATGGATGAGTACCTTGATATAGGATCAAAGGTCTCCTTATAGTCAATCCTCTCAACCTAAGAGTACCCCTTGGCCACAAATCTGGCATTGTACTTTTCTATGCTTCCATCTGTTGCATGCTTCACCTTGAAGAACCCATAATTGATTTGTCTACTAGTATTGGGACCACTTCCCAAACAATGTTGTTTACAATGGATTTGTACTCCTCCACCATTTCATCAACCCATAGAGGTTTCTCTATTGATTCTTCGAAATAAGATGGCTCAGTCTCTACAAGCTCAGTCATTAGAGCCATTTAGTCAATCTATCGATTTGGTGACCTTCTCTACCTGCGTTGATTTGAAAGAGCACCCACATTCTCCCTCACATCTTGCATAAGTCTCTCAGCTTCCCTGGTCCTTTTCCTTCCTTCTTTGGATGGCTTTGCTTGAGTGTTTGTCTCCACTCTCTGCTACTCAACTTGTGGCTGCTCCAAAACATCCTAAGGTTCCTCCTTTGGAGCTAAAATATTTTCCTCTAGTGGGATCTAAATCTCCCTCTCAAGGGAGCATCACATGGCTTTGTCTTCATCAAATTTTACATCCCTTTACACAACTGTCATTTTAACAGATGGCAAGTACACACGGTAGTTGTGGGTATTTTTTGTGTAACCCATAAATACCCCCAATTATATTGTTTCCTCTATCTTATTCCTTGATTCTTTAGAGACATGGCAGTAAACAAAGGCTCCAAAAATCCTGAAGTGAGACACATCCAGATTCCTCCCCAATAAATAATCCTCCAGTGTAATCATGCCAAGAATCTAATGAGGACTCCTGTTCTGCAAATAGACTGTTGTGTTGCATGCTTTAGCCCACAAGTACAAAGGCAGGCTTTGGTCATGCAACATCGCCCTTGATGCTACCACAATGCTACGGTTCTTCCTCTCAGCCACCCCATTATGTTGTGGGTTACGAGGCTCTTTCAGCTCTCATTGAATGCCTTATTTTGCACAGAAATTTAAAATTCATTCGACAAATACTCACCTCCATTATTGCTCCTAAGAGCCTTCACCTTCTTGCCTGATCATTCCTTAACCAGTTCCTTGAATTCTACGAACTTGGAGAATGCCTCATCCTTCTTCCGCATGAAGAAGATCCAACACTTCTATGAGAAGTCATCAATAAAAATGACAAAATATTTATTCCTAGTGGTGGAGGTTGTTAAGAAAATTCCACAGACATCAGAGTGGATCCTTTCAAGGACTACATGTGCTTTGTTGTCCCGATCATGGAAAGTCGATTTTTTGTACTTCCCCAAGGTACACCCTTTGCATGTATTATGCTACTCTAGTGCTCCTTTGGGGAGGCTTGTGGTTATCTATTTCATGATCTTCAAAGCACCAAGATGAAAATTGTTGGCATTATGATTAAAGTGTTGTCCTTGATGGCAACTCACTCAGAGGTTGGTACAGTTGCTCAGAGGTTGGTACAGGTGATGGCAGTTAATCAGAAGACAGATCTTAGTACAGCAGGCCAAGAAAGTTCATACACGCAGGTTCATTAAGCCCAAGTCGCGTGTACACGCAGTTTGGCTTCAGTAAAAGCGCGTGTATGTGAAAACGTACCTTTGGTCCATGGCGGTTAGTCCTTGGAAGTTGTGCCTATGGTTTTGGACCATGGCGTCTCGACGGACGTGTTGATCCCTAGTTTTGAAGTTGATGGTATTGTGTTACTATGGTTTTGGACCGTGGTATTGTAAAGGGCCTAAGGCTATATAAGGAGAAGATCATTAGGCAAATGAATGTAAGCAAGGTGCAAGAGTGTGTGAGTGATGAAGATCTGAGGAAGTGTGAGATCCAAGTGCTGTTTATGGGTTGGTGATCTGAACCAAGGTTTCACTCATGTGGAGGATGATGAATGATGGAACGAGATCTCAAGGCTTGGAATGATTATCTTCATATGGTTTGACTGTGGATAGATCAGATCTACTGACGCATGTTTATTATTATGATCTGGGTATGTTTTGATGTCTGATATAGCTGCAGAGTTATAAGTTAGAATTTGCAGATCTTTACGCGGGTTGGCTTTGGTAAAAGAGCGTATACACGCAGGTTGAGTTCATCCAAGTAGCGTATACAATGTGAAGTATGATATTTGAAGATGAAGTTGGATCTGGTTGTTGTTATGTTGTCTGGTTGTTGTTGACAGGGTTACAGTGATTCAGAATTGGGTGTTTCAGTGATTGATGATGCAGGTTGTTCTACAATGGTGATTGTTTCATGGATCCAGTCTGAAAATTGATGAAACGTGGTCCCTGAAGGTTGTAGGGTCAGCACCTACGTACTAGTAAATGGATCAGCTAGTACAAGAGCTGAGGGGGTTGTAGCTCCCTTCCAGGAGCAGCTGGAAAACGAGTGAAGGTTGTAGCCTTCTGTAGGGTTGGCACCTACGTACTAGTAAATGGATCGGCTAGTACAAGAGCTATGAGGGTTGTAGCCCTCTGCAGGTTGCAGCCTGCGTGCTGGTAAATGACTGCACCAGTGCATTGTAAAAGAAGTTTCTTATTAAAGAAGAAAGAGACGAATTGCAGCAGGTGGTTTTCACCCACATTGGGTTTCCACCTTATATCATGGTGTTCATGTGTGTGGCTCTTGTGTGATGTTCTGTTCTATTGTTCTGCACCTGTTTACTGTTAATATGCTTAATAATGATCTGATGCATTTACTGAAGATTAAGATAACTGAATTATAAGATCTCTGGATATACGCGAGTTTCATTAGACACAGTAGCGTGTACACGCAGGTTCACTTAATTGAAGTAGCGTATATGTTTCTGAGTATGAAATTGAAAAAGTTTGATTGATCTGATAATACTGATTCACCCCCCCCTCTCAGTATTATTTCCAACAATTGGTATCAGAGCAAGTCCTTCAGAGAAGCTTGATCGCTTGAAGGAGATTCGTAGAACAATGGGGAAGAAAGCACGTCAGAAGAAGAAGACAGCTCAAAGGAACAATGACAACCTGCCGTTGAATTCAGATCCTGAATCACCTCAGAATGAAGATGGACAAACAAATGAAGCATCAGATCAAACCATAGATCAGCAAGATCTACCTAGCAAAAAGGAGAATGCCCTCAAAGAAGAAATCATCAAATTAGAAGATCTGTTGGAATGTGCCTCCAGAACTCGACAAATGCTGCTAGCACTGAATAAAGAGCAAGAAAACGAGATCCTCAAACTAAGGCATCAGTTGGATGAAGGAAGGAAAGCTGAAGAGACCTTGAAGAAGCAATGTCTAGACAAAGAAGAGCAACATCAAGTTGAGGTAAATATCTTGAAAAGTAAATTAGAAGAAAAGGATAAACTATTACGATTTCAAGATAGTACTAAGATCTTGGATGACATTCTTAGTAGTCAAAGGTCCCCTGCTATCAAAACGGGTCTTGGTTTTCATGAGTCTATTGAAGGTGAATCTGGTTCACAAAGTAAGACAAGAATCTCTCATGCAAAATCTGAAAGGCTCTACAAGGAGATGAAAGGTCAACCTCATCAACAATCAAGGAAAGAGACTTCTCAAAGAAAATCTTTTACTCCTCCCATGAATAATGTTGAATGTTATGTATGTCATAATCTTGGACATGTTGCAGCCATATGTAGAAGAAGAAGGTTTCAAGACCATCATGCAGAAAGATCATCACATTCAAGGTACTTTAATGGATATTGCTTTTCTTGCAATATGTTTGGCCACAAAGCTGCTGATTGCTATAGGAGGAATATGAAACATGTAAGATGCTATGCATGTAACAAGTTTGGACATAGAGCAAAGGATTGCAGGAACAAAGCTCATGATAAGAAGAAATCATCAACATGCTTGAAGATATGGAAGAAGAAGGAAGTTCAGCCAGAAAGATGTGGCACAGCACAGGGTACTCAGCACAGCACAGACATAACAAACTCAGGGGGAGCTGAAGATGTAAAACTCCAGTGTTCTAATTCTCATATGCAAGTTTCATGAAGAAAAGCCGCGTATATACGCTATTTTCACACTGCAAAATCGCGTATATGTCAGTTTGTGAAAAAGCAGTGGGGACAGACTCAGAAAAGGGGTCTGATATGATCCAGTCCAATATATGCTCTATTGGTTAACAGTTACAGTCTGCTGAGGATGTTTGGAAATGTTTTGATACTTGTAAGATGTTAGAAGTGTTTAATCCTAACTTGATGATGATGAGATCTTGATGCTTATTATTGGTGTATGCATGATCAGATCTAACTACAGATGGCACAGGCTCAGGGGGAGCATATACTTCAAATAATGCATTGTTGGCATTATGGTTAGAAGTTGTTGATAAAGTCTATGAAGCTAAATGATACATCTTGTTGTTTGATCAAAGGAATGGCATTGCAGGCTGATGGTACAGATCATATATGATGAATGATAGTCATGGTCTTGAATGAATTGCTGGTCCTAGAACTTGCATCTACTCAGGGGGAGCATGGATGGATTGATACAACTTGGAGCCCATTCAGAAACTTCAGCATGTATCTCTGTTGTGATATCTCTTTTATGGTGTCAAGGTCATGTAACGGCCTATGTTGGTTTCCCCACTATGCCTGGGATGAATGATGTAATGTTCATGTCTTATCATGAGTAAACTCTTAATGTATCTCCACATGGTTAGGTAGATGAGTCAATATTGGTATATCCCCACTAGGTTGGGTGATGAATGTATGTATTGAGTCTTTTGGTGATAGTAAGGTCTTCTATGATGTATAAGTCCTTGTTCTTCTTGAAGAACATCTTTTGCAGATCTTGCCTACAGTCAAGGGGAGCATGAATAGCACAATTCAGCAAGAGCAGGATGGATAGATTGGTACACTTTGGCATACACAAAGGGGGAGCACATTTGGAGATTGCAGCAGGTACTCAGGGGGAGTATGGACAGCAGAAGGTATACCAAAGAAGAGGATATCTTGGTTCGCCCTTTGCCCTTGATGTCAAAGGGGGAGAGTGACTTGGTGTGGTGGTTGCCATCAAGTCCAAAGGGGGAGATTGTTGGCATTATGATTCAAGTGTTGTCCTTGATGGCAACTCACTCAGAGGTTGGTACAGTTGCTCAGAGGTTGGTACAGGTGATGGCACTTAATCAGAAGATAGATCTTAGTACAGCAGGCCAAGAAAGTTCATACACGCAGGTTCATTAAGCCCAAGTCGCGTGTACACGCAGTTTGGCTTCAGTAAAAGCGCGTGTATGTGAAAACGTACCTTTGGTCCATGGCGGTTAGTCCTTGGAAATTGTGCCTATGGTTTTGGACCATGGCGTCTCGACGGACGTGTTGATCCCTAGTTTTGAAGTTGATGGTATTGTGTTACTATGGTTTTGGACCGTGGTATTGTAAAGGGCCTAAGGCTATATAAGGAGAAGATCATTAGGCAAATGAATGTAAGCAAGGTGCAAGAGTGTGTGAGTGATGAAGATCTGAGGAAGTGTGAGATCCAAGTGCTGTTTATGGGTTGGTGATCTGAACCAAGGTTTCACTCATGTGGAGGATGATGAATGATGGAACGAGATCTCAAGGCTTGGAATGATTATCTTCATATGGTTTGACTGTGGATAGATTAGATCTACTAACGCATGTTTATTATTATGATCTGGGTATGTTTTGATGTCTGATATAGCTGCAGAGTTATAAGTTAGAATTTGCAGATCTGTACGCGGGTTGGCTTTGGTAAAAGAGCGTATACACGCAGGTTGAGTTCATCCAAGTAGCGTATACAATGTGAAGTATGATATTTGAAGATGAAGTTGGATCTGGTTGTTGTTATGTTGTCTGGTTGTTGTTGACAGGGTTACAGTGATTCAGAATTGGGTGTTTCAGTGATTGATGATGCAGGTTGTTCTACAATGGTGATTGTTTCATGGATCCAGTCTGAAAATTGATGAAATGTGGTCCCTGAAGGTTGTAGGGTCAGCACCTACGTACTAGTAAATGGATCAGCTAGTACAAGAGCTGAGGGGGTTGTAGCTCCCTTCCAGGAGCAGTTGGAAAACGAGTGAAGGTTGTAGCCTTCTGTAGGGTTGGCACCTACGTACTAGTAAATGGATCGGCTAGTACAAGAGCTATGAGGGTTGTAGCCCTCTGCAGGTTGCAGCCTGCGTGCTAGTAAATGACTGCACCAGTGCATTGTAAAAGAAGTTTCTTATTAAAGAAGAAAGAGACGAATTGCAGCAGGTGGTTTTCACCCACATTGGGTTTCCACCTTATATCATGGTGTTCATGTGTGTGGCTCTTGTGTGATGTTCTGTTCTGTTGTTCTGCACCTGTTTACTGTTAATATGCTTAATAATGATCTGATGCATTTACTGAAGATTAAGATAACTGAATTATAAGATCTCTGGATATACGCGAGTTTCATTAGACACAGTAGCATGTACACGCAGGTTCACTTAATTGAAGTAGCGTATATGTTTCTGAGTATGAAATTGAAAAAGTTTGATTGATCTGATAATACTGATTCACCCCCCCCTCTCAGTATTATTTCCAACAAAAATGGCCAAGTCTTTTATGTCAAAGTTCATGAACATCGTGACTATCCACCTTCTCCAACTTTGTGCTCAATGTAGAACTATATTCCACATCACGATTGTACATATTCTTCACACGAACCCTAATATGCTTCATTTTTCCCATGGCTATGTATCTCAAGAATGCCTTTCCTTTGTTTAATATCAAATCATAACCATACTCTTCCAAAACTGAAATGGAGATGATATTTTTCTTTAGACCCTGAAAAAACATCACATCCTTAAGTCTGAGTGGGGAGCTTGATTTCCTCTTAAAGGTGATTGTACCAATCTTGGTTTTGATGTACGTTCCATCATCCCCCATCTCGATGTGCTTCTGGATATATTTCTCCTCCAAATCACTGAAAAAATATCTATTCCCCTTCATGTGGAATGAGGAACCATTCTCCAAGTACCACACACTCCCCATCACTGCTAGCCATGCATGCAATGAGTGTAAAGTCAAGCTCGAACTGTGAAGCCAAGGCTTCACCTCCTAGTCCTACTGAGGTATTCTTGCTTGTCTTATTTCTTGTCTTCTTGTGTGGACACTTTGTGGCATAGTGCTCGAATTCATGATAGTGAAAGAACTTGATTTTGGACAACTCTTTATTCTTTCCCTCTTGACTAGATTCTACTTTGTATTAGGATTTTTTCCATTTTCCCTTCTTTTCCTTTCCATCTAAGGCACATTTTTCTTCATCCTCGCCCTTAGATGAAGTCTTGTCTCTAGTATTCTGCCTTATTTCCTCATGTACCAATCAAACCATAGGCATTCGCAATTTGGTATTTTCTCCCTCCCATTCACTGAATCTTGGTAGCTTTGGTAACTCTTGGAAAGGCCTAAAAGGGCTAGGCTTACCAAATCATATTCTACTACAGTAACACCAAATTGACCAAGTTCATCACGAAATTGTACAAACCTGCTCAGGTGCTACAGAATAGTCTCATTCTTCTGCATCTTGATATTTCGAAGTTTATCCTTGAATACTAGCTTCTTTTGGTCACTATTATTCTGGAACAAATTTTTCAATGCTTTCCACATTGCATATAGAGTCTTTTTACTGTGGAGATTCTAGATAATGTGGTCTCGTACTTCCTCCAATATTATTCTCCTCACCTTGGCTACACACTTCTTCCATTATGCTAAATTTTGAGCCTCAGCTACTGTTGGTTTTGGGATATCATTATCGATGAGTTCCTCCAATCCATTATCTTCTAGCATTGCCTCCATATGGTCCTTCCAAGCAACATAATTCGAGCTTCCCTCAATGGAATACTCAAGTCTTAGTCCATAGAAATCCATCCTTCTAGCTCTGAAGAATAGATCCTGCGAATTTGATCCTCCTGCAATAACAACTTCAAAATTTCTTCTCTAATGTGAATCGTGCTCTGCTACCATGTAGAAATTAATGTGTATATTCAAAATTTCTCATGAAATTTACTACATCACAAGACTCCCTTCCTATTTGTATTGCATTAATAAGAGAATAGAGATGAAATACATATGCTTGCTCAAGCCTAAGCACACCCTACAAGTGTATAGTCTATCCCACTTCTTTATTGAATGAATCTATCCAACACTTAGCCAATTTTCAAGCCCTCCAAGCTCATATTTCCTTGCATTGTTCCTTGAGTAAATTAACCCATATTATTTAGGAAACTCCCTCGATTGGATTGTGCAATTTCTTTAGGTCTTTCCTCTAACTGTGTGCACCACCTGTACACATGGGAATAGTCTACAACTGATAGTACACTACCTTGGAATGTCCATCTCAAATCCGTAACTCGAATTCTCTACATGCATCAATTATTTTGGGTTGATTGATCAATTAACTTGTTTATCACTGAGTGTGGTTGAAGTTCCACTTCTACATTTTGACCTCCACTAGTTCTTTTGGCAGTTAGAACTATTTTAACTGACCATAACTCAATTTAACTTAAATAGATTGCTACAAATTAGAAATCAATCATACTAAATTGAACTCAAGCTTCCCCAACTCGAATTAACTCAGTTAACTAAGTGTCAAGTGCCATGTCACCTCAATTAACTACCTCCAAGATTTCTGCTGAAATATAAATTTGAATTTTCTCTAGTTTGACCAAGACAAAAAACAACTAATATTTTCTTGTTGCATTTTAAACATATTTTTAGTTGATTGACTACTTAATTGAGAGATTAGTGAGTTTACAACAGTCATAACTACTAAAATAACCATCAACTGAATCAACTGATGACTAGATATCAGTTAACTGAGTTCAACTAGCAATAACTCAGCTAGATTGCTAGATATTAGCAATCAACTAATGCACAAATCTACTTCTAGCCTACAAACTCGAAATCACTGAATTAACTAATAGACAAGGCCATCTCACTCTATCTAACTGCAATCCAAATCATCCTATTGATGCAGAAAATTGAATTTTCTCCATTTGACTAAGGAACTAGTCAAACGAAGCCCTGTATTGCTGCATTCTAAGAGTTCTCTAGAGTTCCATTAGTAGTTATAGTATGGCTAGTGTTGTTCTATGTTAGTTGTATTCTATTTTTGTTGTTATAATCTTGACCTCCAATGGTCACACCCATGACTTCTTCCTCTTCAATCCAATCTAAGGATACATGAGTTTGAAAAATTATTTTACCATGTATATGTTATGTGGGATATGTTAATTGTGACATAATGTGGGGTCATTAAGAGAAAAGGAGATAATTATTATGTTTATAGGAATTATGAAGAGAAATTAATCCCACTAATTCTTTATTCTCTGTAGCAGTTTACCAAGTAGAAATAAAGGGTGGTTAACTAAAGATTTGGAGTTTAATAAATCTTTTTCACCCTTTATTAATTTTAATTAATCCTTATGTGTTGTAAAATACACAAGTTCCCCCAAAAGAATGATGGTCAAAATTCAATCATAGGAGATACTTCGGTACCTATTTCCAATATAGTCATCCTCTTGGTGAGAAGTAATTCTTGCTCACACCAAGGATGATATATGAAACATTCTGAAAGATGAAAGAAAAAATGTGTTAGTGATGATTAAGGGCTTCTTTTGGAGGAACAAATATAGTGGAAGAAAAGTTCGAGGGTATAAAATAGTGAAGACAATGCATGTATATCCTTTTAATTTTATAGAAAAATGTTGTAGTGTTGATTTTTTTCCAAATGGTAATTGGCTAAATTCTGAACAGATGCATGGTATGATTTTTTTGTGGTCGTAAACTACATTTATGCCAAATCTCCTAGCAAGGTTGGTGTATGTGCCTGTGATGGGGGTTGTTTCCAAATTCACAATAAATATCGCAAAGAAAATCAAAAGATAACCAAAAACTTGTATCCACAACTTGTCATATTAGTAATTTCATCCATGATGATAATTAACACATAACTATGCAATTTTTTTCCATTATGAGTACTGTGATTGAATAATTAACACAAAATTTATATAAAATTATTTTTCATTATGTTTGTGAAATCTCATTGTGAAGAATATTACAATACCCTACACTTATTAAATAAACAGAATGCAAAACTAATACAAAAAATAAGGCTCCCAAAAATTCACAAATCGATATTGAGGAGTCAAACAACCATCTTGACATTGGTTATCACATTTAGACAAATACACCTATTGAATTGTCTACACCACCTTAAAATTATAGATTTGTGTGTGCATGAATGCAACAAGAAAATATATATTATGTGTGTATATCACAACTAAATGGTGGGTGTATATAAAAAATTCAAGGGTAGACTAATGTATTGAATAGGGATGTGGGAGTCATGGGTGTTGCCTCTAATTCACAATCATATTGAAGTCCATCCCTTAACTATTGCTTAATCAATTTCGAAATATCAAGGTGCTTGTTTTGAGGAATGCCCTAATATCATATACACAAGTTTGTGATGCTTCCTCTATATCACTCTAGCTTGTCAACATCAAAGGTCTAAAGTCTAAACATGAGTATAGAAGTCGAGATATTTTTCTATTCTATGCATTTATATGTTGGAAATCACAAACTGCAATAGTGATTAAAGAAAGTTGACTTTTGAAGCATAATCACACTAGGATAAGAGATAAATATTTGGGTTTGAAGAAGCTCCAACCAAAAGGATGTTATCTCATATCAAACTTAAGGAGAAATCTACATGTGTCCCTCTTAAAACAGTAAAATAAGATCCTTGTGCAACAGTAAGAAGAGCTTGTAATATTACCTCCTTGAAAGCATACACTACAGTCAACGATAGAAGAAGCATCAAGCATCTTACACCAGCCCGTGAATAAAGTATTTTTGATATCATATAGTAGTCATTAAAAGGAATCCTTAGAGGAAGCTGTACATCTCTAACTATAACAATGAAGGAAGGTGTTAGGTCCCTATTCTACTAGGGTATTCCTCTTATTGTTACTATTATTGTAGCCCTTATTGTTATTGTTATGCCCATTTATTCCCCATTTTGTTATTGTTGTGCCCCATAGTTTTATGTAGTATTCTTCTCGAAGGTGTATGAAAAGAAATCACTTTAGGTTGTGGATGAAAAACAACCCAAACAAAAAAATGGTTGTTAAACAGTGTGGATCTGCAGCAAATGATAGAAACAAAACCTGCCAAAGCCCTGATCTATGCCACGGAACTAGTTAAATAACAAAATGGAATAAGTGCAAGTAACTCCAATAATCCAATGGAAATCAAATATATAAATAATATATTTTATTAAACGACACCTGTGAAGGGAAAAAATAATGATACCAATCCCCCTCTAAGGGATGGGTTCTTGGCTATCCTCAATGTCTTCAGCTTTTGTAGAGTCTCTCTCCTCTATAACGTGTAAAACCCAACATACAAAATGTTTGATTTCAATGAGAACTCAAATGGAAAATAAAATGGTGTGCGACAATGATAATAATCAAAGCTACAATAGTGAGTGAAACAATGAAAATGATCAAAAGTGAAGAATGAATGTAAAACCCTTCTATTTATAACAAAATATTAGGTTATATTCGAATAATGAGCAATAATAAAATATTATTAACCCCATTCTATAATTAACCATTTGGAATATTTTATTATATTTGGTTTGGAGGGAAAAGTATTTAAACTTTTATTTACAAATAATAAATAAATAAATGATTTATTTATCATCTCAAGAAATATGGTTAATGAATAATAAACAAATAATGATTTATTTAATATTCCTAAGAGATTTAGTCAAACTTGACAAGGAATAATAACTAATTAGTGATTAATTAATTATTCCTAGAGAAAAAATAAGATAATTAATGATTTATCTATTTATTTCTCATAACTGGGTCAAATGTGAAAAGGAATATTAATTAAACAATGGTTTAATTAATTATTCCTAGAAGATAATTAAATAAATAGTGATTTATTTAATTATTCTTCATGGGTTTAACTATAAATGACTTAATAAATATGGTTTATTAAGTAATTTATCATAGCAGAAGCAATTTTACTATGGTAAAATTGGCCTTACATGATTTACTTCGATCCATCTAGTAAATTATGGCTAGATAATCATTTTTTTGTGATAATAGATTTTCCCCCAATGTACGAGTGTTAGGAGAAAAACGTATGAACGAAGTACGTTGTAAGGACACAATCACTAAACAATGAAGTGGAGTCAAAGAGAGAGAGATAGAGAGACCAATGGAGCATAAGCGAAAGAGGATAGTGACAGAGGGGGTGAGACCAATGCAAGTATCCTTTTATGTTGTGGTACTAGATCTCAGTGAGGCAGGGGAGGCATACCTATACCCGCCAAGATAACTTAGTACAAAAATGATGATGCACCCAGAAACATGAAATTGAGCAATAAAATGCATGTTGAATGGTGCATGACATGCTGTCATAAATGAGACAGAAAAATAATACAATGTGTCCCATATACATAATGCACCTGGAAAAAACATGAGCTAGAGCTGAATACAATAACATCTGAGTACATGAGGTATAATGGCCCTTCCCTAAAAAATGGGTGGGAGGGATGGTAGAACAACCAAAGAAGCCTTGTTGAACAGGAAAAGGCTCTACGAAACTGAATGGATCATCTGAAGGAAACGTGCATACTATGAACTCTGCAAGTGGCAGGCACCAAACCCAACAAGTCTGCAGAATTGTATTTGAGGATGTAGCATAATGGGAAGGTATTAGGGAATGTGGGGGCCCACCTTAAGGGCCACCCCCTCATGAGGTCTGAAACATCTCACACACACCTAGGAGTCACTGGTACAATCCACTGCATCACTAGACCATCATGTGTTCGGATCATGAGCATGAAACGACCAAGTCAAAGGGAAATTATGATTCCATTTTCTTGAATGAGGTAACAAAAAAGAGTGCAAGATGGAACCAAGATACACCGCCCTCTAGGGCGTTCTTCTGGAATAGATGTACTGATTTCGACAGAATAGGGCCTGCCATAGGTGAGGCAATGATCCAAGTCTATGTGTGACAAAGGACCCTTCCAAAACCTTTTATTTTCGTGATGTGTTAAATTGCATTTTTAAGAGAACATGAATGAAAACATCTGCATGTTGTAAAGAAGAGAAACATGACAATCATCAGCACATGAAAACATAAGTCATTGATAATGAAGTTCATCCAGCAGGGACTACGTCTCTGGGCCTCGGTGTCAAGATGGTGTAAGTCACTGCATTAAGTGCTGTCAATAGTGATGGTGTACATAAGAGGTGATGTCACTATCATACAAGAAAAATGCTCTCACACAAGAGTGGCTCCAAGAGATGTTCCACTACAGGAATTCTCAGTCAAAAGGACTCTTATCAGTATGACACAAACTCATGCATGATGAACATCCTACCAACATGGAATAAGAGGGATCTCAATGCGAACATGCATGGTGACACATGAGTATCCCATCAGCATACAACAAAGGGATATCAAACACAACATGACGAATCATGACAACAAGTACATTCCACAAATGATTCTGCATCACATCAAGAAGGAATCTTGAAAACAAATAAGAAAAAAAGATCCCACATCAAACCTCAAACAGGAATCTGTTCAACACAATGCATAGCAAACGAAGTACATGAACACACTGCTTATACCTCACATCCTGGGGCCATCCGAGGAAGAGAATGTCAAACTTCTGAAGCTGGTCGTACCATCGATCTCGCTGCATCAAATCTCATGGAAATGGTTTCTCGCACATGAATGCTGGCACCTGCACTCCACTTAGAAAAGTGACCGAAAAATGAAATGAGAAAATGGAAAATCTAAACACACCATCAGATTTGTGGCACCGAATAGTGAAAAATCGACTGTCAAATTTCTGAATTCTGAGAAAGTGAAAATCTGGGGCTCAAGGAATCTTTTAGATTCCCCCTGAATTCCTTGAAGATTCCCTCCTCCGGGTCCTCTGCAAATATGCTACTCAGATTAGGAAACTAACTGCACCATTAGGTTTGTGTCGTCGAGAGGTGTAAGATCGACATAAAGTTTTTCCAATTTAGACATTGCAAAAAGTTCACCCTCCTGGAAATTTTTCTCAATCATGGTTCTGACTGCAATAGATTAATTAAAAAAATAATGTTGTATCAATTTTTGTGCCCTTTCTTGGTTCCTCCATGCTTCCCCCACACACTGTGCAAATGAGGTTTTATATAATTCCTCCAACGGATTTACCAACGAGTTGGTTGTGGCACGATGGTAAGTGGGCAATTTGTTGAGGAGGGGTTGGGTGGTAAAACCCTGCCCCACCCATTTTAATATATTATGGTTTTTTTGTTTAACAATTGTATGTGGGTTTGAGGGTCGGGTCTGCATTGGGCAGCGCACACCAGACCTTCTATAACCCAAAACTGGCGCATGAACTGGCTGAGGTAGCGTTATGGGAGGCGCATGTTTTGGAGAGTATGGTGTACCGTGAGTTATGGAGGAGGTGAGATGGGTCAATGTGGGGTCGTTGCATTAATTGGTGTGAGGTTGGTGAGTGTGCCTGGGAGGTGGGCCAACCACATCAGCTGAGTGGGTTTGAGCCTCGCCACTCTCGGCTTATGGTTATGGTTTATGTTTGGTGTTGGTTGGGTGTGGGCCGGGTCCACCAGAGGTGGCCCATGCCCACCCCATATCTATAAACTATATGTAGTTTTTTGGGTGCGATTGGAATGGCGGGGTCATGGCCGTCGGTTCTTCTAATTATTAATTAATTTTGTTATATTTTTTGCTGGTGGTGTGGGTGGTAGCCTACCACTACATTCTTATATATATATATATATATATATATATATATATATAAAAATGGGGCATTTTTAAAATTTTGTCTAACATAAGGGTTATTAGACAAATTAAAGAGGCCACAATTTTTCCCGCTTTCAGGAGCTAAATTTCATGCCCTGGGGTTGGTCAAATTGTAGGACACTTAAACCTGGCCCACAACCCAACTTTGACCAAAACTTTCACTGGCTCATTCTCCCTCATACGAGCTCGGATTGACGAATTGTTTCCACTGCTGTGATCAGGACGACAAGATCTATGCTTTGGTCCTAGTTCGAAAAAATTATGAAAACTTTGATTTTCAAGATTTCATAAGCCCTTTTTGTCCTATCTGTGTCCCTGGAGCCACCTGGATTAATCCTCTCCACTGAGGAGTTTTTGGCCCTCCAAAAGCATGAAAAAAATAATCTACAACTTTAAATACCTTTTCTGCATCACAAGCGTCCTGAGAGGTCTCGCTTCCCTCTCCTTCACCTTTGTTCTTCGGAGCCGTAAACGATGAGTCGACACTTGCAATCTCTGTAACCTGTAGTGCATTGTTTTGCAAATTAAATGCTTGACTTTCATGACCAACTAATGACCTAAGAATCCCACACTTGCCATGATTTTATAACACATACTTAGTGGTCAAGTTTACATCAAGATGGACACAACACCCCTACTACAAAAACAAGGCCAACATATCATTGTTGCTTTAACAAGTGATGGAAAACACATCATCACTACAACACATGATTTACAAAGATAAGGCATGTTGAGTCAAATTATACTTGTATAATTTGTCAATATGAATTGTCAACCCAGGGAGGTAAACTAGTGAGGTACCATGCAAAGTATATGCAGGCTGACTACCTTGAGTGTGGTATCATTACAGGAAAACAATTAATGTCCCTTTCTGAATCAACAATGTTACAACAAAGCCATTTAGCAGTATATAACACTCCTCTTTATAGCACTACTGACTTGTTTATTATTGATCAGAAAGAAGGTGAAGGATCACTCAACAACTAATCATGCATGCTTCTGTTCTTGCAAAAGTGTTGTTACAACAATAGTCATGAAGGGTATATAATAGCCCTTGATAACTTATTTTGCTGACAATCATGCAAGAAAGAGATAAATATAAACAAGCATACAGTAATCATGAAATCAGAATAGTGTTGGCTAACAAATGAAATCATCAATCTACATTATGATAATCCAACATAGAGGAATGGTTGCAGGGAATACAGAAAGGTTACATTAGCTATTGCATGAAATCTACTACACATTGAAATCAAAAAACATTATAACTATATTACAGGAAATGGTTTGTTACATAAACGAAAAGGAAATTGTATCATTCACTCATTGTTATTACAAAGAAAAGTAAACGCATTAATAAATAGGACATAAATTATACATACATTTAATATACACCGGAGCTGTGAGTGAAGAGGGCCCTCCTCACTCACAACCCCTTCAAACACGAAAGAGTTTCTTACAGTAGAATGCCGAACATCAACTATATACTTTATTATAAAATAAAATTCGATACATAAATAGAGTGAGTGTTGGGATAGTCACACTTCATCTCTTGATAGCGTCTGATACTGTCTAACTTTTCAAAAGCAAATGAGACTGTGTTTATACAATTTCCTACAACCATATTAGGTTGGAAATAACAAATGTAATCTCAAACTCTAACTGATTAATCCCTAAGATCGAATCTACAAAAAAACAAAATAGTAATTTTTAGGCATACAACCATCATCATAACAGAATGTTCTCTGTTTAGTCTAATTCATGACTGCAAGCATGAGTTTAGACTATTTGGTTATATGGTTGTAGTTGTAGTCTGAAATTAGCGAAGGCTCTACTGGAATTAGATTATCTGCTAGATCCCAGAATTCCTACAGGATTGTTGGAGGTAGACACTGTCTACAGGATTTGTGGCTATTGAAATCTGCAAGAAATTCCGAGTCATGTTAGAACAAAAAGAAAAAAAATATAAAAGCACAAACAGTTAGGAGGAGACTCGAATGCAGGTAAAAACGACATTTAGATATCTTTCGTCATACCTTTAAGCCTCAATACCCTATTTAGCCAAAAAATGGAAAATATGGAGGGCTAGGTATAATAAGATGGAAAAAAGGTGTCAAAATGGGGAAATATGGTAGGATATTATTAGAAAAAAGATGGTAATCTCTGAACTCAACATCTCCCCCAGGCCAAGATTCTTGCATGTCCCTTACGCAAGCAAAAACAATACTTATAAGAAATCAAATTTTGTCTTATGTTGCAGTTGTTGCAACCAATTGATCAAGTGGGTGGTCTGTCTCTGCTATAACATGTTTCTTATATTCATTAATTTCCTATTGCAGTTGCTTGATTTCCTTTTTCATTCTGAGGCTGCTTTCCCTAAGGGTTGCATTTTATGCCCTCAAAACCCTTTCTGACACAGTCAGTTCAACGATAGTCTCTTCCAACATTGTTTGTGATGGCTTCTTTGGTGAAATTCTCTCCTCATGGGTATGCCCTTGTGATGATTAGGGAAAATTTGCTCCTTGTGGTAGAGCAGCCACGTTTTGGCTTTCTTGTAGAGAAGGGGCAGGAAAATATACAACTTCCTTCTTATCATTGGTAGCAAGTTTTACTGATTCTTCCTTTCTTTCCTTGCTGCAGGATTTTTCAAGCTTCCCACTCTCAGCTTTCTTGGAACTTTTGCCAGCAAGCTGAGTGGCTTGGCTCCTAGTATAGTGTTTATAAGGGGTTACAGGTCCTTTTTACTGGGAGCTAAAACATGAATTCTTCCCAGTCACAACAACCTCATCATCATCATCTTCTTCTATCTCCTCGTCCTGGCCTTCCTCATCTTCCTTGAATTCTGCTTCATCATCTTGGGCTATATCCTCGTCATCTTGAGTTTCATTCCTAGATTCATGATCCTAGGTTTCCTCCTCTGTGGGTTCAATTTATTCCTTTGTTGACTTAGACACAGAAGCCTTTTTCCTGAACCTCTTCTAGTCATGCTCTTTTTCAACCAACTCGAAGGAAGACGTTTTCTTTGTCACCTTATCCTTAGCTTTTTGAGTTTGTTCTATCAGCTCAGGCACAGTTGCCTTCTTTGCCGATCTCTTTTTGCGATCCTTTCCTTCGGTAAATTCAAACACATTGGTTTTCCTGGATGACCATTTCAATGGTTTTTTTGTCAATTTCCTTCTCCAAAACTTGAACCCATCGTTTTCTCCCTGAGGATTTGTCCTTCTGAAATTCTTCGGGTTCCCGTGGCTATGACCCCTTCTTCACTTTTCCTGCAAATTTTTCTTTGTTAGCTTCCAACAAATCGGGGTTTGTGAATCCATTTTCCTAGAGGAAGGCCTCCCAAGTTTTGGAATGCTTCCATAGGACTTCCAACACAATGATTTTCACCAAACTTTCGTGATAAAGGTTCTCTTCAATATTAGAAGCCCTATCTTGTGTAGCCATAGACATCTTAATTAGAGACATTTTTAGAAAATAAGGTAGGTTAATGGGGTTGTCTCAAAACTGTCTGAGGAGCCGCATGTGGAACAAAAATACCAAGCCGAAGCGGCCTTCACATGTAACATATTTTTGTAAGAAGAAAACGAGCCGTCGATACTTACACTTCAGTAAATCCGATGAGATGCCTTTGTGTTAGAGACATTTTTGGGCACTGCAACCCCATGCATAAAATGTCCATAAACCAAGGGCTCCCAAGTCCCTAAAATTGTTGTTCCAACCCCTAAAGGAACAAGGTCAACTGATTACAGCTTCTCCCAGAAGTTCTCCATGAAAAACTACTCAGAACTGGTCAAAACAGGATCATTTCACCTGCCCCATAGGCAAAGTGCATTGCATATCACCTAAGTACACTCAGTGGGTGCATTTCATTTCAAAAATCCCTTCTATGGGGTGCGATGGGCGAGAAGAGACAAATGGCAGTGTCAATCCGCGAGGTGGAGAAGCATGGAATCTTCCAGAAACTTCTCCTGTGACACTTGCCTTTCTGAATTCGACCAGAGATGAGTAAGAGATCATCAATCTCCAAGTGGAAGCAAGAACTATCAGAGGGAAGACACTAATCAAATCACAAGCTGACTCATCTCCCTTACAGATATCTATATATGGATCCCTCATCCTAGAGATCCAGAGGCTGGAATTTTGCATCTTGTAAGGAATTGCTGTTGGTTTCTTGAGGCAACATCATAGTGTTGGGTGATCTAAGCTTTGCATGAGGTGAAGAAGGGCTCACTTGCTGAGAGGATGATGTTGGGTCAGAACAACTGGTTGTAACTCTCTTGGCTCTTTCTTGATTATCAATAAAGCTATTCAAGTTTTCCTCCATACTCTTGTGTGATTTATGTTTTATGCATTTGTATGGTCAATTTACATCTAATCCTAGATTGTTTATGATAATAGATCCATGTTCTTGTATAGTGTTATGATACTTTGATTCCACAGGTACTCTATAAAGCTGGGTATACAAGGAAGCAAGTAGCAAAGGACTATCAGAAGAGAGAGGAATCGAGCAAGGAACCAAGCGCAAGACATAGGTTGGTCTCCTTTATTCTTCTCTCATCTATCTTTCATAAAGGAAAGCAAAAAGTGGTTTTACTTTGTTTGTTTCTAAGGTAGCTACCATGCCTTAGTGGGATTAGTAGTTCTGCATAGACACTTTTCCCTATAACAAAATGGCGACTCCACTGGGGAGCGACTAGGTTGTTTTTTTATCTACATTTGTTTATTCTATAAACTCACAGACGGAGCCTGAAGTTGAGCCAGGTAGCTTTCAAACTGCATTTTCTCTACAAATGCAAAGTAGATAAATGCCACTTCAGTCAATCTCCGGGTTTTGTTTATGAATTAAACAACTGATTTACAAACTCTCTAATTTCCCTTTTGGTGGCTCTAGTAACCTCCTTAGATATACCCCTATTGTTGATTTACTGAATACCACTTGCTCGGCCAAAATCCCTGAACTGAACTGCAAACTATGACCCAGAACCCAAGCAAAGTCTCGTTTCTGGTCCAGCACATTGTCTGTTCTATGAATCTCAAATTCAACACACTTCCCGAGTGTAGTAGGTGCGCTGCATTTCAAATTCACTGTGTTACAGGTGCGCTGATCAGACTAGGCATTGTTCCGAATTTTGGTTTCTGTTCACTCTTTTCAGATCTATTCAAGAATTTTGCTGCCTATAGTCAGTACACCTCTGTTTGAAACCCCTTTCCTTGTTGTTATTCCGCCTCCATTGTGCAAAGAATTGTAAATGTTTTTGTGTATTTGTTGAGTCATTTTCAGTTCTCCTTTGCAAAAAGCAACGTAATTGTACTGTCGTTTCTTGATTTGAAAGTGTCACAAGTGTCGTTTTCAGTCATAGAAGAGAATCTGATTATTCTTGATAGTCGATTACCCTGTTACTATTGTATTTGATCTGAACTAGTAGTTTTTCTAGTGTTGAAAGCAAGTTTTCATTTCCAAATCGCAAAGTGTTGTCATTGTCTTCATTTTGATTTTGAAAAGAAACTTGTTAGTAATTGTCGCTTTGAAAATAATTCCAATTTGCGCATTAGCTTTCTTTTATCATTCACATATTAAGAAGGCTGAAAAAAAATACATGCATGTGCATTTGCATTTAGACTGTTTTATTGGTTTGATTTAGGACAGTGCATATAGTGTGTGCTCTATGCTCTTTGTTGAAAGAATTATGTCTCTCTTTCCTTAGTAGCTAGGATTTTCATTGCAAAAAGAAGATAAAACGACTATTTATCATCTTAGATTGCATTTTAGGAATTGTACCTCTACATCACACGGTGGACCTGAAAGGCAAATTTCTTAAGAAAGATCAACTACAAAATAAATTTAGTGAATGTAACAACGCTTTGGAACCTAACGCACAACATCTAGAAGTCTAGGCTAGAGACATATTTCGGCGTCGTAAAGCCTGGTAACTGTTGTTCTCACTGTTGGTTGGGTGATTCCTCCACTTTGAGACGATAAGTGCCAGTATGGACTTGTGCTCCCACGTACTGTCGAGTATATTTTGGGAGACCACAATAGGCTTAATCCTTTATCCATAGGAAGCCATGCCTACCGCCCTATCGATCGCAATGCACTGAACATAGCATTCAGGAAGATTGACTGTCATACTGTCACTTCAGGCTCATTAAAAATCGAAAGCGACTAGAGTCATCTTTTGTTTTTTCTCGACTCTTAAAAATTGAAAAAACAAGTTGTGTCAAAGCGTCTAAAATTCATCTAATTCGGAAACATACTTCCCCTTGATTTTTAGTTGATCTAGTAATCCGAAATCGTGGAAGAAAGTCAATTGAAACCCCGTCGTTCGTGGAGGCTTACGAGTCAACCGTCTTTGTCTCTGAAATTGAAACTATTACAGACAAAGCGAACTCGTTTAACTGGTTCCAAATCTCCTGGTAAAGTTAGAACAAGTGTTCCAACACCATCAGAGACTCCGGTTACTCCATCCATTTCTGGTATCCCTGCCTTTACAGAAGAATTTCAGCAGCCACCGAAGGACAGTAGTACTGATCCTAATCTGAGGGTAAACACTTGTGTTACTGAACTAGTTTCATCTACAACCGGTTCGGAGAGTGTTGTTCTCCAAACATCTGTCGCTGCAGATTCCATACCTTCTTCGGCACCAGAAATATTTTACAGACTTGAAGGTCTACCTCTTCCACCTAGTCTGATTGCTATAGAAGATATTGTGGAGGATCCACCATCTAGTACTCCATCGCAATTTGGAGTCAGGATCACTTTGTATCCTTCTTCATTAGAAATTAGTCTAACGCCAGCAGAAGCTCCTGTAGAATCACTAGGTAATCTTTTGGATAGACTAGAAATGTCTAAACAACAGTCGACATCTAGGACTGTGTCATCCGACACAGCGACGGTAGAACTCCCTGCTGTCACTCCAACAATGTTTGCCGGTATACCATCTGTCCCAACTAGCTCTCAATCGCTAGAAAGAGCCCACCCAGGGGCTATTTCGACAGTATGGTCCGTTCCTGTTTGTTCATACGGAATAGTATCCAGAAATTCTTATGTTGAGTCTCTAAAAATTGATCCTCCAGGATGTCAATTTGGGCAGTCCGGTCCTCAAGGGCAAACCATTCCTTTAAGTACTGGATTACCGCCGTATGGGGGGCAGTATACCCTTTCATTGTCTCCTCCGGGAGGATAGCCATACGGGAGTTCACAACAAAATTCAGGTTATGCTGGAATTACATCTAGCGGTTGGGTGCCGATACTGCCTCAACAACCAAGAGTTGTATATTCAATGCAACAATGTTTACCTATGTCAAATATACCAACTATGCCAGCTATTGTGATGGTGTCGAGTGCTGCCTGTTGTATGCCAACCTCAGGTTTCTCAGGTTATAATGCAACAGCCTCTTGACCTTGCGACTCAACCACAATCGCCGACTGGTGGAATGACACAGGCCCAAACGGGTACAATTACCCCTCATCTTGGTCAAACAGTTAGTATCGGGCAACAACACATGGCTTCACAACCATAGCTGGTGCAATACCAACAACCGTAATTCTAACAAGTATACCAAGGATCTGAGAAACAAATCTTTGCAAATAGTGGGCAGTCGTATATTCAAAACGGTCAAAATCAACCATTCTACAATGGTTATGCCCACCAACCTTACCAAAGTTACCAACATCAAATGCATTATGCTGGTATGCAAAGACCAACTGCTCAGGCGATTCCATCTTATCCTGGATATGCTTCACCTAACCTGAATCAAAAGTTACCCTTCGTGGCGACTTTAGAGTTACTGGACCTAAATCGGTTAACAAACGATCCAATCGCTTACGCTCCTTGGTGGCCAACGATTCCGCATAAACTTCCGTCAGATATTCCTAAATTTAATGGAAATACAGTTGAAGATCCATCGAATCATGTGATGACCATTCATCTGTGGTGTTCATCAAACACCCTAAACAATGATTCGATTAGGCTTCACCTTTTTCAAAGGACGTTAACTGGTCCGGTAGCAAAATGGTATATTGAATTGCCCAGAGCTTCGTTTGACAACTTCAGTACCCTAGCCACAACCTTTTTAACCCATTTTCAGTTACCAATAAGGTACGAAATGGGAACAGAACTTGTTACCAATTTCAAACAAACAACGGCCACTCACATATCTGATCATATTCATGAGTGGCAACGTCGTTGTAGAATGGTAAAAACGTATGTTCCTGATCAGCTTTTAGCTGAATGGTTTATTAAGTCTTTGTTACCTTCCATTACAGAAGATGTGGAAAAAGGGGGAGTCATCACCAAAGAGCAAGTTATCGCTCGTGCACAATATTTAGACTTGATTTACACTCAGTCTGGCACGCTCTACGATAAAATACCTAACGCCCCCAGACTGGAATTTCAGTACCTCCTCCTCCTAAATCAAACAATGACTCTCATGCCGGCGATGGGGTGATTGGCGCAACAGACACGAAATCGACAAAGGCTACATCTAAAAAGGCCTGTAAGATTTCCAGTAAAAATGCAAAAGAAGAACTTCTTGCCTCAGAAGTAAATGCCGTCTCGACAAATAAAGGCAAAGAAACCAAGCAACCAGGAGGCAAGAAGAAGAACAAAGGGAAGAAGAAGAAACAGGAGGAATCATCACCTGAAAAATCTTCTACAAACCCTTCTAGAAATAGGAAACCAAATCTTCCATGCTTTATATACGATGAGGATCATTGGACAACAGATTTTCCACACAGAGCTGAGCTTCAAAAATTCTTCAAGAATTCAAAAACCTTGGCAGTATTAACTAATCCGTTTCCAAATCTAGGAACAAATCTGGTTGACAGTGGAAATGCTTCCCGGTCTCAAGTGCTGATGTTTTCGATTTCTAAACAACAAAATGATGCTTTGATATCGAAAAGGAACAAAGATTATGGGAATCCACAGCTGTCGAACAACAAGGATAAAGATCAACCTAGTAGTTTGACAACAATTTTGACAGAAGTTGCGCCGCCCATCATTCCTGAGTTGACAATAAAACTGCCAAAGGGAGTAGTACAGAAGTCGACATTTAATCCTCGTGCTAGAGTAGCACAACATTATAATATAGTGGAAGATTTGGCCCAATCACCATCCGCTATGTCAACACTTGAGGTGCTGCAAAATTTCGCATCCCAAAAGTAGGATTTATTATCAACTATCGGTGGGATAGACCCAAAGGATTCCAATCTTGTATCCTTTAATCATAAAGGATACGATCCTCAGTTACCAGCTCAACTAGCTCTCCTCGTTCAAGTGAAAGCCCTCAACAAAACTGTTCATTGAACAATTATTGATGAGGGGGCATCTACATGCATTATGTCAATGAGTTGCTGGAAAACTTTAGGATCTCCAACCTTGTCGCGATCTTCAATGACATTAAAAGCATTCAACAGACGAACATATACCCCATATGGTATTCTAAGTAACTTGCAAGTTGAACTAGGGGGAAAACAGTAGAAATAGATGTTGAAGTAATCGACGGAAACCTCGATTACAACATCCTACTGGGAAGACCATGGATATATGCTATGGCAGCTGTTGTATCAACCTATTTTAGGAAGATTGCATTTCCCTTTCAAGGAGGGATTACAATCATCGATCAACAAACCTTCCTCCCCAATGGTTCTCAAGTTACGGGAAACATTCCAATGATCCATGGAAGCCCCCATTCGCTTCAAAATGTCGAAGTAGGCCTACTAAAAGACCCTATATTAATGGGAACTTTTGCCCTTCCACCTCCAATAAATCTGGCGGAAGTAGCATCGGTAGGAACCTGCAATATGATATCTTCGATTGAAAAGATCTCAGAAAATGATATAAACATGGATCATACACAGGTATTGCCTCCAAGCCTAATGGAAATATTGTAGCAATCAATGTTCCTAGCATGGGAGGCAAGCCCAAATCAACGCTCATCAAGCGTTTCGATAGATAGGTCTAAGTAATATGGCACCCCTTCAAATCCTTGGTCGCGAGTGCATTACACCGACGAAGGAATTGTTCAATCAATGGTAATTGAAGGGGCACCATGGGAAGATTACCACCATCGTTCCCTTCTTCCGGATTGTGAAGAAGATACTCCTGATGACCTTCATCATCCCTCAGTTTTTGATTTCCTATCAAATACTGTAAACACGGTGGATTCTGAGCAAAACTTGTCCAACATTGAAGAGACTATCGCCATAAATATCTTGACCAAAATAGATGTTGTGGGGAATATTTATGTTGGCAAATGTTGTTCTCCTTCAGAACTGGAAATATAAAACACTTTTTTTCGCGAATTCAGAGATGTCTTTGCCTGGTCATATAATGAAATGCCAGGCATTGACTCGAGTATCTTTGAACACGAAATCAAGATGTATCCAGATGTCAAACCAGTACGACAATGGCTACGGCAGGTGCACCCAAAGAAAGCCATTGCCATCAAGGCGAAAGTTGAAAATCTCCTCCATACTGGTTTCATTTACCCGGTTCCTCTAACCGATTGGGTGTCGAACATTGTTCCTGTTATGAAAAAACAAGGAACGATTAGAGTGTGCATCAATTATAGGGATGTAAATCAAGCTTGTCCAAAAGACAACTACCCTACACCCTTCATTGACCAGATAATTGATGAGTGCCGGATGCAAAATCTTTTCATTTATGGATGGATTCTCCGGGTATAATCAAATAAATATCCGCCCACAAGACCAGTCAAAGACTGCATTTATTTGTCCGTGGGGCACATTCGCATATCGAAAATTACCCTTTGGTTTAAAGAACGCAGGGACAAAATTTCAAAGGGCAATGAATTATGCCTTCCATGACATCAAAAACATTGTTCAACCATATCTCAACGTCCTTCCGGCTCATTCGCGATAGCAGACTAATCATCCACAGCATTTAAGAGCAATATTTCTACGTTGACGACACTACAAGATACGACTCAATCCACACAAATGTGTGTTCTGTGTCAGTTCTGGTTGTTTACTTGGCTTTGTAGTGTCAAAGGATGGGATTCGTCTCGACCCATGTAAGGTTCAGGCAATCATAAATTTGCCTCCACCTTCGAATTTGCTTCAGATTCAGAAACTCCAAGGGAAAGCAAACTTTCTGAGGAGGTTCATTCCAAATTATGCCGAACTTGCTAAAGGTTATACACGCCTATTGAAAAAAGAAGTTCCCTTCGTCTGGGGTCAGGTTGCGCAAGATTCCTTTGATGCTTTAAAAGAATCCCTAATGAAAGCATCATTAATGTACGCTCCTGATTATCAAAAAGACTTTAACCTGTATCTGGCTGCAGCAGATACAACCATCGCAATGGTTTTAGTTCAAGAAGACAACGGAATTGAAAATCCTATATATTATTTGAGTAAGAACTTAAATGATACAGAAAGCAAATATTGTTATGTTGAAAAGCTAGCGCTAGTAGCTGTTCAAGCGATACAGAGATTTCGACACTATGTCCTCTTTCGAAAAACTACCATTCTGTCAGATTGCAACCCCATGACTTATATATTGTCGCGACAGTTGCTGGGGGGGAAATATTCAAAATGGATAGAAATTCTACAAGAATTTGATCTGGAATTTGTAAAATCCAAGCCAAAGAAAGCCCTGGTTTTCACAGAATTATTATGCAATCTCCCATCGTCATCCAACGTTGAAACATCTGAAGAAACAATCATGGATGAATCTTTGTTTCTGATATCTTCAAGCAATCCGTGGTATGGAGATATAATCATTTATTTCCAAACCCAAAAATATAGGCCTAATACCTCCCGCTCCAAACAAAAATGTATTCGATACCAATCAAAAGACTACATGACCGTCGGTGATACACTTTATCGTCGTGGTGTCGATACAGTTCTGAGGAGGTGCCTCACCCATGAGGAGGCCGAAAAAGTCCTGAATGATTGCCATTCAGGCACGTGTGGGGATCATCAATCCGGTTATGCTACGGCGCAAAAAGTTTTACGAGCAGGATACTTCTGGCCAACAATGTTCAAAGATTGCATAACCGCAGTCAGAAGTTGTCATGCCTTTCAAATTTTCAATAGAAAAACCAGAAGACCACCCACACCTCTGCAGCCAATAGTTGCTATTGGGCCATTCACCAAATAGGGCATCGATTTCATGACATGTAACCCCACCTCGACCTGGGTGCATGGGTATATCATAGTCGCAGTTGACTATTTTACCAAATGGGCCGAGGCGATGCCTACATTAGATAACACTGGTGAAATAGCTGCCCTCTTCTTTTTCAATCATGTAGTCGCCAGATTCGGCGTCCCACAGGCCATAGTCACAGATCATGGATCGCATTTTTGCAATCACATGATGGTCGAATTAGCTGCCAAATTAGGGTTGTCGCATGACAGCTCTACTCCATATTACCCGCAAGCCAATGGACAAGTTGAAGCAATCAACAAGGTCCTGAAGCGCATGCTGCAAAGGATGATTGGAGTTCACAAAAGGAGTTGGCACCTGATCTTGTACTCAACCTTGTGGGCATACCGAACATTGGTAAGGAATGCGACCGGGTTTACACCTTTCCAACTAGTGTATGGCCTAGAAGCAATCTTACCAGTTCAATGTGAAATCTCGTCCCTCAAACTGGCAATCGACCTTCTCCCTGGAACTTCAGAAGAAGAGGCTCGTTTCTTGGAACTAGTCCAATTGGATGAAACCCATCGTGATGCAGATTTGCCTAACGAAGCCCATAAGAAACGAGTCAAGGCGCAGTTCGACAAGAATGTCAAACCCCGTGTCTTCTCAGAAGGTGACTTGGTCTTGCTTTATGACTAAGAATCCAATAAATTGGGAGCAAGTAAATTCAAGTCTTTATGGATGGGCCCCTATATTGTTAAGTGAGTGTTAGCAAGTGGAGCCTATGAGTTAATGGATTATGACAGGATTCCACTGGCACAACCTTGTAATGGGTTGTACCTTAAGCGTTACTATGCATGATTCAGTGTGGTAACCTATATACTTTTGTTACATTTTTGTTTCACTAAAGTATTTGTTTTGGTCAAGTAAATCCGCTTTTTACATTTGTCGTAGATGTCGAACCTATTGGAACCATATGTTAGATATGCTGACGGAGCAAGTCGTAGTTCGCAGAACCTATCTTCTGCGGCCTGGGCCATTTTCAATCCAAGAGGCGAGTTAGTAAGTTTCAGAGGGGTATGTATTGGTCGATCAACGAATAACATTGCTGAATATAGTGTGTTGATAGAACTTCTCTCTGATGCCATCACACATGGTATATGCCGACTGGTCGTCAGGCTAGACTCACAGCTCGTCATACTACAGCTCACTGGTATCTACTCCGTCCGAAATCCAGCTATCTATCGCATGTTCCTAAGGGTCAAGATTTTGGAAAGGCAATTTGATTTTATTCAATATAAGCATATTTCCAGAAGCTTAAACACATTAACTGACTCATTGGCAAATTATGTGTTAGATAGACATTTGCAACATTTATAAAAAGAAGCATCTCATCAATATTTGCACTAGGATCATGTAACTTAACCAAAATAAAACTTTGAAAATAAAAAATATATATATAACCATTTATGGTTTACACATAATGTTCTGTAACCAAGACAAAATTGGTCAAATGACCCAAAACTCAAAAACGCTAGGGGGCACCCTAGTTTAATGATGCTGGTGATAACAAGTCACCGCCTGTGCAATCATGCGTAAAAGCCTAGTCCACCGACTTGGCACGCCAGTAGTATGTCGCTACAACCTTAAAGGCAGCTCGTTAGTCCTCACATCTGGAATACCAAGAGTGAGGCCCTCGACCTGATCCTGTAATGCTGAAAGAGTCTCGGCCACATCAAGGTCGCGAAGGATAGCCCTTCCCACAGCCTCTCCTGCTGGAGCGGCAGCTGGCACTCTCAGGCATACTACTGGCCAAACGGGACCAACATCTGCATAAGAACAAGAGTTTTGATTAGTCTTGACAGAGTAAATCACAAGGAAATTATAAAAGAAAAACGATAAACAAGAATATGGTCAAAGAATTTACCAATGGCACCCCACTGTTCGCCAGCCGGCAGTACCAAATCTGGGTCACCCCGGAAGTCCATACCAACATATGGATACTCAGAATAAACCATGTCCTGACGATCAAACCACCTGAAGAAGGTATCAGAAAAGGAAATCTGAGACTGACCAACATGCCTAGACATATGTTCGACCCATCTCTGCATACGTGGTTCAGTCGGTGGAGGTAAACCGAGTGCAATATACTACGGCTGCATCAGTGGTATCTTTTCCAAGGCGAAGGCAGTCAAAATAGAACCGTATCCAAAGTTCTTCAACCTCCCACTTTTCACCTTACTCAATTGTTCTTTCATCACAAGGAGTACTGCATCACACCAGTTGAACACCTTCGGTTCGAGGCATTCCAAGGTGTACTGCATATAAGATCGGTTGGCCACATGAAGAGCCGCACTGTTATAGACATTTTTGTGCCTTACAACTCCAAGCATGAAATGTCCATAAACCAAGGGCTCCTAAGTCCCTAAAAGTGTTGTTCTAACCCCTAAAGGAACAAGGTCAACAGATTACAGCTTCTCCCAGAAGTTCTCCACCAGAAACTACCCAAAATTGGTCAAAATAGGATCATTTCAGCTGCTCCACTAGCTAAGTGTGTTGCATTGCACCTAAATACACTGTGAGGGTGTGTTTCATTTCAAAACTCCCTTCTGTAGGGTGCGATGGGCGAGAAATGACAAATGGCAGTGTCATTCCGCGAGGTGGAGAAGCAATGGAAGCTTCCAGAATCTTCTCCTGTGACACTTGCCTCACTAAGTTCGACCAAAGATGAGTAAGAGGCCCTTAGTCTCCAAGTGGAAGCAAGAACTGATAGAGAGAAGACACTAATAAAATCATAAGCTGACTCATCCTCCTTACACATATCTATATATGGATCCCTCATCCCAGAGATCCAGAGGCTGGAATTTTGCATATTGTAAGGAATTGTTGTTGGTTTCTAGAGACATACATCAGATTGTTAGGTGATTTATGATTTGTTTGAGGTGAAGATGGGCTTCTTTGCTGGGAGGTTGATGCTGGGTCGGAATCACTGGTTGTCACTCCTCCTGGATCTTTTCTTGCTTATCAATAAAAACTATTTGATTTTTCCTCCATGCTTTTTGTATCATTGATGCTTGTTACATTTTGTGTGGTTAACTTAAATCTGATCCTAAGTTGTTTATGAATATAGATCTTTGTCTTTGTATAGTGCTCTTCTTCTGTGATCTTACAGGTACTTTGTGAAGCTGGGCATGCAAGGGAGCAGGTAGCTGGAGACTATCAAAGAAGAGAGGGATTGAATCAAAGGATTAGCGCAAGACACAGGTTGGTTCTTTCTATTCTCCTCTGTCTATAATTCATAAAGGAAATACAAAAGTAGTTTTTCTCTGTTTGTTTCTAAGGCAGCTGTCACACCTTAGTGGGATAGAGCAGTTCTAAATAGACACTTTTCCCTGTAACAAAATGGCGACTTCGTTGGGGAATGTCTAATTAGTTTGTTTGTGTATCATTCTTTGTTGTTTGTTTCATAAACTTATAAGTAGCTCCCGAACTGCATTTGCCATAACAAATGCAAAGTAGATAACTGCTGCTTCAATCCATTCACTGGATCTGTTTATGATTTAAATAGCTGATGCTCAGACTATCTGATTGCCCTTGTGATAGCTCTTAGATCCTCCTTAGATCTACCCTTGATTGTTGCACTACTGATTGCTTTTTACTCAGCCAAAAACCAAGGACTGAACTGCAAACCGTGACCCAGAACCCGGACAGAGTCTTGTTTCTGGCCCAACGCAGGTACTGTTCAGAGATCCTAAATTTCAGCACACTTCCCGAAGGGGCAACCTGCACTGCATTTCAGATTCTCTGTGTTACAGGTGCGCTGATCAGACTAGCTCTGTGCAGCTGTGGTTCCTGTGCTTCATTCTTTCCAGTTCTATCCCTGAATTTTGCTGCCTGTGATCAGTATATGCCTGTTTGAAGCCTCTTTTCCTTACTGTTATTCCACCTCCTTTGTACAAAAGAACTGTAGATGTTTTTATGTGTTTGTTGAGTCGTTTACAGTTTTCCATTGCAAAAGTAGAATAGTCGTACTGTCGTCCTTTGATTTGAATCTGTCGTAAGTGTCGATTTCGATCATAGGAGAAAGTTTAGTTGTTGTTGATGGTTGATTATGCTGTTACTATTGCTTTTGGTCTGAATTTGTGATTTTCTAGTGTCAAGAACAAGTGTTCATTTCAAAATCGTAAGGTTTCGTAATCATCTCTGTTTTTTGATTTCGAAAAAGAGCTTGTTTATATTTGTCGCTTGAAAAGAAATTCAGATTTGTACATCAACTTTCTTTTTAGCATCAATACTAAGAAAGTCGAAAAACAAATACATGCATGTGCATTTGCATATAGACAGTCTGTTTGGCTTGATTTAGGAAAGTGCATTTACGGTGTGCTCTTTGCTCTTTGCGAAAATATTGTGTCTTTCTTTTCCGTTAGTAGCTAGGATTTTCATTGCACAAAAGAGATAAAAGTTTGTTTATCATCTTTAGATTGCATTTTAGGAATTACATCTACATCTCGTGGTGAACCCGAAAGGAAAACTTCATAAACAAGATCAACTTAAAATAAATTCAATGAATCTAACAACGCTTTGGAACTTAACGCACAACATTTAGAGGTCTAGGCTAGAGACGTATTCCGGCGTCATAAAGCCTGGTAACTGTTGTCCTCACTGATGGTTGGGTGATTCCTCCACTTTGAGACGATAAGTGCCAGTACGGACTTGTGCTCCCACGTACCATCGAGTATATTTTTGGAGACCCATATAGGCTTAAATCCTTTATCCATAGGAAGCCGTGTCTGTCGCCTTATCGATCGCAATGCACTGAACACAGCATTCGGGAAGATTGACTCTCGTACCGTAAAAAGTATTTTGCAGTTTTGCGATTGTTTTGGTACTCCCTCTACCTAGATCTCCAAAGTAGTCCCTTTCGTTCCTTTTCAGACTCCTTAACGGAAAAGGTCCATCTGAGCACTTGTGACTTTAGGCTCATTAAAAATCGAAGGCGACTAGAGTCATCTTTTGTTTTTTCTCGACTCTTAAAAACTGAAAAAACAAGTTGTGTCAAAGCGTCTAAAATTCATTTAATTCGGAAACATACTTCCCCTTTATTTTAGTTGATCGAGTAATCCGCAATTGTGGAAGAAAGTCAATTGAAACCCCGTCATTCGCGGAGGCTTACGAGTCAACCGTCTTTGTCTCCGGAATCAAAACTAGTACGGACAAAGCGAACTCGTTTAACCGGTTCCAAATCTCCTATTAAAGTTAGAACAAGTGTTCCAACAACATCAGAGACTCCGGTTACTCCAAACATTTCTGGAATCCCTGCCTCTACAGAAGAAGTTCAACAGCCACAGAAGGGCAGTGATACTGATCCTAGTCTGAGAGTAAACACTTGTGTTACCGAACCAACTACAACTGGTTCGGAGAGTCTTACTCTTCAAACATCTGTCACTGCCGATTTCACACCTTCTTCGGCACCAGAAATATTTTACGGACCTGGCGATCTTCCCCTTCCACCTTGTCTGATTGCAATAGAAGAAATTGTAGAAGATCCTCAAACAAGTACTCCAACGCACTTTGGAGTAGGGATCACTCTATATCCTTCTTTGTCAGAAGTTAGTCTACCACCAGCAGAAGCTCCTATAGAATCATTAGGTAATCTTTTGGATAGACTACAAATGTCTGAACAACCATCAACATCTAGGACTGTGTCGTCTGACACAGCGATGACAGAACTCCCTGCTATCACTCTGACAATGTTCGTCGGTATACCATCTGTCCCGACTAGCTCTCAGCCGCTAGAAGGAGCCCACTCAGGGGCTATTTCGACAGTATGGTCCGTTCGTGTTTGTTCATCCGGAATAATATCCGGAAAATCTTACGTTGAGTCTCAACAAATTGATCCATTTGGAGGTCAATTTGGGCAGTCCGGCCCCCAAGGGCAAACAATTCCCTTGAGTTCTGGATTACCACCGTATGGGGGGCAATATACCCTTTCATTATCCCCTCTGGGAGGATATCCATACGGGAGTTCACAGCAACATTCAGGTTATACTGGAATTACCTCAAGTGGTTGGGTACCTATACTACCTCAACAACCAAGAGTTGTGTACTCAATGCAACAATGCGTACCTATGTCAAATATCCCGACTACGCCAGCTATTGTGACGGTGTCGTAAGTTCAAGCGCTACCTGTTGTATGCCAACCTCAGGTTTCTCAGGTTGTAATGCAACAGCCCCTTGACCCTGCGACTCAACCATAATCGTCGACTAATGGAGCGACACAGGTTCAGACGGGTACAATTACCCCTCATCTTGGTCAAACTGTTAGTATCGGGCAATAGCACATGGCTTCACAACCATGGCTGGTGCAATACCAACAACCACAATTCCAACAAGTATACCAAGGTTCTGAGCAGCAAATCTTTGCTAACGGTGGACAGTCGTACATTCAAAACGGTCAAAATCAACCATTTTATAATGGTCATGTCCATCAACCTTACCAAACATACCAGCAGCAAATGCATTATGCCGGTATGCAAAGACCAACTGCTCAGGCAATCCCATCTTACCCTGGGTATGCTTCACCTAATCTAAACCAATAGTTACACTTTGTGGCAACTTTAGAGTTACCTGATTTAAATCGGTTAACAAACGATCCAATTGCTTATGCCCCTTGGTGGCCAGCGATTCCACATAAACTTCCATCAGATTTCCCTAAATTTAACGGAAATCTGGGTGAAGATCCATCGAATCACGTGATGACCTTTCATCTATGGTGTTCATCGAACACCCTAAATGATGATTCGATAAGACTTCGCCTCTTTCAGAGGACGTTAACGGGTCCGGCGGCAAAATGGTACATCGAATTACCTAGAGCTTCGTTCGACAACTTCAGTAACTTAGCCACAACCTTTTTAACCCATTTTCAATTACTGATAAGGTATGAAACGGGAACAGAACTTCTTACCAATTTCAAATAGACAACAGCCACTCACATATCTGATCATATACATGAGTGGTGACGTCGCTGTAGAATGGTAAAAACGTATGTCCCGATCAGCTATTAGCTGAATGGTTTATCAAGTCATTACTGCCTTCCATCACGGAAGATGTGGCAAAGGGGGGAGTCATGATAGAAGAGCAAGTTATCGCTCGTGCGCAATATCTGGACTTGATTTACACTCAGTCCGGCACCCTCTACGATAAAATACCTGACGCCCCTAGACCAGAATTCTCAATTCCTCCTCCTCCTAAATCAAACAATGACTCTCATGCCGGTGATGGCGTGATTGGCACGACAGACACGAAATCGACAAAGGCTACATCCAAAAAGGCCCGTAAGATTTCAAGTCAAAATGCAAAAGATGAACTTCTTGCTTCGGAAGTAAATGCTGTATCGACAGATAAAGGCAAAGAAACCAAACAACCAGGAAGCAAGGAGAAAGGAAAAGGGAAGAAGAAGAAACAGGAGGAATCATCACCTGAAAAATCTTCTTCAAACCCTCCTGGAGATAGGAAACCAAAAAATCCATGCTTTATATGTGATGAGGATCATTGGACCGCAAATTGTCCACACAGGGCTAAGCTTAAGAAATTCTTTAAGAATTCGAAAACCTCAGCAGTGTTAACTGATCCGTTTCCAAATCTAGGAAAAAATTTGGTTGAGAGCAGAAATGCTTCCCCGTCTCAAATGCTAATGTTGTCGGTTTCAAAATAGCAAAATGATGCTTTGATATCAACAAGGAACAAAGATTATGGGAATCCACAACTGTCGAACAACAAGGATAAAGATCAACCTAGTAGTTCGACAACAACTTCGACAGAAGTTGCGCCACCTACCATTCCTGAATCGACGATAAAACTGCCAAAGGGAGTAGTACACAAGTCGACATTTAATCCCCGTGCTAGAGTGGCACAACATTATAATATAGTGGAAGATTTGGCCCAATCGCCATCTGCTATGTCGACTCTTGAAGTACTACAAAATTGCCCATCCCAAAGGCAGGCTTTATTATTGGCCATTGGTGGGATTGACCCAAAGGATTCCAATCTTGTATCCTTCGATCATAAAGGATACAATCCTCAATTACCAGCTCAACTAGCTTTCCTTGTTCAAGTGAAAGCCCTCAACAAAACTGTTCATCGAACTATTATTGATGAGGGGGCATCTACATGCATTATGTTAATGAGTTGCTGGAAAACTTTAGGATCTCCAACCTTGTCGCGATCTTAGACGACATTAAAAGCATTCGACGGAAGGACATATACCCCATATGGTATCCTAAGTAACTTGAAAGTTGAACTAGGAGGGAAAACAGTAGAAATAGATGTTGAAGTCATTGATGGGAATCTTGATTACAAAATCCTACTAGGAAGACCATGGATATATGCCATGGAAACTGTTGTGTCGACCTATTTTAGAAAGATTGCTTTTCCCTTTCAAGGAGGGATTACAATCGTCGATCAACAAAACTTCCTCCCCAATGGTTCTCAAGTTACTAGAAGCATTCCCATGATCCATGGAAGCCCCCATTCACTTCAGAATATCGGAGTAGGCCTACTAAAAGATCCTATACTAATGGGAACTTTCGCTCTTCCACCTCCAATCAATCTGGCGGAAGTAGCGTCGATAGGAACCTGCAACATGATATCTTCTAAAAAGATATCAGAAAACGATATCGACATGGATCATGCAATGGTTTTGCCCTGAAGCCCAACAGAAATATTGTAGCAATCAATGTTCCTAGTATGGGAGGCAAACCCAAATCAACGCTCATCAAGCATTTGGATAGATAGGTCTAGAGAATATGGCACCCCTTCAGATCCTTGGTCGCGAGTGCATGTCATCGACGAAGGAATTGTCCAATCTATGGTAATTGAAGGGACACCATGGAATGATTCCCACCATCGTTCCCTTCTTCTGGATTGTGGAGAAAATAATCAAGGTGACCTGTACCATCCTTCAGTTTTTGAATTCCTATCAGATACTGTAAACACGGTGGATTCCGAGCGAAACTTGTCCAATATTGAAGAGACTATCGCCATAAATATCTCGACCAAAACAGATGTTGTAGAGAATATTTATGTCGGCAAATGTTGTTCTCCTTCAGAACTAGAGATATATAATGCTCTTTTACGCGAATTCAGAGATGTCTTTGCTTGGTCATATGATGAAATGCCAGGCATTGACTCGAGTATCGTTGAACACGAAATTAAGATGTATCCAGATGTCAAACCAGTACGACAACGGCTACGGCAGGTGCACCCCAAGAAAGCCGCTGCCATTAAGGCAGAAGTTTAAAAACTTCTCCATTATGGTTTCATCTACCCGATTCCTCTAACCGATTGGGTATCGAATATTGTCCCTGTCATGAAAAAACAAGGAAAAATTAGAGTGTGCGTCGATTATAGGGATGTAAATCAAGCTTGTCCAAAGGACAACTACCCTACACCCTTCATTGACCAGATAATTGATGAATGCGCCGGATGCGAAATCTTTTCATTTATGGATGGATTCTCCGGGTATAATCAAATAAATATCCGCCCACAGGACCAGTCAAAGACTGCATTTATTTGTCCGTGGGGCACATTCACATATCGAAAATTACCCTTTGGTTTAAAGAACGCAGCGGCGACATTTCAGAGGGCAATGAATTATGCCTTCCATGACATCAAAAACATCGTTCAACCATACCTCGACGACCTTCCGGCTCATTTGCAAAAGCGGACTGATCACCCGCAGCATTTAAGAGCGATATTTCTACACTGCCGACACTACAAGATACGACTCAATCCACACAAATGTGTATTTTGCATCAGTTCTGGTCGTTTACTTGGCTTTGTAGTCTCGAAGGACGAGATTCGTCTCGACCCATGTAAGGTCCAGGCAATCATAAATTTGCCTCCACCTTCGAATTTGCTTCAGATTCAGAAACTCCAAGGGAAAGCAAAATTTCTGAGGAGGTTCATTCCAAATTACGCCGAACTTGCTAAAGGTTATAAGCGCCTTTTGAAAAAGGAGGTGCCCTTTTTCTGGGATCAGGTTGCGCAAGCGTCCTTTGATGCTTTAAAAGATTCCCTTATGAAAGCATCATTAATGTACGTTCCAGATTATCAAAAAGATTTTAACCTGTGTCTGGCTGCAGCGAATACAACCATCACAATGGTTTTAGTTCAAGAAGTCGATGGAATTGAACATCCTATATATTATTGAAGCAAAAACTTAAATGATACAGAAAGCAAATATTCTTACGTTGAAAAGCTAGCACTCACAGCTGTTCAAGCGATACAGAGATTTCAACACTATATCCTCTTTCGGAAAACTACCATTCTGTCAGATTGTAACCCCATGACTTATATTCTGTCGCGACATTTGCTAGGGGGAAAATATTAAAAATGGATAGCAATCCTATAAGAGTTTGATCTGGAATTTGTAAAATCCAAGTCAAAGAAAGCTCTAGTTTTCGCAGAATTATTATGCGATCTCCCATCGTCATCCAACGATGAAACATCAGAAGAAACAATCGTGGATGAAAGTTTGTTTCTGTTATCTGCAAGCAATGAGTGGTATGGAGATATAATCATTTATCTCCAAACTCAAAAATACAGGCCAAACACCTCCCACTCCGAACAAAAACCTATTCGATACCAAGCAAAAGACTACATGATCGTCGGCGATACACTTTACCGTCACGGTATCGATACAGTTCTGAGAAGGTGCTTCACGCATGAGGAGGCCGAAAAAGTCCTAAATGATTTTCATTCAGGCGCGTGTGGGGGGCATCAATCCGGATATGCTACAGCGCAAAAAATCTTACGAGCAGGATACTTCTGGCCAACAATGTTCAAAGATTGCATAACCGCAGTCAGAAGTTGCCATGCTTGTCAAATTTTCGATAGCAAAACCAGAAAACCACCCACACCTCTGCAACCGATAGTTGCTGTTGGGCCATTCGCCAAATGGGGCATCGATTTCATGACATGTAACCCCACCTCGACCGGGGGCATGGGTATATCATAGTCGCAGTTGACTATTTTACCAAATGGGCCGAGGCGATGCCTACATTAGATAATACTGGTGAAACAGCTGCCCTCTTCTTTTTCAATCATGTAGTCGCCAGATTCGGCGTGCCGCAAGCTATAGTCACAGATCATGGATCGCATTTTCGCAATCACATGATGGTCGAATTAGCTGCCAAACTAGGGTTGTCTCATGACAACTCTACTCCATATTATCCGCAAGCCAACGGACAAGTTGAAGCAATCAACAAGGTCCTCAAACGCATGCTGCAAAGGATGATTGGAGTTCACAAAAGAAAATGGCACCTAATCCTGTACTCAGCTTTGTGGGCTTACCGAACATCGGTAAGGAATGCAACCGGGTTCACACCTTTCCAACTGGTATATGGCCTGGAAGCAGTCTTACCAATCAAATGTGAAATCTCGTCTCTCAAACTCGCAATTGATCTCCTCCCCGGAACTTCAGAAGAAGAAGCTCGTTTCTTGGAATTAATCCAATTGGATGAAACCCGTCGTGATGCCGCTTTGGCTAACGAAGCCCATAAGAAACGAGTCAAAGCGCAGTTCGACAAAAAAATCAAACCCCGTGTCTTCTCTGAAGGTGACTTGGTCTTGCTTTACGACCAAGAATCTGATAAATTGGGAGCAGGTAAATTTAAGTCTTTATGGATGGGCCCCTATATTGTTAAATGAGTGTTAGCAAAAGGAGCCTACGAGTTAATGGATTATGACGGAATTCCGCTGGCGCAACCTCGTAATGGGTTGTACCTCAAGCGTTACTATGCATAATGGTAACCTGTGTGCTTTTGTTATATTTTTGTTTTCGCTAAAGTGTTTATTTTGGTCAAGTAATCCACTTTTTACATTTGTTGCAGATGTCAAACCTATTGGAGTCATGTGTTGGATATGCCGACGGAGCAAGTCGTAGTTCACGGAACCTATCCTCCGCAACCTGGGCCATTTTTGATCCAAGCGGCGAGTTAGTAAGTTTCAGAGGTGTATGTATTGGTCGATCAACGAATAACATCGCTGAATATAGCGCGTTGATAGAACTTCTCTCTGATGCCATCACACATGGTATACGCCGACTAATTGTCAGGCTAGACTCACAACTCGTAATACTGCAACTCAATGGTATATATTCCGTCTAAAACCCAGCTATTTATCGCATGTTCCTGAGGGTTAAGATTTTGGAAAGACAATTTGATCTTATTCAATATCTACATATTTCCAGAAACTTAAACACATTAACTGACTCATTAGCAAATTATGTGTTAGATAGACATTTGCAACATTTATAAAAAGAAACATACCATCAATGTTTGCATTTGGATCATGTAACTTAACCAAAGTAAAACTCCGAAAATCAAAAATATATATAATTGTTAATGGTTTACACATAATGTTCTGTAACAGAGACAAAATCGGTCAAATGACCCAAAAACTCAAAATGCTAGGGGGCACCCTAGTCTAATGATGCTCGTGATAGAAAGTCACAGCCTATGCGATCATGCGTAAGAGACGAGTCCATCGTTTGGGCACACCAGTAGTATGCCGCTGTAACCGCAAAGGTAGCTCGTCAGTCCTCACATCTAGAATACCGAGAGTGAGGCCCTCAACCTGCTCCTGTAATGCTGTGAGAGTCTCGGCCACATCGAGGTCATGAAGAATAGCTCTTCCGACGGCCTCTCCTGCTGGGGCTGCAGCTGGTACTCTCAGGCGAACTACTGGACGAACAGGACCAACATATGCATGTACACATGAGTTTGATTAAAGTCTTGATAGAATAAAGCACAAGGAAATTATAAACAAAAAACGATAAACAGGAATATGGTCAAAGATTCTACCAATGGCGCCCCACTGCTCGCCATCTGGCAGTACTAAATTTGGATCACCTCGGAAGTCCATGCCAGCATATGGATACTCAGAATAAACCATCTCCTGACGATCAAACCACCTGAAGAAGGTATCAAAAAATGAAATCTGAGACTGGCCAGCATGCCTAAACATATGGTCAACCCATCTCTGCATACGTGGTTCAGTAGGAGAAGGTAAATCGAGTGCAATGTACTGCGGCTGCATCAGTGGTATCTTCTCCAAGGCAAAGGCGGTCAAAATAGAACCATACCCAAAGTTCTTCAACCTCCCGCTCTTTATCTTGGTCAACTGTTCTTTCATCACAAGAAGTACTGCGTCACACCAGTTGAACACCTTCGGTTGGAGGCATTCCAAGGCATGCTACATATAAGATCGGTTGGCTACATGAAGAGCCGCACCACCGGCCATCCTACCAAAAGTAAAGAGAATAGTCCTGAGGGACCTGTCAGTGACATCACGAATGATGATCTTGTCGTCTTTACTCGGCTGAGATCCTTCTCTGCAGTACTAGCGAACATAATCTCTCACAGAGTCGCCTACTCCGGCCGAACCTGACAAAGAGATGGGGGCACCCCGCCTCGACAAGCCAGTCAAGAAGTAGATGTCTACTACAGTCAAGGGGATGGGTTTGCCCTTGATCTGGAAAACCTGATTGGTAGGATCCCAAGCATCGAGCAAATACTGCAGTAAGTTGATCTGCTGTCTCATGCTAGAAATGCGGAAGAACTTCAGCAAGCCACAATTCCGCAGCGCGTTCACTGTAACTGGATCATGTAGGGCAAGCATGTCCTCTTCTTCATGCTCACGTTCTCACCATGTAATGGTCATCTTACTCCAAAGGTCTCTAAAAAACAAACAAGAGAGGAGTTAGGTCCTGATGTTGATGAGAAACAAGAAAAAATTCCATAAAAAATTGTGCATCAAATTCCCTTTTTGCGCCCAACGCACCTGCAGCAGTGTTCTAGGTGCGTTGAATGTCAGATAGCCTTTAGACAGGCCAACATTCAACGCAGGTTTCGATACACTGAGGGTGCGTTGATGGCAGAACGAGTTCCTTAAACCCCAGGGACTCAGAAAAGCTAGGAATCAAGCTCAAAATTCAAAATGGAAACCATGAAATGAAAGAGCTCAGGTTTAGCTCCTACCTGGTCCAGACGGTGCCAAGAATTGTCCACAGAATCTCTCGAAATCAGCGGATGAAAATCGAGGGGGAAAAGCACCTCCAGAGCTCCAACAAACCAAGTTCAAATGAAATGGTAAAATGAGAGGTAAAAAACACTTTTTCATTACTTTTACGCAGTTCAAAGTAAAATATTGGTGTTCTAACTCATTTTCAAACATATATTGTTCATTTCTGACTAGTTTGATGAAGCAGTTGAAAATACACTACAATCCTTGAAAGGACAAAGCTATTTATGGTAAAATCAAAAAGAGACCATCTAATCGAGCAGTTTTAGCACATAGTTCAAGATCGTTAAAAAATAAACATAAGACATGAGCAAATGTTTCCACCCGCATTTAAGCTCATTAAAAAATGAACTATCCCCCAGTAAATAATCATCGTGAATGTAGTTCTTCAGCCGTTAAAGCCTTGGTCATGTTTGCACCGTCACCTCCACTTTTCATTGGCTGATCATTCACCTCCATTTGATTTTTTACCCATTTTGAGGAACAGCTGCGAAGAGTGATCTCACTAGCCATCCTTGTGACACTGCTGTGATTGGAAAATTCCAAACCTTACCTGGAATCAGCTGCTACCCATTTTATCACTCGTTCCTCAAAAGACGAGTCTCCTTTAAGCTCTTTTCAACTGACTCGTAAAATATGAAAAGATTGCTGAGCCATTGGCCTCTCCAGCTCGTTAAAGGGACATGAAGTGTTATCCCTCCTCTAGATTTTAATCTTTTTAGACCTGAGGGATTATTACACAAAAAGATCGAGCGCTTGTTTTGTTCGGCTCGTTAAAACTATCGAAAATTCATCCCTTCTGTATTATTTTATACATTTTCGGACTTAAGGGATTAGATGACGAAAAAGGAATTTTGGAGATACCTTTACATTCCTTTTCAGACTCACTAAAATTGAAAAGGATCGAGTTATCTTTGTCGTTAAACTCGTTAAAAAGATTAATAGTGACAAACTTGTCTTTAGACGAGAACGAGTTTCACTATCGCTAGGCTCGTTAAAACATAGCGATGGGTTTGCCCGAAGGGCAAATTATAGAACAAGCATATGTTATCCTCCTCAAGCTTGACAAAAATAAAGAGGTACTGGTCAGCAATGACTGGGGAAAAATTGGGAAGAAAACTCAAAGAAACTTTGTTGGTAGCAAGTCGCTCTTGAACATGACACTTCCACTCCGTGTCCGAGTCGGGTTGGGTTGTTTCATTCACCGGTCACATCACCATGGTCACGCCAGACCATCCACATTTGGGGTTAATTCTACCAATCCATCACATCAGTGTCACCGATATGTTCAAGAGAAGTCATCCAGAGAAGTCACCTGTGTCTCACCCACTACCATACATTATATTCCATTCTTTCATGACTGCCACCCTGAACCTTATATCACCAGATCGTTTTCACCTCCATCAAAATCATTTGCTCCGTTCCGTGTCATTGATGTGGGATTCATTAAGGCCCTCCTGTGACAGATCACTTCTTGTCGACATCAGCTCATTATCCAAGAAGTTGATCTAGGGACACCCCATTCAGTACTTTGAAGCTTGCATGCCTCAATGGCAAGTTTCTCACTTCCAGCGATAGGTTTACATCAATGGCCTTCGACCGAAAGATTTTGCGTGGCATTCGACGCCAAGTCCTTTATTCACACCACATGAATTGTACTGCAGTACCTTGAGGATCATTATCATTATCATTGATTCCTCTCGCGCTTGTTAACAGTTTACATCATTGACTGGTAATCAAGCGATGTCTTTCCATTTTCGACTTCAAAACATTTCTCACATGGATCGACTTGTACTTCGAGTAAATATCGGACGAGATTGAAGACCCCGGATCTAGTTTCATCCATCTGGGCTGCGATATATATTCAGGGAAATAAAGACATCAAATGTACATTATTGCAGCACAGATAATCATCCTACCAAAAGGATGATGGCTCTATCAGAATCATCAGTCTACACTCAGATGATTGTCTGTCCTATGTACATGAAAATGAATTTATAAAGCTGAGCATGGGAATGCCCGCCTCAACTAGATCATGAAAACAGTATGAAGATAATGTATTGTATTGTATCTTATTACAGGTCTCCTCCCAGCATTGAAAGAACTTTGGATCCTCATAATAAAGCATTTCACCCGACACCAAAAGGTTAACGGCCTCATACTTTAGGGGGCAATTGTTATAGACATTTTTGTGCCTTACAACTCCAAGCATGAAATGTCCATAAACCAAGGGCTCCTAAGTCCCTAAAAGTGTTGTTCTAACCCCTAGAGGAACAAGGTCAACAGATTACAGCTTCTCCCAGAAGATCTCCACCAGAAACTGCCCAGAATTGGTCAAAACAGGATCATTTCAGCTGCTCCACTGGCTAAGTGCGTTACATTGCACCTAAATACACTGTGAGGGTGCGTTGCATTTCAAAACTCCCTTCTGTAGGGTGCGATGGGCGAGAAATGACAAATGGCAATGTCATTCTGTGAGGTGGAGAAGCAATGGAAGCTTCCAGAATCTTCTCCTGTGACACTTGCCTCACTGAGATCGACCAAAGATGAGTAAGAGGACCTCAGTCTCCAAGTGAAAGCAAGAACTGACAGAGAGAAGACACTAATCAAATCATAAGCTGACTCATCCTCCTTACACATATCTATATATGGATCCCTCATCCCAAAGATCCAGAGGCTGGAATTTTGCATATTGTAAGGAAATGTTGTTGGTTTCTAGAAACATGCATCAGATTGTTGGGTGATTTATGCTTTGTTTGAGGTGAAGAGGGGCTTCTTTGCTGGGAGGTTGATGCTGGGTCGGAATCACTGGTTGTAACTCCTCCTGGATCTTTTCTTGCTTATCAATAAAAACTATTTGAGTTTTCCTCCATGCTTTTTGTATCATTTATGCTTGTTACATTTTGTGTGGTTAACTTAAATCTGATCCTAAGTTGTTTATGAATATAGATCTTTGTCTTTGTATAGTGCTCTTCTTCTGTGATCTTACAGGTACTTTGTGAAGCTGGGCATGCAAGGGAGCAGGTAGCTGGAGACTATCAAATAAGAGAGGGATTGAATCAAAGGATTAGCGCAAGACACAGGTTGGTTCTTTCTATTCCCCTCTGTCTATAATTCATAAAGGAAATACAAAAGTAGTTTTTCTCTGTTTGTTTCTAAGGCAGCTGTCACACCTTTGTGGGATAGAGCAGTTCTAAATAGACACTTTTCCCTATAACACGCACCACTAGCCATCCTACCAAAAGTAAACAGAATGGTCCTCAAAGACCTGTCAGTGACATCTCGGATGATGATCTTGTCGTCTTTACTCGGCTGAGATCCCTCTCTGCAATACCTATGAACATAATCTCTCACAGATTCACCTCCACAGGCCGAACCTGATAAAGAGATGGGGGCACCCTGCCTCGATAAGCCGGTCAAAAAATAGATGTTCACTACAGTCAAGGGGATGGATTTTCCCCTAATCTGGAACACCTGGCTGGTAAGATCCCAAGAATCGAGCAAATACTGCAGCAAGTTGATTTGTTGTCTCATGCTAGAGATGCGAAAAAACTTCAAGAGGCCACAGTTTCGCAGTGCGTTTACTGTAACCGGATCATGTAAAGCAAGCATGTCATCTTCTTCATGCTCACGTTCTCGCCATGTAATGGTCATCTTGCTCCAATGAATCTCTAAAAACAAACAAGAGAAGAGTTAGATCCTGATTTGGTGAGAGACAATGAAAAACTTCCATTAAAAATCGTGCATAAATTTCCTTCCTTGCACTCATCGCACCTACAGTAGTGTTCTGGGTGTGTTGCATGTCAATTGGCCAGTGGACAAGCTAACATCCAACGCACCTTTTGTTATAGACATTTTTGTGCCTTACAACATTGAGCATGAAATTTCCATAATCTAAGGGATCCAAAGTCCCTAAACATGTTGTTCCTACCCCTAGAGGAACAAGGCTAACAAACCACAGCAATTCACAGAAGTTCTCCACCAGAAACTGCTCAAAAACAAGTCAATTCAGGATCAATTCAGTGGCTCCACTAGCTGTCTGCGCTGAATGTCAAAGCCAACACTGGCTACCTGCACTACAACGCAGGTAGAAGCACTACCAGGGTGCACTGAGCGAGAGTTGACAAATGGCAAGTTCATTCCAAGAGGTGTCAAGACCCAGGAAGCTTCCAGAATCTTCCTCAATGACACTTGCCTCAGTGAATTCGACTGGTGATGAGTAAGAGGTTCCCAATCTCCAAGTGGAAGCAAGAACCTCCAAGTGGAATCAAGAACTGACAGAGGGAGAGGACACTAGTCAGATCTCAAGCTGACTCATCCTCTCTCCAAACATCTATATATGGATCTCTCCTCCATGAGATCTAGGGGCTGGAATTTTGTTATTGCAAAGAATTGCTGTTGGTTTGAGATTGGAATCATTGGGTGCTTAATGCTTTGAAGGGGGTGAAGATAGGAATTCCATTTGCTGGGAAGGAGATGCTGGATTGGAGCCCTCTGGGTTGTATCTCTTCCTGAACCTTGTTATTCATCAATAAAGGTATCTTGGTTTCTCCTATATCCTGATGTATCTTTGATGTATGATTGCATTAGTATGTTTAGTTTATTTCTAATCCTGAACTAGTTATGAATATGAATCCATGTCTTGTGTAGTGTTCTCTTCTTGTGATCTTGCAGAAACCTCTTGAAGCTGGGCGAGCGAGAAGGAAAGTAGCTGGGAACTCTCAAAGAGAAGAGAAACCGGATCGAGGGACAAACGGAAGACACCGGTTAGTCCATCCATCTCTCTTCATTCTTAATTCATAAAGGAATAATACTAGAATAGCTGTCTCTGTTTGTTGCTAAGCCACTGTCACACCTTAGGTGGATAGGATCGTCCTGCATAGGCATTTTTCCACACAACAAATTGGCGACTCCACTGGGGAGATCTGTTTAGTCATTTTATTTGTGTCTCTGTCATTGTTTGTTTCATAGACTCAACAGCAACAATCGAACTGCATCTGCTATTCTCAGATGCAAAGTAGACAGTTGCTGCTTTGATCCAATCACTGGATTTGTCTATGATCTGAACAATGGGCTCACAAATGATTTGATGATCCTTTGTGATAGATCTTACTACTCCCTCAAAGCATCCCTTTGATTGCACCTTGCTTGTTGCTTTTATTTGGCCTGAAACAGTAGATTAATCAGCAATCTGTGACCCAGAACCCAGTGAGAAACTCTCGTTTCTCCTTCAGCGCAGACCCTGTGAAGAGGTTCTGCATTTCAACGCAGGTCCCGTGAAGGCTACCTGCGCTGAATGTCAAAACCCCTGTGTTGAGGTTGCGTTGATCCAGTTAGGCCTTGTGCAGCTGGGGTTCTCTGCTCTGTTTTGCCTTGTTTTGATCTCTGATTTTTGCAGCCTGTAACCAGCATAGGTACCAGTCTGATAACTCCTTTTCTCTGCTTAAATTCTGCCTCCTTTTGTACAAAAAGACTGTGAATGTTTTTATGTGTTTGTGGTGTCATTCGCAGTTTTCCTTTGCAAGAGTGAAATAGTCATCCTGTAGCCCTTGATTCAGATCTGTTGATTGTGATCTTAGGAGAGAGTTCATTGGCTGTTTGCAGTTGATTATACATTTACTTTTGCTTTTGGTTTGAGTTTGTCTCTTTTAAGTGTCGAAACAAGTATTCATTTCGAAAATCGTTAAGTGTTGTAATCTCTTCTACCCTTTCTGATCTCGAAAAAGTAAACTTGTTTGTATTTGTCATTTAAAAGCAAATTCAAAGTTGTACAAAAAGCTTTCTTTGTAGGCATCAATACTAAGAAAGCAGAAAACAAACACCTACATTGTGCATTTGCATCTTGATAGTTTGCATGTTTGATTTAGGGAAAGTGCATTAGAGTGTGCTGATTGCTCTTTGAGAAAAGATGGTGTCTTTCTTTTCCCTTTGTGGCTAGGATTTTCATAAGTTGAAAAGATATAAAGCTTGCTTATCATCTTTAGACTGCATTTAGGAATTGTATCATACATCTCATGGTGAACCTCAAAAGGCAAACTTCTAAAAAGATCAACCTAAAATAAATTGAATGAACTTAACAACGCTTTGCAACATAACGCACAACATAGAGGTCTAGGCTAGAGACGTGTTCCGGCGTCGTAAAGCCTGGTGACTGTCGATCTCGTTGATGGTGGGTGATTTTTCCTGAGGGACGATTGCGCCAGTACGGATTGTGCTCCCACATACCATCGCGTATATATTGGGAGACCCCTATAGGCATAAAACCTTTATCCTTAGGAAGCCGTGTCGGTCGCCCTACTGATTGCAATGCACTGAACACAACATTCAGGAAGATCGACCGCCCGTACCTTAAAAAGTATTCTGCGGTTTTGCGAGAAGTTTGGCACACCCTCTACCTAGAACTCCAGAGCAGTTCCTTTTGGCCTTTTTCAGACTCTATAACGGAAAAAGTCCATCCGAGCATTTGTCACTTCGGGCTCGTTAAAACATCAAAGGAGACTAGAGTCATCTTTAGCTTTTTCTCGACTCTTTAAAAGTGAAAAAGCAAGTTGTGTCTAAAGCGTCGTTAAAATTTATTTTAAATGGAACAATCACCCCTATTCCTGCGTTGATCTTTAGGTTGAGAAAATGGAGCACACCAACCAAGGAATTCCCCTTGGTGGAAATCCTAGTCCCTTCTCCTCTTGGGGAGATGTTGGTGCGCCCCATATGGCCACATTGTCGCTTCCAGGACTGACAATTGGCCTCGTAGTCTGGCTCTTTTCAACCAATGTCGTTTAGAACACCACTATTCCTGAACAGTCGAATCAACAGTTAGACCATACCCGAGTTTCCAACCAACCTTCTACTTCATCTAACTCTTCCTCTCCTCCTTCCTCTTCGCTTGACGGAACTGGTAAAACAAAAAACCAAGTTCCTAAGGAGAAGAAGGAAAAGAAGAAGAAAGAGCCAAAAGCGACTGGGGGAAAACAAGTGTCATCTGACAGAAATCCACACACAGCACTGACTAGGCCTAAATCGCCATGTGTCATATGCAAGGGAGACCACTTCCACAGAGATTGTCCCTGCATCCCTCGGATACTAAGGGACTGGTCTCCCTGTCTGCACAATTCGGTAGCGTCGACCTCTGATAGCCATGTTGACAGCTCACCATCAACTAGTGAAAGTGAAGTCACAGGATAGAGAGGGAAAGCTAGATTTCCCTGCAAACTGTGTGAAGGCGACCATGCCATCCACCGTTGTCCCTTCTTAGACGAGGCTAAAAGAGTTTTGGAAGATCGCCCGATTTTACGAGTGCAACTTCCTCCTGGATATCAAAAACTACTGCCAAGTCCTTCACTAGTTGAGAACCTGGCTGGCCCACCCAGGTGGTCAGCCGAAGCACCTATCATTGAAGATGAACCGTCTGGATCCATACCTGACGAAAGTCAAAAGGTTGAGGCGGCAGTTGACTCGGTTTTGCCTTCAGAGGCTCTATCTTCGAATGATACCATCACAGAGGAGAATAAAGACGACACCGTCCAAATTATCTTCGTCAACACAGACTCCGACGAACAAGGGGGCAGTTTGCCCATTCCTTTGTCGTAGGAAGGAACTTCGTCAGAGTCATACCCGGCCGTCTATTTGGTCCCACCACCAAGCAACCTAGTTGTCTCGTTCAACTGGAACCAACTAGGCAGACCCTGTTTGCCAGCAAGCATACCATTCAGAATTATCGTTCAAATATACAGAATGGTAATGGTTGGCACTATCATTGATGAGGGGGCATCTGTGAGTATCCTTTCCTCTATTGCTTGGAAAGCGCTTGGTTCACCAGCGCTTTTGCCTGAAATGAGAAATCTATCAGGCTTTGATAAAGGAACCAGTCGACCTTTAGGGATCCTCCCCAATGTGCCCATAACATTGAAAGGGAAGACCGTTCAAATGAACGTGATGGTCGTTCAAGGACCCTTGGATTATAACCTACTCCTTGGATGAGACTATATATATTGCATGGGAGCCATCGTCTCCTCACTCTTTAGAGTAATGTGTTTTCCGCATGAAGGAAGAGTGGTCAAGCTCGTGGACCAACTTTCATTTCCCGGATCACGCATCGCAAATAGTCATGTACCATCCCTAAATGGTCTCTTCACGCTCTCAACCCACGGTCCATCCTCCTGATGAGCGTGAGTAATCCGGGAGGATATGACTGGAACCCAGGGGGCATGCGTCCTGGTCTGCTTCTGCAGGAAAACTTTGGGTATAGGGTAGGTTTCCGCGGGAGAATATGACTAGTCCGTACCCTGTTCGTGAGTGGAAGAGGGGTTGTTATAGAATAAGATTCTTTTGTCAAAGTTATGTGAGTTGGCGGGCATCTTCGCTCACCTTTGTCTATTTCGGTAGACATCGCCGAAGAAGTTTTTTATTCGTGGTCGTGAATGGAGCAATCTTTGGTAACCTGAAAGAGGTAGGCCTCTCTCGGTAAAACAATTGCTTTGCCGGACTAAAGTAGGGGTAACCTTGAAATCGTACCTTATGCCTGGGGGCATGCAAACCTTTTGGAGTGCAAGCAAGGGGCGACTATTTATTTTTTAAATTTTTAGGTCCTCCCTTTAAACCTATAGGTCTAACCCTTTAAACTCGTAGGATTAGTCGTTTCCGAACTTGCATAACGAAAGGATGCGGGGCATAGCTTTGTAAGATGAAGCTCCATAAAAAATAGAATCTTAATGAGACATTCTTATCATATGACTGGGTAATCGAGCAGTTTTAGCACACAGTTCATGCTCGTTAAAAAATAAACGCAAGATCCGAGCAGTTTTAGCACATAGTTCATGCTCGTTAAAAAATAAACATAAGATCGAGCAAATGTTTCCACCCGCGTTTAAGCTCGTTAAAAAATGAACTATCCTGGTAAATAACCACAGTGAATGTAATATTATCAGCCATTAAAGACTTGGTCGTGTTTGCCCGTCACCTCCACTTTTCCATTGGCCGATCATTCACCTCCATTTGATTGTTTACCCATTTTGAGGAACAGCTGCGAAGAGTGATTTCACTAGCCATCCTTGTGACACTGCCGTGATTGGAAAATTCCAACCTGTACCTGGAATCAGCTACTAACCCATTTCATCACTCGTTCCTCAAAAGACGAGTCTTCTTTAAGCTCTTTTCATCTGACTCGTAAAATATGAAAAGATTGCCGAGTCCTTGGCCTTCCAGCTCGTTAAAGGGACAGGAAGTGCTATCCCTCCTCTAGATTTTAATCTTTTTGGACCTGAGGGATTATTGCACAAAACGATCGAGCGCTTGTTTTATTCGGCTTGTTAAAACTATCGAAAACTCATCCCTTCTGTATTGTTTTATACTTTTTCGGACCTAAGGGATTAGATGACAAAAAAGGACTTTTGGAGTTAACTTTATGTACCTTTTCAGACTCTCTAAAAATGAAAAGGACCGAGTTATCTTTGTCATTAGACTCGTTAAAATCATTAAATAGCGACAAACTTGTCTTTAGACGAGAACGAGTTTCACTATCGCTAGGCTCGTTAAAACATAGTGATGGGCTTGCCCGAAGGGCAGGTTATAGAACAAGCATATGTTATCCTCCTCAAGCTTGACAAAAATAAAGAGGTACTGGTCAGCAATGACTGGGGAAAAATTGGGAGAAACTCAAGAAAACTTTGATGGTAGCAAGTCGCTCTTGAACATGACACTTTTCCTCCATACCACAATCAGGTTGGGTTGTTTCATTCACCGGTCATCACCATGGTCTCACCATACCATCCATATTTGGGGTAATGCTACCGATCCATCGCATCAGTGTCGCCATATGTTCAAGAGAAGTCGTTCAGAAAAGTCAACCGTGTCCCATCCACTGCCGTACATTATCCTTCATCCTTTCATGACCGCCATCCTGAATCATATGTCACAGATCGTTTTCACCTCCATCAAAATCATTAGCTTTGTTCCGTGTCATTGATGTGGGATTCATTAAAGGCCCTCCTTTGATGGATTGCTTCTTGTCGACATCAGCTCATTATCCAAGAAGTTGATCTAGGAACAACCCCTTCAGTACTTTGAAGCTTGCATGCCTCAATAGCAAGTTTCTCACTTCCGGCGACAGGTATACATCAATGACCTTCGACCGAAAGATTTTGCGTGGTGTTCGACGCCAAGTCCTTTATTCACACCACGTGAATTGTACTGCAGTACCTTGAGGGTCATTATCATTATTGGTGATTCCTCACGCGCTTGTTAACGGTTCACCTCATTGACCGGTAATCAAGCGATGTCTTTCCATGTTCGACTTCAGAACATTTCTCACATGGATCGACTTGTACTTAGAGTGAAGATCGAACGAGTTTGAAGACCCCGGATCTAGTTTCATCCATCCGGGCTGCGATATATATTCAGGAAAGATAAAGACATTGACATGTACATCATTGCAGCAGATAATTATCCTCCCCAAAGGATGATAATTCCATCAAAATTATCAGTCTACCATCAGACAATTGTCTGTTCTATGTACAGAAAAATGAATTTATAAAGCTGAGCATGAGAATGCCCGCCTCAGCTAGATCATGAAAGCAGTATGAAAAATAATGTATTGTATTGTATCTTATTACAGGTCTCCTCCCAGCATTGGATGAACTTCGGATCCTCCTGATAAAGCATTTCACCCGATAAACAGCCTCATACTTTAGGGGGCAACTGTTATAGACATTTTTGTTCCTTACAGCATTGAGCATGAAATGTCCATAATCTAAGGGATCCAAAGTCCCTAAACATGTTGTTCCTACCCCCAGAGGAACAAGGCTAACAAACCACAGCAATTCACAGAAGTTCTCCACCAGAAACTGCTCTAAAACAAGTCAATTCAGGATCAATTCAGTGGCTCCACTAGCTATCTGCGCTGAATGTCAAAGCCAACACTGGCTACCTACATTGCAACGCAGGTAGAAGCACTACCAGGGTGCACTGAGTGAGAGTTGACAAATGGCAAGTTCATTCCAAGAGGTGTCAAGACCCAGGAAGCTTCCAGAATCTTCCTCAATGACACTTGCCTCAGTGAATTCGACTGGTGATGAGTAAGAGGTTCCCAATCTCCAAGTGGAAGCAAGAACCTCCAAGTGGAATCAAGAACTGACAGAGGGAGAGGACACTAGTCAGATCTCAAGCTGACTCATCCTCTCTCCAAACATCTATATCTGGATCTCTCCTCCATGAGATCTAGGGGCTGGAATTTTGTTATTGCAAAGAATTGCTGTTGGTTTGAGATTGGAATCATTGGGTGCTTAATGCTTTGAAGGGGGTGAATATAGGAATTCCATTTGCTGGGAAGGAGATGCTGGATTGGAGCCCTCTGGGTTGTATCTCTTCCTGAACCTTGTTATTCATCAATAAAGCTATCTTGGTTTCTCCTATATACTGATGTATCTTTGATGTATGATTGCATTAGTATGTTTAGTTTATTTCTAATCCTGAACTAGTTATGAATATGAATCCATGTCTTGTGTAGTGTTCTCTTCTTGTGATCTTGCAGAAACCTCTTGAAGCTGGGCGAGCGAGAAGGAAAGTAGCTGGGAACTCTCAAAGAGAAGAGAAACCGGATCGAGGGACAAACAGAAGACACCGGTTAGTCCATCCATCTCTCTTCATTCTTAATTCATAAAGGAAGAATACTAGAATAGCTGTCTCTGTTTGTTGCTAAGGCACTGTCACACCTTAGGTGGATCCTATCCAGCTCGTTAAAGGGACCGGAAGTGCTATCCCTCCTTTAGATTTTAATCTTTTTGGACCTGAGGGATTATTACACAAAAAGATCGAGCGCTTGTTTTATTCGGCTCATTAAAAGTATCGAAAATTCATCCCTTTTGTATTGTTTTATACTTTTTCAGACTTAAGGGATTAGATGACGAAAAAGGATTTTTGGAGTTTCCTTTATGTTCCTTTTCAGACTCTCTAAAATTGAAAAGGACCGAGTTATCTTTGTCGTTAAACTTGTTAAAACCTAATAGCGACAAACTTGTCCATAGCAGACAAGAACGAGTTTCATTATCGCTAGGCTCGTTAAAACATAGTGATGGGTTTGCCCGAAGGGAAAATTATAGAACAAGCATATGTTATTCTCCTCAAGCTTGACAAAAATAAAGAGGTACTGGTCAGCAATGACTGGGGAAAAATTGGGAAGAAAACTTGAAGAAACTTTGTTGGTAGCAAGTCGCTCTTGAACATGACACTTTCACTCCACATCCAAGTCGGGTTGGGTTGTTTCATTCACCGGTCACGTCACCATGGTCACATCACACCATCCACATTTGGGGTTAATGCTACCAATCCATCATGTTAGTGTCATCGATATGTTCAAGAGAATTCACTCAGAGAATTCACCTGTGTCTCACCCGCTGTAATACATTTACACTCCGTTCTTTCATGACCGCCACCCTGAACCTTATATCACCAGACCGTTTTCATCTCCATTAAAATCATTTGCTCCGTTCCGTGTCATTGATGTGGGATTCATTGAGGCCCTCCTATGACGGATCGCTTCTTGTCGACATCAGCTCATTATCCAAGAAGTCGATCTAGGGACACTCCTTTCAGTACTTTGAAGCTTGCATGCCTCAATGGCAAGTTTCTCACTTCGGGCAACAGGTTTACATCAATGACCTTCGACCGAAAGATTTTGCATGGTGTTCGACGCCAATTCCTTTATTCACACCACTTGAATTGTAATGCAGTACCTTGAGGGTCATTATCATTATCGGTGATTCCTCTCGTGCCTGTTAACAGCTTACATCATTGGCTGGTAATCAGGTGATGTCTTTCCATGTTTGTCTCCAGAACATCTCTCACATGGATCGACTTGTACTTTGAGTGAAGATTGGAAGAGATTGAAGACCTCGGATCTAGTTTCATCCATCCGGGCTGCGATATATATTCAGGAAAATAAATACATCAAATGTACATCGTTGCTGCACAGATAATCATCCAATCAAAGGGATGATGGCTCTACCAGAATCATCAGTCTACACTCAGACGATTGTCTGTCCTATGTACATGAAAATGAATTTATAAAGCTGAGCATGGGAATGCCCGCGTCAGCTAGATCATGAAAATATTATGAAGATAATGTATTGTATTGTATCTTATTACAGGTCTCCTCCCAGCTTGAAAGAACTTCGGATCCTCATGATAAAGCATTTCACCCGACATCAAAAAAGATTAACGACCTCATGCTTTAGGGGGCAACTGTTATAGACATTTTTGGGCACTGCAACCCCAAGCATAAAATTTCCATAAACCAAGGGCTCCCAAGTCCCTAAAAGTGTTGTTCCAACCCCTAAAGGAACAAGGTCAACTGATTACAGCTTCTCCCAGACGTTCTCCATGAAAAACTACTCAGAACTGGTCAAAACAGGATCATTTCACCTACTCCATAGGCAAAGTTCATTGCATCTCACCTAAGTACACTTAGTGGGTGCGTTTCATTTCAAAAAGCCCTTCTATGGGGTGCGATGGGTGAGAAGAGACAAATGGCAGTGTCAATCCGTGAGGTGGAGAAGCATGAAATCTTCCAGAGACTTCTCCTGTGACACTTGCCTTTCTGAATTCGACCAGGGATGAGTAAGAGATCATCAATCTCCAAGTGGAAGAAAGAACTATCAGAGGGAAGACACTAATCAAATCACAAGCTGACTCATCTCCCTTACAGATATCTATATATGGATCCCTCATCCTAGAGATCCAGAGGCTGGAATTCTGCATCTTGTAAGGAACTGTTGTTGGTTTCTTGAGGCAACGTCATAGTGTTGGGTGATCTAAGCTTTGCATGAGGTGAAGAAGGGCTCACTTGCTGAGAGGATGATGCTGGGTCATAAAAACTGGTTGTAACTCTCTTGGCTCTTTCTTGATTATCAATAAAGATATTCAAGTTTTCCTCCATACTCTTGTGTGATTTATGTTTTATGCATTTGTATGGTCAATTTACATCTGATCCTAGATTGTTTATGATAATAGATCCATGTTCTTGTATAGTGTTATGTTGCTTTGATTCCACAGGTACTCTCTAAAGCTGGGTATACAAGGAAGCAAGTAGCAAAGGACTATCGAAAGAGAGAGAAATCGAGCAAGGAACCAAGTGCAAGACAGAGGTTGGTCTCCTTTATTCTTCTCTCATCTATCTTTCATAAGGGAAAACGAAAGTAGTTTTACTTTGTTTGTTTCTAAGGTAGCTACCATGCCTTAGTGGGATTAGCAGTTCTGCATAGACACTTTTCCCTGTAACACTTTGCCCCAACTCAAGTTTAATGGGTCTTCCTTCAGGAATGGTACACATCTTTCTTTTCCAAACTGACAATGCTTGAACCATCTCTCGTCGTCCGGCAGAAGCCCGCAAGCCTTCAATACCAATTCTTTTGTTAATCAGAAATGCAGGTCCACAACCTGCACTTGTTCTCTTTTAAGATTCTAGGCAAAGGCCTTCGTCACCTTGGCATTATCACCACAAAATTTCTGAAAAAATGGTAGCCATACTACCTTCTCGAAATTCTTTTTGCTCTTTGGCCAAGAATCCAATAGGTCAGAACCCTATGGTTTGTATCTGATGGGAGCTCGTAGCCTGGATATTTTCTTTTTGGAATCTTTCTTCTTTGCAATAGCATAGTTGAAAAGAAATCAAGGTAACATTTTTTTAACAGGGACATTGATTGTAGGGATTCTTGGAGTGTTATGTAAGGATTTGGCGGCGAGAAGAGTATTTTGGGGAACAGGTCGTGATCATGATAGAAATCATGATTCGAACCTGTAAAGCAGGTTTAGAAAGTGCAGGAATTGACGGCCAAGTGAGCTGGAAGGTAAGTTCTAAGGAGTTGGTGACATCTGGCTACAGGAAATATCGAAACTTTAATTGTTATACGAAACAAATTTAAAATACCATCCTACCTTACCTTGAGGCCTCCTTTACCATTGTACTTTACCCTTTCTCTTTTTTAATGATATCACCTGTGGTGACGTTGCCTTTCACTCTGATGTTATCAAATTTATCTCATGAACAATGATAATGATTACTTCATGATGCTCCTATACTGAGATGATTTCCCAGTAGTGTGTTGGTCGACATACTCTGAAATAATGAAATTCGACCATTAATTAAAGGTTTTAACTGTTTTATTATTCCATGAAAATAACTCTTCTGATGACTATGTTGCAGGAATTTAGAACGACTGTAGCCACAGGCTACAACTACTGGGTGCTACAGGTATTGAAATTGGTCATGCAGGAATTTGGAACAATCATGACCAAAAAAGTTTTGAACTGCAATCTTGAGACACTTCTGCAAAAATAAATATTCTTAAGGAACTGTAACACTGGAGATCCTGCAGGAACTGAGACGGGTCTTGGAGGAATTCAGAATGGTTGTAACATGCACTGCAGTTGTTAGGATCTGCTATCACCATTGAGTTCTGTAGGAATACTGAATCTGCAGAAACTGTGACTGTGATCATTTTCTGAAATTCTGCAGGAGTTCTAAAACTGAATCTTGTAGGAATCCTGTTCTTTCTTGTCCATTATGTACAGTCCTCTGCACATGAATACATATGTAGATGTCGAATGTGTAAATGGCTCATTGGATTACCAAACATTAAGGTAAACTGTTAACCAATGCGAGGCCCGTCACCATTGATGAGAGTGGAAGCCAAGGTACTTTGATGCATCCTATTAGGTGTGAATTTATGAGTTGATTTCGAACCCCCTATAGGATCCAGTGGTAAAGAAGCAATTATGATTCCCCATTACCACTGAAGAGATAACATGTCATTGAGGCATACAAGTTTCAAGGCATCACAAAGCTCTGATCCTGAACCCAGATAATTTGTTGATGTCGATGGGCCAGAATTGTTGGAAGGAAGGCCTTAATAAATCCCACATCAGTCCAACACGAGAAAATAATACATTAATTTTTTAAAAAAACATATCTATTACAATGATCCCAAGTGATCTATTGTCAGTGGTTTTAATGAGCCCGGGACAGTCCATGCTCGCTAGATTTCAATTTTAGAGAGTCTGAAATAATAAAAAAGAAAACTCCAAGGGGGATCCTTTTACATAAGTAGTCCATTGGGCATAGAAAAATAAATAAACCTATACCTAATAGACATTCCTCTCATCATTTATTGAGCACGAGAAAGAACAGAGCAAGCTCATTTCTTCAGCAAAAAATTAGGAAGAGGTAGTGATAGGAATAATACCTTCCTTAACCATTTCTAACTCTTTCTTCCTTGTAATTTCCTTCACAAATTCCTCCTTGGATTGGGGTTTCTAATATAGCTTGAGTCTATGTCCATTCACCAAGAAGGTAAAATTCTCATCATCAATAGTCTTAATTCTAACAGATCCATTGTCAAAATCCTTCTCAACTTCATAGGGACCCAGCCAATGTGTATTAAATTTCCCTTTAAAATTCTTAAATTTAGAATCATACAACAATGCCCAATCACCTTCTTTGAATTGATTCTTTTTAATGTACCTGTCATGCCATTTAGCTCTTTGTTACTAGATCAGATCTGTCTACTGGAAAGCATCCTACTTGATGTCATCTAGTTCATTGAGCTATAGGATTCTCTACTATTGTTCTTCATCAAGATTCATCCCCAATCCTAATGCCATTCTGAAAGTTTTAATCTAAAATTCGATGGGCAGCAGAACCTGTTTCCCGTACACCAATTCATACGAAGAAAAACCAGCAGTTCCTTTCCATGTAACCCAGTAAGCCCACAAGGCTTCAAGAAGTCTATCAAACCAACCCTTCTTGTGTAGCTAAATTGTTTGAGTAAGGATTGTCTCCAGCACATTGTTGGTTGATTCCACCTGCCCATTTGCCTATGGATGGTAAGGAGTGGAATTCTGGTGAATAATCTGATAGTTTTGTACAATTTCCTACATCGATTTGGACACAAACTAGGCACCTTGATCAGTAACTATTTCCTGCGGTACCCAAAATCTAAAAAAAATATAAAAAAAAGGAATTTTGTCACTGATTTCTCCGTTGCTCTAGGTAGCGCTTTTTCCTTCACCCACTTTGTCACATAATTAGTGCAAACCAAAATTTTCTTCTTACCTTTGGGTGGGGGATTTATGGGGCCTACAAAATCAAGAGCCCACCTCTCAAATGGTTCTATAAGGACTTGTGGCTGCAAAGGCATTTCGTTTGATTGCATGGGCCACCCTATCCATTGGTAGCTATCACACTTCCAAACATACTCCTTTGCATCTTTGAAGAGGTTCGGCCAGTAGTAACCTGAGCGAAGGATCTTATAAGTTGTCTTCTTGTCTACAAAATGTACCCCGCATGGTTCGTCATGGAAAGCTCTTAAGATGTCGTAGATCTCATATTCTCTAACACACCTGTGAATAATTAAATCAGCTCTAGTGACAAAAATATCTCCTTTAATCCAAGAATAATCAGCACTTTTCCTAATAATCCTTTTCTTATGATTGAGTGAAAAGTGGGGAGAAAACTTTCCTGTAGCAAGATAATTAGCCATGTCTACAAACCAAGGCATTTTAATAGATATGGAAAGTAAATTTTTGTCTGGAAAATCATCATCAATAGGAACATCCTCATCTATATGGTTGAGCTTAGACAAGAAATCAACTACCTGATTTTCCTTTCCTGGCATGTCCACGACCGTGATGTCAAATTCTTGCAGCAATAATAGCCACCTAGTAATCCTGCCATTAGTAACAGGTTTTTTCATAAGATAACGAATGGTAGAATGATCTATATGCACAAAGACTTTATAACCGTTGATGTAGTGTCTAAGTTTATTAATAGCGTAAACTACAGCAAGAAATTATTTCTCAGTTACCATGTAATTTAGTTCTGCATGAGTTAAGTTTTTACTGATAAAATAAATAGCATGGGTTACAAGATCCTCCTTTTGACCCAAAACTGTTCCTATGGTTGAATCAGAGGCATCAGTGGAAATGTGGAAAGGCAACTTCCAATCTGGGCCTCTCAAGGCAGGTGCTGAAGAAAGATTTTCTTTGAGCTTATCGAATGCGACTTGACACTCATCATTCCAATGAAATTCATATTCTTTTGTTAGCAATTTAAATAATGGAGAGGCTACTTTTGTAAAATTTCAACCCTCTGTAGTAGCCTGCATGCCCAAGAAAACTGTGGACCCTTTTTGACTGGTTGGTGGGGGTAGTTTCACAATAACCTCTATTTTTATTGGATCAACCTTGATTCCTGCAGCAGAAACATGATGGCCTAAGACAATACCTTCAGTAATAATCATAAATCATTTCTCATTGCTGAATGAAAGGTTAGTCTCTCTACCTCTCTGCAAAACTTTCTCAAGATTTTGTAAAGCTTCTTCAAACGTATCACCCATAACTGTAAAATCGTCCATATACACTTCTACGCATTCATGCAAAAGATCAGAAAAAATACCTAGGGCAGCCCTCTGAAATGTGGTTGGTGTGTTACATAGACCAAATGGTAAAACTTTATATGCATAGGTACCCCAAGGACATGTTAATGTAGTCTTATCTTGATCTTATGGAGCTATCCTAATCTGATTATACCCGTTGAACCCATCAAGGAAGGGAAAATACTTTTTCCCTACTAAAGTGTCCACTACGCGGTTTATAAAAGGTAAAGGGAAATGGTCTTTTAATGTAGCTTTGTGTAGTTCCCTATAATCTATGCACACTTGCCATTTTCCATTCTTCTTAGGGATAATAACTAGTGGGGACACCCACTGACTATCAGAAATAGGATAGATAAACCCTACATTCAAACATTTTCGCAATTCTTCTTTTACAATTTCTCTTAATGCGGGCTTCATTCTTCTTTGTGGTTGTCTTACCAGCCTAGCATTTTCTTCTATGTAAATGTGATGAATGCATGTGTTAGGGTGAATGCCTCTCATATCAGTGTATTCCCATGCAAATGTGTCTGCAAAATTTCTTAATGTCTAAATTAACTATTTTTCTTGTTCAGGAGTTAACGTAGAATTGATGTTCAGGGATTTTGCAGGAAAAATTTCTACCAGCTTGCTCCCCCATTCAACCATTGAATATGCAGGAAACTCAGATAAGAGGGTTGAATGTAATTCTAAAGTTGAACTATGTTCATAACAATTCTGCAGATCATTAATGACATCTAAACTATGATTAGGCTAACTGTCTAACTGCTGAAGGAAATCAGGATTAGAGATACACAATTTATCCAATTTTCTTCTAAATTTTCTTTGAGGCTCATAGCTTAGGCTATTGTTAAAACTAGTAAAGCACCTTCTAAATCATGTTCTTCCTATTCAACCCATTGTGTATTTTCTGTTTTCAAGAGAGGTTTAGCAGGGGGATATAAGTTAATATGTTTTTGCCACGGCTAACCAAGGCCTCCCCAAAATCAATGGATGCCCTCACAAGCTTGTTTTTGGTTGAAGAACTTAAAAGTTTGCAGGATATTCCCAGGAATCTGAGGAAATGAAAATGTCTTCTAAGACACCCTCTAGTTTTACCTTAGACCTATCTGCTAATTCTAACATGGTATGGGTAGGTAGTAAATCAAAGGATCCTATATGGGACAAGGTCTCCATGGTTATAATGTTGATGGCTTCACCTAAATCAATTAAAGTGTTTTTGATAGGATATCTGTTAATAAAGGTGGTCACTACAGGGAAACCTGGATTTGTATACTTTTCTGTAGCAAATCTGGCAGGCATTAAACTTGACAATTTTCCTCCCACTTGAATATTTTAAGGTCCTTTTCTACGTCTTCCTGGTTTCTCGGTGCATAACTCCCTTACTATTTTCGCATAAATTGGGATGTATTTGATTGCCTGAAGAAGTGGAATTTTAATGCATACATTTCTTAATTCAGCTACCAAATCGAATTCTAGCTATTTTATTTTGATTTATGTTTCCAGCCTTTCTGGAAAGGGGGGTTGGACTATATGAGATGAGGAGGGTTCTTTTAGATTGGTTCAGGTGTAGTTTCCTCTTCTACTGTATCTAGGGTATCTTCCCCTACAATTTCCTCAATTCTCTTACGCTAATTCACAATTCTTCCTGACCTGAGATTAATTTCCTGCAGCTGCGCAGGTAGTTCTTGTAACTGTACAAGTTGCTTCTGTAACACAGGAACGGACATTTCTTGCAGAGATGCAAGAAATCCCTGTAGAACAGGAAAAAAAACTTCCTGCAACAGCTGGGGTGTAATACAATAGGTAGGGAAGATGGGATAATTGACCAGTCCGATGTTGTGAGTGGATCGAATGGTTTTATTTTTGGGGTTAGACACTGGCTGGGCAGGAATTTGTGTAAGGTGAGGTTGGTTTGGTGGGGCGGGTAATTGGAGTGGTTTTTTTGGTTGTACAACTTGTTGATGTGTGGGTTGTGAATAAAAGTTTTGGTTTGGGAAATTCTGTGTTACAGGATAAGAAAAATTTCCTTGCCAAGGTTGTTGAGGTGGTTGTTGAGGGGGCCAAGTCTGCCAAGGCATTGGAATATCCCACGTCTGATTTTGAGCATAAGGAAATTGAAAATTGGATTGTGACATACTTGGAGGATGTGGCTACCAAGGTCTTTGAGGGTTCATCGCGTAAAGTGCATTGACAACTCCTTCATCTGCCATGTATGCTTCTTTGAGTTGAGGTAAAGATGGACATTGATTAGTGGAATGCTCAGCTTCACAAAGTTGACATATTTCAATGCTATCAGCAGGGAATTCTCATAGCACATGTTTCTTCCTGCATTTGGGGAAAAATACTGTCATGGCTTTCTCCAGTGCCTCATGTTTTTCCTATTCACTCTTAGTTTCTAAAACATCTAAATGTGAAGACAAAGTACTAAGAATATCAATTTTAAGATTTTCAAATAAGTTACTCATTTCAGACCTGGTCAATCAGGTTCCTGCAACCAGTTTAACAAGTTTATAAGGAATGTCTCTTGGTCCTCCTCCCACCTTGGAATTTCCTCTCGAATATCTTTTGCAAATTTCACACACATCATCGTAACTCAACTTCGATATGTCTCCTGCACCCATCAAGTTTAAAACCTCCAGATTTTTAGTTCTAACTGCCCTCAGCAAGATGGTCCTCTTGGTTTCTTTATCCAACTAATTCATAGTAGTTCTTTGCAGATTATATTGAAACCTTTCTACCATTCCTCAAGACTCTCCCCTTCCTTCTGAGTCATCCCAAAGATTTCTTCCCTAAGATCTCTAGTCTTGCAGTAGTCTTGATATTTTCTCAAGAACACCTTCTTCATTTCATCCTAGGTCGTGATAGAATTTGACCTTAGTCCCATGAACCATCTGCGAGTTCCATCCTTCAACGTAGTAGGGAACAACTTTAGTTTCTGGGCATTTGAGGAATAGTCATAGCTTCTACAAAGCACATCGAACTTAAATAAAAAGGCATCTAGATCTTCACTTGAAGAACCTCGAAAATTAGGCAAGGCGGAAGGAGGGATGTTTTCCATCTGGTTTACTCCACCTGTCTCTATGATGGGGAACTCAAATGTGACCAACTTCTCCTCCTTCTAATCAAAGCATCCATTGGTATTACCAGTTCTTTCTTCGTGAGCCAACTTAGTTCAAGAAAAGGTGGGACTGTTGAAGACTACAGATCCTACAGAGTCGAGGTTATGGAGTTCTAGTTCTTTGACAGGGTTCTTAAGGAATTCCTCTTCTGGCTCACTGCTGAGCAAAGATGAGGTTTTCCTTGAAAAGGGGAAGTCTAGATGGGCAGCAACAAAATATTCTCCAATCGAAGGTTCTTCGGTAGATGTATCAGCTTGCTCAAGACTGTAGACTTCTAGTTCAAATTCTTCCTCCTTTACGTGTTTCTTGAAAAATTCTTTTTCCTTCCCAGTGTATTATTAAGTAGAGTGGTGCTCACACCACCACGGAAAAATATGAAAGATGTTGGGTCTTATTCATCTATTATTCAAACAAAACAAAACTAAAGAAGGCTTACCGACAATCAGGACACGGCTTTGGCGAGTGGCTGAACTATTGGGTGCGTAGGCTTTGCCTTGCGTCTTTGCACTTCAACTCCCCTAATCCTGAAAAACCAAACTATCAAAAAAAAAACTAGCTTAAATCACTTTCAGTATCATCCCTTAGCACCTCCCTGGCAATGGCGCAAAAATGTTGAGTCAAATTATACTTGTAATATTTGTCAATATGAATTGTCAACCTAGGGAGGTAAACTGGTGAGGTACCATGCAAAGTGTATGTAGGTTGACTACCTTGAGTGCGGTATCATTATAGGAAAACAACTAATGTCCCTTTCTGAATCAACAATGTTGCAGCAAAGCCATTGAGCAGTATATAACACTCCTCTTTATAGCATTGTTGACTTGCTGATCGTTGATTAGAAAGAAGGTGAAGGATCACTCAACAACTAATCATGCATGCTTCTGTTCATGCAAAAGTGTTGTTACAACAATAGTCATGAAGGATATATAACAGCCCTTGACAACTTATTTTGCTGACAATCATTCAAGAACGAGATAAATAAAAACAATCATATAATAATCGTGAAATCAGCACAGTGTTGGCCAACAAATGAAATCATCAATCAATCTACACTATCACAATCCAACACAAAGTAATGGCTGTAGGGAATACAGAAAAGTTACATTAATTGTTGCAGGAAATCTACTGCACATTGAAATCAAAAAATCATTATAACTATATTACAGGAAATGGTTTGTTACATAAACGAAAAGGAAATCGTATCATTCACACACTATTATTACAAAGAATAGTAAACACATTAATAAACAGGACAACAATTATACATACATTTAATATACACCGAAGCTGTGAGTGAAGGGGGGCCTCCTTCACTCACAACCCATTCAAACATGAAATATTTGCTTACAGCAGAATGCCGAACATCAACGATATACTTTCTTATAAAATAAAAGTCGATACATAAAGAGACTGAGTGTTGGGACAGTCACACTTCAGCTCCTGATAGCGTCTGATACTATCTAACTTTTCAAAAGCAAATGAGACTCTGTTTATACACTTTCCCACAACCATATTAGGCTGGAAATAACAAATTTAATCTCAATGTCTAACTAATTAATCCCTAAGATCGAATCTACAACAAAACAAAATAGTAATTTTTAGGCATACAACCATCATCATAGTAGAATGTTCTTTGTTCAGTATAATTCATGACTGCAAGCATGAATTTAGACTATTTGGTTATATGGCTATAGATGTAGTTCGAAATTAGTGGAGGCTCTATGGAAATTAGAGTATCTGATGGATCCCAGAATTCCTGCAGGATTCTAGGAGGTAGACACTGTTTGCAGGATTTGTGGACATCGTTTGTAGGATTTGCGGCTATTGAAATCTGTAAGAAATTCCAAGTCATGTTAGAACAAAAAGAAAAAAGATAAAAGCATAAATAGTTAGGAAAAGACTCGAATGTAGGTAAAAATGACATTTAAAGATGTTTCATCATACCTTTAAGCCTCAATACCTTGTTTAGCCAAAAAATAGAAAATATGGAGGGCTAGGTATAATAAGATGGAAAAAAAGGTGTCAAAATGGGGAAATAGGGTAGGATATTATTAGCAAAAATATGGTAATCTCTGAACTCAACAAGGCCAAACATTATTTGCTTTGACAAGTGATGGAAACAAGACATCACTTTCACATTTTATCATGCAACTCAAAAAGACCAAACATCATTGTTTCCTAACAAGTGATGGAAAACATCATCACTTTTACATTTTAAAATGCAACGAATGATTTACAAAAGCACGACCATGAAACGCTAACATATCTAGATACCATTTTTCACTTATCAAGGTGATGGCCACTTTTTCTCGCAATGGCTACAATAGGTCTAATTCCTCCATATTTTCTTAGCATGTTTCTTTCCTACTTTTGAGAGGGTCTTTCACGCCTCATCCTTTTGTGTGCTGCCATTCTTTTCCAACACTTAGAAAATGTATGGTTATGTAATTCACAAAAGGTGCATGTTTTTCGATTCCATGATTAACAATGTAAACTTTGAAATGGGAACTATAAACTCAAAATGGGAACTCTGGCCAAAAAACCCCAAAAAAACATCAAAAACAATGTTAAAAACGAAAAGTGTGTATACTGGAATGATGTTTTTATTTCTTAGGCATCAATTTTGAACATGTTTAAAAATGGCAGTGACTACGAAATTTACTATGAAATTTTCATGCAAAATATAGCTTCAAAATGAAAGTGATGATACTGGAACAATGATTTTTTTTTTTAGGGTCAATTTTCAAAATTTTAAAAAATGCTAATAAAACCAAATTTTTATGTGTCAAACAAAGTTGTTTATGAGGAAAAAAACACATTAATGTTTTTGGTAGAATATCATTTTTCTTTCCTAAGTATAAATTTAACATGTTTTCAACCATAACATGCTAGATACAAAAAAAATTGAAATTTTTTCAACTATAAAATTAAAAAACCATGACATTATGAACAAATTACATCACTAAATGAATTCAAAAGTCATTATTTGTATATTGAATAAAACATACATTATATCTCTAATTTAATATTGCATTGTAGATATTTTAAAAAATAAAATTTATCATAATTAAGACATATAATCCAACAACATAAAAATGCCTCATGACTTCTCATTTAACACCATATGGAAAACATTAATTTTATTTGAAGATACGATGCAAACATTAGTTATATAAATTGTCTTAAACAATTATTCAAAATCACTCATATTTTTTTTCACACCATCAGAATTCACATCTTCAGATGAGTGACTGGATGCTGATGAAGATGTTCCATATTCTTCTCTTTCATCAACTAGTGCCCCATCTGAGTCCACAGGCATGCCCAACATTTCAGGTTACAAAATTCTTCTAGATCTATGACTAGTTTCAGCTGACTCCCATGTCAACACTGTTCCTTCTGGTAACAACCTTTTTAGAATCTATATTGTCTTGAAGCGAAGAGTTCCTCTCTTTGTCAAATTGAAGTCATAAACAAGTATGTCAACATCCTCCAATTTTAATATGTCTGTGCGGCGGCGATTTATATTTGTACCCTTTCTTTTTCTTTTTCCGCCATTTTTTTTGTCAACTACCATCTTGGCTTATACACCATTGAATGGGTGTGTATTTGTGGCATACCATGTACTTCAACACTTGTAACATCCTCATTTTGTATAAAGACCTTTATAACTTTAGCAACCCAAAATGGATAGCCATTGGGATCTCCATCTGCTAGCACTGCAATCATGCAACCCTCCTTAATATCCTGTATTGAACCCCTATAAAGGTCTTCCATGGTTTCACGTTGTGCACGAAATCTTCTAGAACCAATATACATCTCTCTTTCCGCTGCCTATGAAGAATTAATAATACCTTGAGATTGTTGTTGTTCAACAATGTTTACTTCCTCATGTTCATTCGACACATTTTGTGGCCAAATAAATGGATTTTTCAAAGGTATATCTTTATTTGTTGTTGTTGAAATGATATCACTTTGATTATTGAAAAATGACTCCCACCAAACTGAATCAGCGATGTCAAAGCACTCATATGTATAACTAATACATTTTTTAATTTCTTCCAGGCAATCAGAATAATTTATATCTCTATTTTGTCTGCGTGCATTCTGAAATTCACTAGCTGATTGTAATAGCAATATTTTTTATGAAAATATTGGATGATCTGGAATGAACTTCAAAAATTGCAAACCTGATGACTGTTGGAAATAATACTTGGGGGGGGGGGTGAATCAGTATTATCAAGTTCTTTTTAATAAATCTTCCTTATTTATACTTTGAATTATTCTTGTATGTCAGTATCATAAAACAATGAGCATAAACAAGAAAAACAGATAGTCACACCAAAGAACACCAGATATAAGGTGGAAACCCAATGTGGGTGAAAACCACCTGCTGCAATATGTCTCTATCTTCTTTCAATTAGAAACTCATTTTACAATGATTTTGTATTGGTGCAGTCCTTTACCAGTACGCAGGCTGCACCCCCTCTCTCGTTTTCCAGACTCTCCTGGAAGGGAGCTACAACCCCCTACTTCTTTTCTTTCAAGGACCACTTTTCATAAATTTTCAAACTGGATCCAAGAATATCAAATAAACATCAAGTACATGCAAATTACCCAAACTCCTTATACAATCAACCAAGAATTACCCAACTTCTCAGAATGCTGTAAACAGAAAGATAGTACCAGAAATATAAACCCAGAACTCTGCAGCAATAAATAGAAGATGATCTACAAATGTTTTAGGACAGATACACAATTTTTCCTTTATCTGGACTGCGTGGCCTCGCACTTCACCTTCTGCGTCTCTGCGTATCCCCGCAGAGAGCCTTCCACTGCACCGCGTACCCACGCACTGTTTCTTCAATCACGCCGCGTACTGCTACTGTAGCCACGCACCCTCAGATGCTATCGCGCCACGTATCTACGCACCTGCGGCTTCTGTAGTGCCGCGTACTTTCACGGTGCCTCCGCACCTGAACCTCTATCGCGCTGCGTTCCTACGCACCTGCGGCTTCTGTAGCGCCGCATACTTTCACTGTGCCTCCGCACCTGAACTTTTATCGTGTTGCATACCCACGCACTGCGCCTTCTTCTGCTCTGCGTACCCACGCACTGCGCCTTCTTCTGCTCTGCGTACCCACGCACTGCGCCTTCTTCTGCTCTGTGTACCCCCGCACTTACACAGTTAATTACCTGCGAACCTCTGATTAGGGCCAAATTGGCAGTCCACCAGTGTGCCACAGATAGTCAGATGCCCAGATCTGATCATGCGCCCGAGAGATCACACTTCATAGATTCACTTTCAACTTCACTTTTATATAGATCAAGCTTTTAAACCGATAACCCAATATTTCAGATCTTAAGATATTCAATTTGCAAAAAAAAAGATACTTTGGCCAAGTGATCTCCTTCTCTATTTATAGTCAAGCCCTTATCCACACCATGGGACAAAACCATCAATAACCAATACAAGGGATCCAAACCGAGGCTATATTAGATCCTATACCATGGGCCAAAACCATAGAATCAAGAATGGCGGGCTAAATACCACGGGCCAAACATAAGAAACCCCACGTGAGCACGCTTCTCTACCTTGAAGTGAGTGAACTGGGGGTCCGCACCTCATGAACGGGTAACCTGCGAGTATGTACGCACTTTATCTATGATATTCCTGCGGGTCCGCAGCTTTTGTACGGTGTACCTATGTACCTCTTATTTTCCAACATTTTGAGAGCCTGAATAGAGCATTGCCACTTAAGAGAGTTTCCATCAATTACAACACCTGTAACATACAGCCATACCAGAATCATAATGCCAACAATGACGATGCCCATTTTGTAGTAGTTGAATACTTCTTGCCCCATATTAGTGTTTTCCCATCAATTTTTTTGATATGAAATTGATGTTGGGAGCTAATGTCATTAAGTTGTTCAATGCATTTCCCCTCACCATATGATCCCAGAATAAACCTTCGCATGTCTAACAGTTTCTTCCAACAAATCAAAAGTAGGCTCTGGCATGTATGATTTCTTAATACATTCAATTAGTGATGGCAAGCTCCCAACTTCCTTCCTCCTCATTGTGACTGAAAAATGACTAAACATCTGATCAATATGGTCATGAGTGTGCCCAACAAGAAGGAAACCAATCTTTACCTTTTGAAAATTTCTTAATTCAACAAGCATGTTTAGATATCCAAAAACAACCTGATTTTTGTTTTCACGGCAAGTGTTTTCCAATTGTAGATACAAAACTTCAAGAAGATTACCAGAACAATGAGAAATCACATCATGAATTATGGTTATGGTCAGATTTGCATCATTATGAATATTTGGAGCTGTGAAGTACACCCTTGGCAACATTTTCCCATTGAAGACCATACAACCGACCAAGTGAAACTGAATAAAATTTTCCTCCTGTAAATTTTTGGGTGTGCGAACAAAATGTGGTAAAAGTGTTTTCTTCTCGTCCATACCATCAATTATCAAACCCAAATATTTATTCAGATTATCATAACACTTCTTTCGATGCTTGTACAACTTATTCCTTTCATTTGTTTGTTGTTCGCGATGCTCTTGAAGTTCTTTGACAATTAAATCTACACAACATAAAAGAAATTCATTAAGAAATATGTTTTCATAGTTGATGACTATACAATTTTAAAAGTTAAAGTTATGAATGCTTACCTCTTTTTGAGCCTTCACATTTGTCCCTTTTCGATTTAAGAGAAGCACATGTACTACAAATCCCCATCCTTGTCTTCTTAGGAATACGGACACTGTTGAATTCTTTCTTCCATACCTTCACAAAATATTGATATGTAAATAAACTAGCCATGTCGCTCAGCACCTTCTGCATATTCTTTGTATAAGTTGTAGATTTCTCGTCTTGAAAATTATCTGGAATATGTATCATCTCTCTATTTGGCATACACTCTCCATGCTTTGAAAAGAAATCTTTCATCCATGACATTGCAGTATTTGATAATGGCCCAAACTGTCTTTTATGACGTACTTCTAAATAAAATGTGGGATCCTTTTCCAAATTTTCTTGAGTTATCGAGAGACGAAAATTCCCAATTGAATGAATTTTGAAACCTTTTCTACAGATAAATAAAGTCCCAATATGATAATCATAACCTGATAATGAGATTGCATGCACCCAAATAAATATGAATTTTGCATGCTTTTATTCATTGAAAAATATATCTTCCTACTTTCTAATGCAAATTTGGAATCCATATGTTTTAAGCAATATTTTTGGCAACATTCACTTGAAATGAGAGCATTGATAGAACTTCTTATCGTCAGATATTCTGCTCTACCCCTTGTATAACTAGAACAACTTGCATTGATACGAAAAGGTCTGCTCCTACTCCTCGATACAATATTTCTTGAAAACATCTCCATCATTGGATCATCATTTGCATAAGAATTTTCATCATCATTAAGAGGAATGTTATCCACACTATGATCAGCTCTACTTTTCAAATATTGACTTGGAGGATATTCTTCATCTTCTGCTTCTTCAGTGCTACTGTCATAGTCCTTAAAATTCGAACTGAATGGAAAATCTGACTCGATGTTTAATGGATATTCTTCCTCATGTGCATTGTTAGTGCTACTCTCATAGTCCATAGAATTAGGACTATGTCGAAAATGTGACTATTTACTTATTGAAGGCGCTACATCCCGTCCTTTGTCACTACTACCTTTATACTCATTAGAATTAGGACTAAGTGCATCATCATGTCCTTCATCATTGCTACTCTCATAGTCCTTAGAATTATGACTAAGAGGACACAGTGACACTCCATTATTTTGAAATTCATCATCACGCTCTTCATAACTATTTCTCTCATAGTCCGCAGAATTAGGACTAAGTGGACATCGTGGCACTCCAATCTTTTGAAATTCATCATCCCACTCTTCATCACTACTGCTCTCATAGTCCTTAGAATTAGGACTAACTGGACACTGTGGAATTCCATACTTTTGAAATTCAACATCATGCTTTTCATCACTACTGCTCTCATAGTCCTTAGAATTAGGACTAAGTGGACACTTTGACACTCCATTCTTTTGAAATTCATTATCACGCTCTTCATCACTGCTGCTCTCATAGTCCTTAGAATTAGGACTAAATGGACACTGTGACACTCCATTCTTTTGAAATTTGCCATCATGCTCTTCAAAAATGCTGCTCTCATAGTCCTCAGAATTAGGACTAAGTGGACACCGTGACAATCCATTCTTTTGAACTTCACCATCATGCTCTTCAAAACTGCTGCTCTCATAGTCCTCAGAATTAGGACTAAGTGGACACCGTGACACTCCATTCTTTTGAACTTCACCATCATGCTCTTCAAAACTACTGCTCTCATAGTCCTCAGAATTAGGAATAAGTGGACATCGTGAAACTCCGTTCTTTTGAACTTCACCATCATGCTCTTCATCACTGCGGCTTTCATAGTCCTTAGAAGTAGGACTAAGTGGAATCTGTGACTCTTTATTTATTTGAAATTCTCCATCCCCTCTTTCATTAGTGCTGCTATCATAGTCCTTAGAATCAGGACTAAGTGGAAGAATTGACTTTCTATTCATAGTGGGAGAATTCCCGCTATATTCATCAATATGAATAGAGTTGTTACGCGATAAAGATGTTGATGGTGTATAAATCGAAACTTCACTATCAGAACAATCCATCCCTTTCAAATAGAAGATGTTGAATGATACAAATGGAGAGTCTCCTAAAGATATTATATATCTTAAAGAATGAAATTTTCCCTCCAAAAAGTTCCGCGAAAATATTTCCCTCCAAAAATTTTCGCGAAAATATTTCCCTCCAAAAAGTCTGTTAAATTTATTTACCTTCATTATTTTGTTCTACAATTTATTGAAAAATGTAAACTAAATTTTTTTATGAAATAAATCATTAAAATTAAAATTGTAAACTACAACTGCTACATTAATTATTTTAATAGTTAAAGTATATAATATTTACTAAACAATTGAATTTTTTTTAATTTTTATAATATATTCTAAAACAAATTACCCCACATTCAACCCATTGTAAAACAATTCTACAATATTCGCTTTATAATATTTTAAAACAAATTATCCCACATTCAACCCGTTGTAAAACAAATCTATAATATTCGCTTTACAATATTTTAAAACAAATTATCCCACATTAAGCGTACAGTAAAACATCTCCATAATTTCACTTATATATTAAAATTTCATTATCACTATTACTCACATCACATCCAGACTTTCTGAAAATCATTGAAAGAATCGTGAATTTTTGGAGCAGCTACATCGCTATCAACAACATATTCAACGAAGAATTCTCACAATTGAAAGGTAAGTTAAATCTTTTTCCTTGAAAATCTTTATATTAAATTAGTTTAATGAAAAAGATTTATTTTTTTTAAATTAATAATTTTCCTGAGCCAAAATAACAATTACATCCATCGTGAGCATGGTGGGCCTGATCAAACTCAATCGCTTAATACCCGTGGGTGTACTGCCGTGGTGTCGTGAGGTGGGCAAGGAGTTCGGGTGAGCAGGCGGGGTGTGAGGGCGTGGGGGAGCGGTAGGGGGTGTGGGGGCGACCCAGTGGCTTGCCTGCCTGTCGTGGGGTTGGGAAATTCTCAGAATCACCTAATCCCTATAGCGGGTGGGTGAGCTTCCAAGGTGGGCGCCATAGCCTGACTTTCCCCCTACCTCCAACCCCTTTCCCGACTGTTAACGGGAAAAGTGTCTACTCAGAACGCCCCTATCCCACTAAGGTGTGACAGTACCTTAGAAACAAACAAGGAAAACTACTTTCGTATTCTTCTTTATGAACTATAAACGAAGAGGAATAGGATGAACCAACCTGTGTCTTGCGTTAGTCCTTTGATCCAATCTCTCTCCTCTTTGACAGCTTCCAGCTACCTGCTCCCTTACTTTCCCAGCTTCACCAAGTTCCTGCAAGATCACAGAAGAGGAAAACTACACAAAGACATGGATTTACATTCATAAACAGCTTAGGATCAGATTTAAGCTAAACATGCAAATATAACAAAACATCATTGATACACAAGCATGTAGGAGAAACTCAAATAGTTTTATTGATATAACAAGAAGGTTCAGGAGGAGTTACAACCGATGATTCCTGATCCAGCATCAACCCCCCAGCAAAGGAATCCCCTCTTCACCTCCAACAAAGCATAAATCACCCAATACACTGATCTCTATCTCAAAACCAACAGCAATTCTCTGCAATGTACAAAATTCCAGCCTCTGGATCTCTGGGATGAGGGATCCATATATAGATAAAGAGGATGAGTTAGCTTATCATTTGACTAGTGGCTTCTTTCTGTCAGTTCTTGCTTCCACTTGGAGACTGAGAGCCTCTTACTCATCCTTGGTCAAACTCAGTGAGGCAAGTGTCATTGGGGAAGATTCTGGAAGCTTCCATTGTCTGTCCTCCTCGCGGAATGACACTGCCATTTGTCATTTCCCACTCAGCGCACTCTGGTAGTGCATTTAGGTGCGTTGCAATGCACCTAGCTAGCGTACTGGGGTGCTATGCAACGCAGCTAGCTAGTGGAGCAGCTGAAATGATCCTGATTTGACTGATTCTGAGCAGTTTCTGGTGGAGAACTTCTGGGAGAAGCTATAATTGGTTGACCTTGTTCCTCTAAGGGTAGGAACAACACTTTTAGGGACTTAGGATCCCTTGGTTTATGGACATTTCATGCTTAGAGCTGTAAGGCACAAAAATGTCTATAACAATTGCCCCCTAAAGTATGAGGCCGTTTATCGGGTGAAATGCTTTATTAGGAGGATCCGAAGTTCTTTCAATGCTGGGAGGAGACCTGTAATAAGATACAATACGATACATTATCTTCATATTGTTTTCATGATCTAGCTGCGGCGGGCATTCCCATGCTCAGCTTTATAAATTCATTTCTTATGTACACAGGACAGACAATCGTCTGATGGTAGACTGATGATTCTGATGAAGTCATCATCCTTTCGGTAGGATGATTATCTGTGCTGCAATGCTGTACATGTCAATGTCTTTATTTTTCCTGAATATATATCACAGCCCGGATGGATGAAACTAGATCCGGGGTCTTCAATCTCGTCCGATCTTCACTCGAAGTACAAGTCGATCCATGTGAGAAATGTTTTGAAGTCGAACATGGAAAGACATCGCTTGATTACCAGTCGATGATGTAAACTGTTAAAAAGTGCGAGAGGAATCACCGATAATGATGATGACCCTCAAGGTACTGCAGTACAATTCACGTGGTGTGAATAAAGGACTTGGCGTCGAACACCACACAAAATCTTTCGGTAAAAGGTCATTGATGTATACCTATCGTCGGAAGTGAGAAACTTGCCATTGAGGCATGCAAGCTTCAAAGTACTGAATGGGGTGTTCCTAGATCAACTTCTTGGATAATGAGCTGATGTCGACAAGAAGCGATCTGTCAAACGAGGGCCTTGATGAATCCCACATCAATGACACGGAACGGAGCAAATGATTTTGATGGAGGTGAAAACGATCTGATGATATATGGTTCAGGATGGCAGTCATGAAGGAATGAAGTATAATGTATGGTAGTGGATGGGATACGGGTGACTTCTCTGGATGACTTCTATTGAACATGTCGGCAACACTTATGTGATGGATTGGTAGCATTTACCCCAAATGTGGATGGTATGGCGTGACCATGGCAATGTGACCGGTGAATGAAACAACCCAACCCGACTTAGGCACGGAATGGAAGTGTCATGTTCAAGAGCGACTTGCTACCAATAAAGATTCTTTGAGTTTCTTCCCAATTTTTCCCCAGTCATTGCTGACCAGTACCTCTTTATTTTTGTCAAGCTTGAGGAGGATAACATATGCTTGTTCTATAATTTTCCCTTCAGGCAAACCCATCGCTATGTTTTAACGAGCCTAGCGATAGTGAAACTCGTTCTCGTCTAAAGACAAGTTTGTCGCTATTAATCTTTTTAACGAGTTTAACGACAAAGATAACTCGGTCCTTTTCATTTTTAGAGAGTCTGAAAAGGTACGTAAAGGTAACTCCGAAATTCCTCTTTCGTCATCTAATCCCTTAAGTCTGAAAAAGTATAAAACAATACAGAAGGGATGAATTTTCGATAGTTTTAACGAGCCGAACAAAACAAGCGCTCGATCTTTTTGTGCAATAATCCCTCAGGTCCAAAAAGATTAAAATCTAGAGGAGGGATAGCACTTCCGGTCGCTTTAACGAGCTGGAAGGCCAAAACTCAGCAATCTTTTCATATTTTACGAGTCAGTTGAAAAGAGCTTAAAGAAGACTCGTCTTTTGAGGAACAAGTGATAAAATGGGTAGCAGCTGATTCCAGGTAAGGGTTGGAATTTTCCAATCACAGCAGTGTCACAAGAATGGCTAGTGAAATCACTCTTCGCAGCTGTTCCTCAAAATGGGTAAACAATCAAATGGAGGTGAATGATCGGCCAATGGAAAACTGGAGGTGATGGTGCAAACAAGACCAAGGCTTTAATGGCTGAAATGCTTCATTCACGGTGGTTATTTACCGGGGAATAGTTCAGTTTTTAATGAGCTTAAACGCGGGTGGAAACATTTTCTCATGTCTTATGTTTATTTTTTAACGAGCTTGAACTATGCGCTAAAACTGCTCGATCTTATGTTTATTTTTTAACGAGCTTGAACTATGTGCTAAAACTGCTCGATCTTATGTTTATTTTTTAACGAGCTTGAACTATGTGCTAAAACTTCTCGATGATAAGTTTGCATGCCCCTAGCATAATAACGCAAATCGAGGTGCATGCCCCCCAAGCTTCATTGCATTCAACTCGGTGGTTGGAATGAAGGTTTACCTTTGAGATTTGAAAAGGGGATTTGTTTCATTTTTTAATGAGGTTGACACAGTAAAAGAACTATCCTCATGACTCCTTGTTTCATTTTTTAACGAGGTTGACACGAGATAATAACCGTCCTCGGAGTCCAAATCCATTAGATATAGAAGGTTTCATATTCCATTGTGGCCACTTCCGCCAGATTACTCGGAGGCGGTAGGGAAAAAGTACCCATTAAGGCACGGTCTTTTAGGAGACCTACTCCGATATTTTGGAGCAAATGATTGCTTCCATGGATCATTGGAATGCTTCCAGTAACTTGAGAACCATTGGGGAGGAAGTTTTGCTGATCGACGATTGTAATCCCTCCTTGAAAGGGAAATGCAATCTTTCTGAAATAGGTCGACACAACAGCTGCCATGGCATATATCCATGGTCTTCCTAGTAGGATGTTGTAATCAAGATTCCCATCTATGACTTCAACATCTATTTCTACTGTTTTCCCTCCTAGTTCAACTTTCAAGTTATTTAGGATACCATATGGGGTATATGTCCTTTCGTCGAATGCTTTTAATGTCGTCGCAGACCACGACAAGGTTGGAGATCCTAAAGTTTTCCAGCAAGTCATCGACATAATACATGTAGATGCCCCCTCATCAATAATTGTTTGATGAACAGTTTTGTTGAGGGCTTTCACTTGAATAAGGAAAGCTAGTTGAGCTGGTAATTGAGGGTCATATCCTTTATGATTAAAGGCCACAAGATTGGAATCCATTGGATCAATCCCACCTATTGTTGATAATAAAGCTTGCTCTTGGGAGAGGCAATTTTGCGGTACCTCAAGTGTCGACATAGCGAACAGCGATTGGGCCAGGTCCTCTATTATATTATAATTCTGTGCTATTTTTGCACGAGGATTAAATGTCGATTTGTGCACTACTCCCTTTGGCTACTTTATCATTTGTTCAGGAATGATGGGTGGCACAACTTTGGTCAAAGTTGTTGTCGAAATACTAGGTTGTTCATTAGCCTTGTTATTCGACACCTGTGGATTCCCGTAATCTTTATTCCTTGCCAAAGCATCATTTTGCTGCTTTGAGATAGACAACATAAGCACTTGGGATCGGGAAGCATTTTGATTAGCAACCAGTTTGGTTCCCGGGCTTGGAAACGGATCAGTCAATACTGCTGAGGTTTTTGAACTCTTAAAGAGTTTCTTAACTTCAGCTTTATGTGGACAATCTCTCGTCCGATGATCCTCATCGCATATATGACACCCCGCAGGGGGTTTCCTTTGCCCAGAAGGGTTTGTAGAAGGCTTTTCAGGAGATGACTCATCCTGCTTCCTTTTTCTCCCTTTCGTTTTCTTCTTGCCCCCTGGTTGCTTCAGTTGTTTGCCCTTGTCAGTTGACACGGCATTTACTTACAAGGCAAGAAGTTCCTCATTTTCATTTTGACTAGAAATCTTACAGGCCTTTTTAGATGTAGCCTTTGTCGATTTCGTGTCTATCGCGCCAATCACGCCATCAATGGCATGAGAGTCATTGTTTGATTTAGGAGGAGGAGGAACTGAGAATTCTGGTCTAGGGGCGTCAGGTATTTTATCGTAGAGCGTGCCAGACTGAGTGTAAATCAAGTCCAAATATTGCGCACGAGCGATAACTTGCTCTTCTGTTACGACTCCCCCCTTTGCCACATCTTCCGTGATGGAAGGCAATAATGACTTAATAAACCATTCAGCTAAAAGCTGATCGGGAACATAAATTTTCACCATTCTACGGCGACGTCACCACTCATGTATATGATCAGATATGTGAGTGTCCGTTGTTTGTTTGAAATTGGTGAGAAGTTCCGTTCCCGTTTCGTACCTTATCGGTAATTGAAAATGGGTTAAAAAGGTTGTGGCTAGGGTACTGAAGTTGTCAAATGAAGCTCTAGGTAATTTGATATACCATTTTGTTGCCGGACCAGTTAACGTCCTCTAAAAAAGGCGAAGCCTAATCGAATCATCATTTAGGGTGTTTGATGAACACCACAGATGAAATGTCATCACATGATTCGAAGGGTCTTCACCCGGATTTCCATTAAATTTAGGAATATCTGACGGAAGTTTATGCGGAATCGCTGGCCACCAAGGGGCATAAGCAATTGGATCATTCGTTAGCCGGTTTAGATCTGGTAATTCTAGAGTTGCTACAAAGGGCAACTGTTGATTCAGGTTAGGCGAAGCATACCCAGGATAAGATGGAATCGCCTGAGCAGTGGGTCTTTGCATACTAGTATAATGTATTTGATGCTGGCAGCTTCGACAAGGTTGATGGGCATAACCATTATAGTATGGTTGTTGATAACTGCTTTGGAAATGCAGTTGCCCATTACTTACAAAGACTTTTTGCTCAGGTCCTTGATATGATTGCTGGAATTGCGGTTGTTGAGATTGAACCAGCCCTGGTTGTTGGACCATTTGCTGTTGTCCAATATTGGATGATTGACCAAGATGAGGAGTCATAGTACTTGTTTGAGCCTGAGTCACTCCAGATAAGGAGTCACTAACTTGAGGTTGTGATTGAGTCGTTGAGACAAGAGGTTGTTGTATTGCAACCTGAGAAACTTGGGGTGGACATTCAAGAGGTAGCGCTTGTACTTGCGATGCAGTCACCATAGCAGGTATAGTGGGAATATCCGACACAGGGTGGACTGGTTGCATTGAATATACAACCCTTGGTTGTTGAGGCAGTATTGGTACCCAACCACTGGATGTAATTCCAGCTTGACCTGAACTTTGTTGTAAACTCCCATATGGTTGTTCTCTAGGAGGGAACAATGAAAAGGCATACTGCCCTCCATATGGTGGAAATCCAGTACTTAAAGGGTAGATTGGCCTTTGAAGACACATCGGATCAATTTGTTGAGTTTCAACATAAGAAATACCTGATGATAATCCGAATGAAGAAATAGGAACTAACCATGTCGTCGAAGCAGTCTCTGATTGGACTCCGGCTTGTTGTTGATAACTTGCCGGGACAAATGGTATACCGGCGAACATCGTTGGAGTAGCAGCAGGAGACTCAGCTGCTGTTGTGTCAGACGACACAGTCCTGGATGTCGATGGCTGTTCAGAAATATCTAGCCTATCCAAAAGATTTCCTAGCGATTCTACAAGAACTTGCGATGAAGGGAGACTAACTTATAAGACCAACGAGGGAACAGTGATGTTATTCCGATTAAAATAAATTTTAGACGCTTTGACACAACTTGTTTTTTCAATTTTAAAGAGTCGAGAAAAAACAAAAGATGACTCTAGTCTCCTTCGATTTTTAATGAGCCTGAAGTGACAAGTGCTCAGATTGACCTTTTCCGTTAAGGAGTCTGAAAAGGAATGAAAGGGACTGCTTTGGAGATCTAGGTAGAGGGAGTACCAAACCAATCGCAAAACTACAGAATACTTTTTACGGTACGGCAGTCAATCTTCCCGAATGCTGTGTTCGGTGCATTGCGATCAGTAGGGCGGCCGACACGGCTTCCTATGGATAAAAGGTTTTAAGCCTATAGGGGTCTCCCAATATATACTCGACGGTACGTGGGAGCACAAGTCCGTATTGGCACTTATTGTCTCAAAGTGGAGGAATCACCCAACCATCAGTGAGGACAACAGTTACCAGGCTTTACGACGCCGGAATACGTCTCTAGCCTAGACCTCTAAATGTTGTGCGTTAAGTTCCAAAGCGTTGTTTGATTCATTCAATTTATTTTAAGTTGATCTTTCTTAGAAGTTTTCCTTTTGGGATCACCACGAGATGTAGATGTAATTCCTAAAATGCAATCTAAAGATGATAAGCAAACTTTTATCTCTTTTCAGCAATGAAAATCCTAGCTACAAGGGGAAAAGAAAGACACAATCTTTTCTCAAAGAGCAAAGAGCACACTGTAGATGCACTTTTCCTAAATCAAGCCAAACAGACTATCAATATGCAAATGCACATATGCATGTATTTGTTTTCACTTTCTAAAATTGATGCCTAAAAAGAAAGTTGATGTACAAATCTGAATTTGCTTTCAAGTGAAAAACACAAACAAGCTTCTTTTCGAAATCAAAAGGTAGAGAAGATTACGACACTTTATGATTTTGAAATAAACACTCGTTTCGACACTAGAAAGTGACAAATTCAAACCAAAGACAAAAGTAAAAGCATAATCGACTGTCAACAGCAAATAAACTTTCTCCTAAGATCAAAATCGACACTTGCGACAGATCTAAATCCAAGGACGACAGTATGACTATTCTACTCTTTCAATGGAAAACTGTAAATGATGTAACAAACACACAAATAACATCTACAGTCTTTTTGTACAAAGGAGGCGGAATTAAGGCAAAGAAAAGGGGTTTTTAAACAGACACACACTGATCACAGGCTGCAAAATCAGAGACAAAACTGAAAAAATGAAGAAAAGAACCTTAGCTGCACAGGGCTAGGCTGATCGGTGCACCTGTTACATAGAGAAACTGAATTGTAGCACAGGTAGCCCTCTCGGGAACTGCGTTGAAATGTAGAATCTCTTCACTGTGCCTGCGCTGGGGCAGAAACGAGACTTCTATCCGGGTTCTGGGTCACGGTTTGCAGTTTAATCTATGGATTTTGGCCAAGTAAAAGCAATCAGTAATGCACAATCAGAGGGTGGATTTAAAGGAGGTCTAAGAGCTATCACAAAGGGTAATCAGATCATTTGTGAAGCAGTTGTTCAAATCATAAACAAATCCAGTGAATGGATTGAAGTAGCAGGTGTCTACTTTGCATTTGATAATGGCAAATGCAGTTCGATTGCTACTTCTGTGTTTATGAAACAAACAACAAGAGAAACACAAACAAACTAACTAGACACGATCCCCAGCGGAGTCACCATTTTGTTAACGGGAAAAGTGTCTACTCAGAACACCCCTATCCCACTAAGGTGTGACAGTACCTTAGAAACAAACAAGGAAAACTACTTTCGTATTCTTCTTTATGAACTATAAACGAAGAGGAATAGGATGAACCAACCTGTGTCTTGCGTTAGTCCTTTGATCCAATCTCTCTCCTCTTTGACAGCTTTCAGCTACCTGCTCCCTTACTTGCCCAGCTTCACCAAGTTCCTGCAAGATCACAGAAGAGGAAAACTACACAAAGACATGGATTTACATTCATAAACAGCTTAGGATCAGATTTAAGCTAAACATGCAAATATAACAAAACATCATTGATACACAAGCATGTAGGAGAAACTCAAATAGTTTTATTGATATAACAAGAAGGTCCAGGAGGAGTTACAACCGATGATTCCTGATCCAGCATCAACCCCCCAGCAAAGGAATCCCCTCTTCACCTCCAACAAAGCATAAATCACCCAATACACTGATCTCTATCTCAAAACCAACAACAATTCTCTGCAATGTACAAAATTCCAGCCTCTGGATCTCTGGGATGAGGGATCCATATATAGATGTATGCAAAGAGGATGAGTCAGCTTATGATTTGACTAGTGGCTTCTTTTTGTTAGTTCTTGCTTCCACTTGGAGACTGAGAGCCTCTTACTCATCCTTGGTCAAACTCAGTGAGGCAAGTGTCATTGGGGAAGATTCTGGAAGCTTCCATTAACTGTCCTCCTCGCGGAATGACACTGCCATTTGTCATTTCCCACTCAGCGCACCCTGGTAGTGCATTTAGGTGCGTTGCAATGCACCTAGCTAGTATACTAGGGTGCTATGCAACACAGCTAGCTAGTGGAGCAGTTGAAATGATCCTGATTTGACTGATTCTGAGCAGTTTCTGGTGGAGAACTTCTGGGAGAAGATATAATTGGTTGACCTTGTTCCTCTAGGGGTAGGAACAACACTTTTAGGGACTTAGGATCCCTTGGTTTATGGACATTTCATGCTTAGAGCTGTAAGGCACAAAAATGTCTATAACACCGACACCTTCACTCCCTTCACCCACACCCCGCGCCCCTGCCCTCTTAACCCCATCAATGCCACCCTCATCTCTTACCATCAACCCCCCAGAGCCCTCACCTCCCCTGGCCCGCTCCCTCGCCCATCCCTCCCTCACACCCCTCTCTCACCTCCCCGCGCCCCACTAGGCGCCCTCACCCTCCCTTAGCCCCATCGATGCCTTACCCATCCCGCCCCCCGAACCGCCTCACCACAACCCCCAGCACCCACCTCCACCCCCCTGGGTGCCCAATGGCACCCCACGTCCCCCACCCCTGGGTGCGACCCACCCTCCCATCTTCTCCCCTCCCCCTCTCGCCCAGGCGCCCCCCGCCCCTCCACACCACACCTGCCCCCCCCGGGTGCACTGCGCCTCGCCCCACCCGACCTCCCCTCCCTCCCGAGCCCCCCACCGTGCCCTACCCGACCCCCCTCCTAGCCCGGGCGCTCCCTGCCCGAGCGCGCCCCTCCCCACCCCACCTCCCCTCCGGGCATTACGCCACGCCCCATCCCACCCCACCTCCCCCTCGGGCACTGCGTCGCGCCCCATCCCACCCCACCTCCCCCCCAGGCGCCACACCGCCCCTCGTCCCACCCTCCCTACCCCTTACCCGGGCCACCCCCACCACACCCTCCCTCCCCTGGCTGCGCCCACCTCCCTCCCTCGACCCCGCCACGCCCACCCTACCTCGGCCCCGCCACTCGGGCCACACGCACCCCTACCCCACAGGCGGCAGGGCGATTCCAGGAATCGCCCTGCCGCCTGCCAGGGGGGGCGCGGGCAGCCCGGGTGGCACCGACCGAAGCAGCACCACCCGGGCCGCCCACGCCCCTTCTCGGCAGGCAGCAAGGCAATTCCAGGAATCGCCTTGCCGCCTGTCGGGCGGGGGCGCAGCCGAGGCCGGTGCCACCTGGGCCGTCCGCGCCCCCGCTCGACAGGCGGTAGGGCAATTCCGGGAATTTCCCTACTACCTGCCAGGCGCGGGCGTGGGCGGCCCAGGTGGTAGGGCCGAGGGAGGTGGGCAGGGTGCACTCGAGGGAGGGGGGTTGGGGCCGGGGACGCCCGGGGGATGGGGGCTCCTAGGCGAGGGGAGGTGGGGTGGGGCGCCCCAGGGGAGGAGGGGGGCAGGTGCCGGGAGGGTTGGGAGGGCGCCCTGGCGGGGGTTGGGCCGCGAGGGAGTGGGAGGGTGCACCCAGGCGGGGGTGGGGGGTGGGTGAGGGCGCCCGGGCAGGGGGTGAGAGGGTTGGGGCACGGGTGATGGGAGGGCGCGCCCAGGTGGGGGGTGGGTGAGGGCACTGGGCAAGGGGGCGCCTCGAGGGGGGGGGTTGGGAGGGTTGGGGCGCGAGGGGTGGTAGGGTGCCCAGGTGGGGTTGGGTTAGGGCGCCCAGGCGAGGGGATGGCTGAGGGCGTGGGGTGTGGGAAGGCGCGCGCCCGGGGGGTGTGGTGGGTGGGGGCACCCGGGCGGGGTGGGCGGGAGGGTTGGGGCGGGGTGGTGCGTAGGGGCGCCCGGGTGGGGGATGGGGTGGGTTGGGGCGGAGGGGGTCGGTGGGGACACCTGCCCGGGACGGGAGGGTGGGAACCGTGGAGGGGGGCCGCCCGTGGGTGGGTGGAGTGGAGTTTGGCAAGCACCTAGGGGGTTGGGCGGAGAGGAGGAGGGCGCTCGTGGGTGGAGTGGAGTGTGGCAAGCACCCGGGGGTTGGGCAGAGAGGGGGAGGGTGCTCGTGGGTGAGGGGGAATGGCGGCGGGGGCGCCCGGGGCTGGTGGATGGTGGAGAGCACCAGTGGGGGCGGTGGAGTGCCATTACATATATTTTTTTTTGTACTTATTAAAAAAAATAGAAATTTCATATATATATATATATATATATATATATATATATATATATAGTTAATTTTGGAATGTTTTATTCATGATTTACTTTTTTTACACTAGAATGTTAATGCATGCCCTTTTAGAATGTGAGGGGTGGTGGGTGGGGTGATTGTTGATCATACAAATAAAGAATTTATGATATATTTTTGTTGTTAATTTAAGTTAATGTGTTTTTATTATTTACTGATTTATGTGTTTCTATTTTTCAGGAAAATGGCATCAAAGAAAATTTCAGTGAATCTTTCTGGACCAAAGACTCTTAAAGGTGCATCTTCAAAAAACATTGGTGAACGAACTCCACCTGAGCTCATGACTACAAATCTTTCAAGTGCCCCAAGTGATAAGAAGATGATTTCAGACTGGAAGAATTCGAAAGAGGAGAAAGTTCCATCAAGAATATGGTATGTGAAAGAAAGAGAAAGCACAAATGTGAATACATATCTATATATTGATATACTGAATAATACTGGAATTTTTGAGGTGATGGGAAGAGTCATAGATATGTGTTCGGTACCGGACACTGAAGTTGTTTACATACTTACAAAATCTCCCAAGTCACATGAAAGGATTAAATACCGACTATCATATTCATTGTATGACACGAGAGAGGTGTCTACAAAGTTGTGTAAACAAATTGTAAATGAGATGACACAAAACATCATAAGTATTGTTATTTATATTTGTATTTTGTGTTCTTGAAAGCATCTCGCTATATTTTTTAACTTTGTTTTTTATTGACATATGATATTTTGTTTGGCAGAATTTTGTTGAAAGTTGTTCAATTAGGTTGGGAGGCATTCATTTCATAGAGCATGATATCATGAAAGTTGTCAGCAGTTTTTACTCATTGTCAGAAGAAGATATGGAAAATAAGCAAAATTTAGTAATTGATAATGCTACAAAACTACATCCAAAGAATATAAAAAAAGGCCTCTGGTGGATAAATCTAGCAAGGGTAAACAAGTTACTTTTGAGAATGATGAAGTTGAAATTGACAATGAAGCATATGTTGCCATTACTGAAGATGACATTGGAATTGAGAAGAGCCATAAAAAACAAAAAGTAACAACGCCCAAGAATAAATATGTTGGGAATGTTATGACCAAGAAAATTAAAGTTGAAGATTTTGAAGCAGTCATTACCAGTAGTAAAGAACCTAGTGAAACTTCAAAAGAAAGCAGAGAAATCATTACACCAGGAGCTGATTTAGAGGATGGCATTATCAAAACAAAACAAAATGTCATTTGAGAGAATTTGACAAAGAGAAACTTAATTGATGGTGGTCGCACACTTCAGCTTAATGTCAGGAAAACCTATAAAGCAAGTGAAGGACAATGTCAATATCAAGTTAGAAAGCCACATCATCTGCATGTTCACAACTTGAAGACATTGAAGAGGTACAATCCATATGCTCATGTGGTTAGTTGTGTGCTTCTTGTTGATCCACTTCAAGTTCCCAACAAAGAAGCATTTAATAAGTCAAAATGTTTTGAATACAATTATTATGTGCTTGGGGGGAACCATTCTGTAGAAGCTCAAAGACAATTGATGGAGGAATATCCTAATAACCCACATTTTGAAACAATGAAATGTATAATTTACACTGGTTTATCAGATACAGAAGCAAAGTTAGTGGCATGGGATCATAATTCAGATAATGAATATAGGATGTCTATGACTTTCATCCAAAGGGTTAGATTTATTCATAGTGAATTTGAAGAAAAATGTGGTGGGGATAGGATAAATGTTACTGCAGATTTCCGAAAGGAATGTTGTATGGAAATAGAATATCAAATTGAAGAGAAAACCAATTCAAAAGGTGGAAAAGGCAACAAAAATAGTGATTTATTCAGAGGTGTTGATAACATTTTCCAATTGGCATTTAGAACTGGAGATGTTTGGAGGTTGATTGATGATATTTTTAGCATGTGGTAAGACATTCCCATTAAAAACCAGAAGGTCAAAAAGTCTAAGCCATTGATATGTGGAAACAGTAAATTAGCTCTTGAAATGAAGCAACTTCCAGACGATATGACTATCACACCTTGGAGGGCGATGCAAGGAGTGAAAGATGAAAAAATTGTCAAAACAATATTATCTTGTGTGAGGTCAGGGGAATTATCATTGGAGGAAATTCTGAAGAATTTCAAAAGTAAGTTTGTTGAAATATTTTTATTTATTTCTAGATTATAATTATATTTTAAATAAAACATGTTGTTCTTGGTAGTATTTGTTATACATATCATTATATTAACTTTTTGTTACTTTATCTATGCAGTCACAAAGTTTATATGAAAATTCAAGAACAAATGGTTAGATTGTTGAATGAAGATAGTTGGGATGATGTTGTACGTAACTATCCAGATTCAAGTTCTACATCAACATTAAAAGCTTTTTATCTTGCATTTAAAAAGGTATCTTGATTTATACATTCATTTTTATTCACCTGTGTACTATTTTTAATTTATAATTTACACATATATTTGTTTATTTTATAAAATATGAGGAAGGATGATAATGGAGCGCCAGATAGTTTCAAAACCTTTATCGAAAAATAAAGATTGAAAGACTGAGGAAGGAACATATTAAGAATGTTCAACTTGATCCAACTCTTAATCATATCATTTGGAATGGGCTAGACACTATTCAATATCAAGTAATACAAGGCAACTGTGAAGACATTGCTAAACTCATACCTAAAAGGGATTATGCCCTAGTCATTGCAAATATTCCCCATGGTTTCAATATTCCAAACATTGACTATGATAGTGACCCTTATACTTATCAAGCTCTTAGTAAAGTGGTTACGGGATTTGTAGAAGTCACGTCATCACCATTATGAAGATTTGTGACATTTTATTCAGACACACAATTGGCAATGATATTGTCAAGCTTCAAGGGGAAAACAAATTCAAGGATGCAACTTACAATGTAAGACGTTTAAAATGTATATTTGATTAATGTTGAAAAATTTATTTATGTACAAGTTAATTGAACTTTTACTATTTCATGTTACAGGAAAAAGTCAAATCTTCTTGACAATGAAGATCAACAATTTAAAAATGATTGTGAGTTCATTCATATTGATAGTTGGGCAAAATATGATAGCCATATGTCTATGATTTTTAATCGGGTAGAGGAAAAGAGTCATAGCCAAATACTGACTTATGATGCTATTGTGAGAAAACTAACATATGAAGACAAAGAAGCAAAAGGAGAGATAGTTAACATTTATCAAAAACCACAATTATTGATTAACTATCTTATAGACATTTGTTCAAATGAAGGAGATTGGTTTCTGGATTTATTTTCTGGCTCAGGTAAGTTTTATTATATGGAATTGAATTTCAATATGTTATTTTTTTAATTAATATGTCATTATACTAATTTAGTTCATTATTTTTTTTGTGCTTGATAATTAGGTACAACACTAGCATGTTTCCTTCAAAAAGGAAGAAATTGCATTGCAATTGAAAAAGATCTAGTACAGTGCAATTTTATTCAGCAAAGAATTAATGCTCTTCAATTTCTTCCAGATGCAATGCAAGAAATTGGGTTGAAGAAAGGGGACTTTAGTGAATCACGTGTGGCAAAAAAGGCAAAGGAACCCCAACCACCATTACATGGAATGTTTGGAAAGACATACATTGGGAGATTCGCTGACATCAAAGACCCATTAGAAGAGGAAAATGAGCAAAAGGAAACAGAAAATATTGTGGAAGAAGACAATGATGAAACTCTAGAGGACGAAGAGTTTGGATTACGTGACATTGTTAATTAAACTTAAGTTATGCTTGTAAGTCAAGCTTTGCAATGTTTTGACTTTGACATTTTATGAGAAGAATAAACACTCAATTAGGGTTGTTATACATTTAATATTTGTAATATGTGATTTTCACATTTATTTTTAAGTTAATCATTATTTTTTGAAAAAAAGTGATTATTATTATTTTTTTGACATGAAATTCATAAAAAAAAAGCTATTATTTAACCATTTTTAGTTAAAATTATCGTATAAAAATTGTGATTTTTGACATGTCAATTCTAGCAAAAATTATCAGAACATGTAGTTTTTTAGTTATATTTATGTTAAAAATGGTATTTTTATGTCCATTGTTAAAAGATATTGTTTTTTAGAAACAATTATTTCAAGTGGATTGAAAATTAATTAAGGATGTATAAATATGTAAAATATCGAAAATTCTAAATATCGACTTTCTAATTTAAAAATGCAAAACAATAAAAAACCTCACTAAAAAAAAAAATTTAAATAAAAAACAAGAAAATGTAAAGAAAATGATCACTTCAAAAATTATCAAATTTACAAAATAATTATTTACATTTTATACATTAAAAAATTTAAAGCCAAAAAACAGGCCTTTTAAAAAAAGGGTGTGATGCAAAATACCCACTTTTTTAAATCAGCATGAAAATCACCCATTCTAAAATGTAATGTACATAAAAAAAATTAAAGTGCCAAAAACTATGCTCTAAAAAAAACATGTGCGTTCTGCATCACCCCTTTTCAAAATCAGGTCACTTTTTGCTATCTCTACGAAATGGGTAACAGTATCAGTTACCGTTTCAAATTTTACATTGTTGATTTATGTTCATCTTTAACAACATGATTATAATCGAAATGAACATTCGAATATCAAAACTAGTAATACCTTTCCTTGTCGTCTCTAGTGTAAGTATGGCGAGGGGAGCTTTCCTTAACTCTTTCCCTACAATGGAGACTGCCATGGGATGATGGGGATGTGTTCCTATCATTCTCTTTCCTTGACGATTTCGACGATGTCTTGGAAGAATTTGACACCTTCGAGCATTCTTTGTCGGTGTATCTCAAGCCTGCAAATTGAGGTCTCTACACAACCTCCAATTGTTGAGTTATGCCTTGGTTATTAACACCAAGTTCTTTTCCTCCTCATGCCTCATCCTGGTAAGAAGCCTCATTTTTTTCCCTGTAATTGGGATCTCAAAATCTGCGACATAAATCATACTATGTGAAGATGAAATCGAAAGGAAATCAACATCTTTTACCTCCTCTGTCAATTTGGAAAGAACTGATGAGGGCTTCTCATCATCTATTGTTGGTGGTTCGCTAGCTATCTCGGTGCATTCCCCAACTTCCTTTCTGACATACCCAAGTCCTATCTAATGGGGTAATTCCTCTACTTTTATGGGGTTGATAATGCCTTGGCCATTAATGCCCAAGCCTTTTCGTTCATACCCCATTTTCTTTAACAGTTTGGAGCCAATTCCTGTGGTATGATTTTCAAAAATAGCGAAATCATCATCAGGAAACATATATGAAGATGGAGAACTACTTTTTACCTCACATGGGTCACACTGCAGCTTTTCCAAGGTCCCATCCTTAGCTTACAATTGTTGTAGAAAACTTTGTTTTTCCTCTTTCTCTTCATGTAGGCACATCTTCAATTTGACGTTCTCTGTTTGAAGACTTTGGTTGTTGTGCTTCAGTTCTTACAGGGCCTCTTTCGTGGCTTGCAACTAAAGCTACAATCACTCCTTTTCCCCTGTCTCTTTCTGCCGAGTTTCATACATTATTTCCACCCTTTTGGAAATTTTGAGAATGGTCTCCTACATCGCTTTTTCATCCTCTGTTGCTACACGTTCCATTTTTAACGCTACAACTCAAATCCACACAAAGACTGCTCCGATACCACTTGATCCAGGTCCAGGTGTGACGAAGGACCCTTCCAAGACCTTTTACTTTCGTGATATGTTAAATTGCATTTTTACGAGAACATGAATGAATAAATCTGCATGTTGTAACGAAGAGGAACATGATAATCATCAACACATGAAAACATAAGTCATTGATAATGGAGTTCGTCCAGGAGGGACTACGTCTGCAGGCCTCGGTGTCAAGATGGTGTATGTCATTGCATTAAGTGTTGTCAATAGTGATGGTGTACATAAGAGGTGATGTCGCTATCATATAAGGAAAATTCTCTCACGCAAGAGTGGCTCCAACAGATGTTCCACTACAGAAACTCTCAGTCAAAAGGACTCTTATCAGTATGACACAAACTCATACATGATGAGCATCCTGCCAACATGGCATAAAAGGAATCTCAATGCAAACATTCATGGCGACACATGAGTATCCCATCAACATACAACAAAGGGATCTAAAACACGACATGACGAATCATGAGAACAAGTACATCCCACAATTGATTTTGCATCACATCAAGCAGGAATCATGAAAAGAAATAAGAAAACAAGATCCCACATCAAACCTCAAATAGGGATTTGTGCATCACAATGCATAGAAAAAGAAGTACATGAACACACTGCATATACCTCACATCCTGGGGCCATCCGAGGAAGAGGATTTCAAACTGCTAAAGCTGACTGTACCATCGATCTCGCTGCATCAAATCTCATGGAAATGGTTGCTCGCACATGAATGCTGACACCTGCACTCCACTTAGAAAAGTGGCCAAAAAATGAAATGAGCAAATAGAAAATCTAAACACACCATTAGATTTGTGGCGTCGAATAGTGCAAAATCGACTGTCAAATTTCTGAATTCTGAGAAAATGAAAATCTAGGGCCCAAGGAATCTTTTAGATTCCCCGTAGATTCCTCAAAGATTCCCTCCTTTGGGTCTTCTACAAATCGGCTGCTCATATCGAGAAAGTAACTATGCCATCGGGTTCGTGTTGCCAAGAGGTGTAAGATCGACATAAAGTTTGTCCAATTTGGACACTGCAAAAATTTCAGCCTCTTGGAAATTCGCTCAATCATGGTTCCACCTGCAATAAATTAAGTAAAAAATAATGTTGTCTCAATTTCCCTGCCCACTCCTAGTTCCTCCATGCTGCCCCCACGCACTGTGCAAATGAGGTTTTATATAATTTCTCTGGCATATTTTCCGAGTTGGTTGTGGCATGATGGTAAGTGGGCAATTTGTTGAGGAGGGGTCGGATGGTCAAACCCCACCCCTCCCATTTTAATATATTATGTTTTTTTTATTCAACAACGGTATGTGGGTTTGGGGGTCGGGTCTGCATTGGGCGGCCCACCCCATACCTTTCGTAACCCAAAACTAGCGTGTGAACTGGCTGAGGTACCGTATATGGGAGGCGCATGTTTTCGAGAGTATGGTGTACCATGAGTTATGTAGGAGGTGACATGGGTCAACATGGGGTCATTGCATTAATTGGTGTGAGGTTGGTGAGGGTGCTCGGGAGGCGGGTTGGCCAAACCAGCGAGGCGGGTTCGAGCCCCGCCACCCTTGGCTTATGGTTACGTTTTATGTTTGGTGTGGGTTGGGTCCACCAAAGGTGGCCCATGCCCACCCCATATATATAAATGATATGTAGTTTTTGGGGTGTGGTTGGACCGGAGGGGTCATGGCTGTCAGTTCTTCTAATTATTAATTAATTTTTTTATATGGTTTTGGGGGTGGCAGGGGTGGTGGCTCGCCACCACATTCCTATATATATATATATATATATATATATATATATATATATATATATATATATATATATATATATATATATATATATATATATATAAAAAATGGGTTATTTTTAATATTTTGTCTAACATAAGGGATATTAGACAAATTAAAGAGGCCACAATTTCATCCACTTTCGGGAGCTAAGTTTCTTGCCTCGGGGTCGGTCAAATTGTAGGACACTTAAACCTGGCCCACATCCCAACTTTGACCAAAACTTTGACTGGCTCGTTCTCTATTAAAGATGGGTCATTTTTAAAAAAATTTCTAACATAAGGGATATTAGAAAAATTAAAGAGGCCACAATTTCGTCCGCTTTAGGGAGCTAAGTTTCTTGCCTCGGGGTCTGTCAAATTGTAGGACACTTAAACCTAGCCCACATCCCAACTTTGACCAAAACTTTGACTGGCTTGTTCTCCCTCACACAAGCTCGGATTGATGAACCGTTTGCATTGTCGCGATCAAGACAACGAGGTCTATGCTTTGGTCTTGGTTCAAAAGCATTCTAATAACTTTGATTTTCGAGCTTTCATAAGCCTCTTTGTCCTATATGTGTCCCTGGAGCCATCTGGATCAGGCAATGAGGATCATCAACTAAGGCACGAGGGGAAATAGTAGTGTCACTAATGGACTGACACTAGGGACAATGGGCAAAATGGGATTGAGGGACAAACATATGACTTCCCTTGTGATAGCATAAAGTGCATGGTTGACCTAGCAGTGAATGACTAGACTCTGGAGGGGATGGTGGGAAGTATGACTAAAGGCTAGAATGGGAAGCACGAGATGAATGGTATGAAAATATGGATGGAATACTATGAGATGATATAATGGGATGAGAAATAGACTCCATGGATGCAAAGGTGACTCATTGTGGATGCTCTGAACAAGGTTGACTTGATGACGCTACCACACAAAATAGGTCTGGTGGGGACCATGAAAACATGAGAAAATGATGGTTTCTCATGATAAAAATCAACACATCAGACGACAAGTGCCAAGGGAAGGTGTTCCTCAAAGTACAAGTGTGGCTTATGAAGACATTCGATTTTGAGAGGCGACGAAGTGACCCTCCTTGGAAAAATGGTTTCCTACCGAAGTGTCAAATCATCAAAAACTAAGAGAGACCCATTATAGTACTCGATGAGAGTGCTCCAATGGTGCTTACGGTTTATCAAAATGAGCTACGGTTTGGACACAATGGGAGATAGAAAAATTGTGGGTTTTTCTCTAATGTTTTCCCTCCAATTTGAATTCATTTGCTAAGTGAGATGTGGTGAATTTGGAGAGGATGAAAAAGCACTAAATATTGTGGAGACCGTAGTGGACAAATTAACTGTCAGAATCAGGATCTATGAATTTCAGGTAGGTGGCCTTACTCATCTATTCAGTTTCAGTGGTTTATTTCCTAATTTTTGTACCCCACAGCTCCTTGGGAAACCCTTGCTCCTCTTCTCAGTGGAATCACACTTTTTGGACCTGGAACTGCAATTTGGCTCATAAGAAAGAGGTGAAAACATGTGATCTCATAGTTTCTAAGCAGAAAACTATGATTTGGAGCTAATAAGGAGGGTGGTATGTTGGCCTGGTGGGGGTTGTAGGTTGATCAGTCAAGGCCAGTGTTTTATTCTCTGAATTGACAAAACATGTGGTGTTTTGCAGATATGGCAGAGTTGAAAATAAACTGGCACAAGTGAGATTTGGATACCCTTTGATATGAGATTCAGAGGGATCAGGGGGTTCGAGGAGAGTTAGCTTGCTACGGGGTTCTCAAGTTGGTAGAGAACCCATTGATGAGGGCAGGTGAGCACTTGTTATCGAGGATCGTGAGATATTTGGATCCAGGCCAAGAAATCTTTGTGGTGCAGGGACATAGGACCGAGTTCACTTTACATGATATTTAATTTTTAACTAGACTCCATCCCCTAAGGGTGGTGGGCAATATACATCTGGTGTTGCCTCATGGGAGGAACATTACAAAGTTTCTGGAGCGTCATTGTCCATGGGGTGTTCTTGTGAAGGGCATGACCATCCCAATCGATGATCTAGATAGGCTAGAGACACGGGATATGTCCATAGCAGTGCTACGGGTCCTGGACAGCCAGGCGTTCCACCACATCACTGGTCAGCAGATGATTCTTATTGAGAGTTTATTGGAAGGGACCTACTATGGGCGGGCCCAAATGATGTTTTCATATATGAAATGACAGCTCAGTCTATGTAAGAGATAGGTGAACCATGACTATGCATTTGGTAAAGTGCTATGTGCCTTCTTCTTTGAGAAGATACCCACCATTCGATATCATGTACAGATCCGAGATGAGAGCCCATAGGAGCCTGGCATGCATCACTGGGGGTAGCTATTGTAGAGAGGGGGGTGAGGGGGAGTCGAGTGTGTGTTCTGACCTGAATTTTTCACACACTGGGATCATATGCCCCTTTACATAGATGATTATCCTTATAGAAGGATGAACTACCACGGTGATCCTGGCCTACCACTTCCACATGACGAACATGGGGACCAGATGATAAGTGTTAAGTTCCTATTTTTATGGTGCATTTCATATTTTTATCACATATATGTGATACTAAGTGTAAAATATGTGGTATGAAGATATAGCACTAGTAAAACAGGCATGATATGTAGGCTGAACCATAGCACTAAGGGCTGCAGATCATGGAACATCATTATCACACCAAGGTCCAGACAACAGTGCTCTACTCGTTGACCTATGTCGTAGATGTGATCTACTCCTGACCGAAGTTTCTGAGTGCACGTGGAATGAGTTAGACAATCGGTACACGGATGCGTGTATAGGTCTTCCCTGAGAGTGGTGATGGATCATGCAGTGCATGGCGATGGCTGGTTGGGCAGTACATGATCTACGTACAGGTGGAGTAGAGCCTTTGGCACAGGATCTGCCAGACAATGACTAGGGACGGGGATATGTGGGTCCCTTTTGTTTTGATTTTTGTAACATGCTATGGGCATGTCAAATGTCTTTAGAGCTATGGGCTCCAAACACTTATATGTTTTATGTGATACATAATATGATTATGCATCTTTTATATGACGATGATGGTTCGCCATGTGTTGTGTTTATGGTTGTGTTTTGTGGTATAAATGTGATATATGCCAATATAGAATGTTATTTTGGGCTCTAGGAACATGACTGAAAGTGATGGTTTCAAATTCACGTACCAAAAGCTTAACTCGTAGATATTTTCTAAATAGGACTTAGTTATGCACATGATACACACCATTAAATTTCATGACAAGAAGCAAGGAATCTAAAAAAACATAATGATGGAGGATGTGTTGATCAAGGGAATCGACTAACAAACCTATCACTGCATCATATTCAAATTGGTTATTGGTGGAAGATTCAATGCACACATCATTTGAATGGACTAACGTATTCAAGGGGGTGAAAATGGCCCAGGCTGCCAAGGCTAGATTCCTGTAGAAGTGACTCGCACCGTCAGCATAACCGATATACGGTGTAGATGATAGATCCATCTGAAAGGTGAAAAAGACAATAGATGAGATGATGCAACCTACCTAACTGCATGACAGGAATAAAGACTCACAAATCAATGGGATATGCTATGAGAGAAATTTCTTGAGGTGGAGTGCATTGGGAGGATTATGAAGGAGGTGGCCTTCGAACTCCTCCAGAAGAGATGCCCCCTTGTCTAAGTACAAGGGTAATCAGGGGTAGACTTAGCTTCTAAGATGTCCTTATCAAAATGAAAGATGGGTGGATGGAAGGAACACTGAGTACATGATGCAGCGGTGGTACCTAGTGCATCATCATGAGAAAGACGGTTCACATGCGCATCATCTAAAACAGTAGACAACAAGCTAGTAGATGGAAAATCTACCAATGTTGAGACATAGGTTTCCGACAAAGGAGGTTCGATAGAAATGCACGCAGAAACCTCATAGAGGTCTTCCTATGAGGAAATCAAGGATGATGATAGGTAAAGGATATGGACTGTGGAGTCTGCCATCTCAACATTGGGGGGAGGGATCATGATGGTGGGACCAAAGTTCCCCTATTCTGGTCTACTAGTGGTACTAGAACCCATAGGTAGAGGAGTAGGTGATCCACTACAAGTGGCCTCATACTCACAAAAGAAATCACGAAATTCATCGAGACAAGGGAAACAATGGGAATAGTGACCATAATGATTGTGCAAGGTAGAAGGGTGATTTGTGCACAACATTTTGAGTTTCTTGGTTGGTCCCGGTAAGGTAACTTGGACCTCAGGTATACATAACTCAGGGAACATTTCATGAACCAAAGTTTTGGGACGAGGAAGCTCAAGATAGTTATTGGTGGCATGCCCAATAACATCACATAAAGCACATGAAGGTGTCGACTTTGGAGGCCTAGGAGCTGAAGGTGCTTGGGGAGCCTTGTCCTTAAGTTCTTTCCTCTTGGATTTCCCCTCGTGTCCGTATGCTTTCGCAACAGTAGTAGGTTCCTATTGAGGTTGTATTGGAACTGAAGCAATGACAGGGGTCGTAGGGATTGTTTGAACCAGGGTCAAAGCATGATATGGTCTGAGCTAACCAGGCAGAGTGTTCACTGGGGGATCAATGTACCAGACTAGGATCCCCAAAGTCATAGTAGGGAGAGTCAATGAAGCCATGACAGGGACAGAAAAGATTCTAGGAGGAAGAAATAAAAAAAGTATCTATTCTACAAGGTAATGTCCCAACAAAATAGCTCCGGGATGGTTGAGACCTAGCAGAATAGTTCCTGGTGGGAACAGAGGGGAGGTCCTGGGGGGGTGGATCCAAATGGCTCGACTAAGATGGTAACAATAGGGTGTTGAGGATTTGGTTATTGATCAAATGTACTAGACTGCTTTTGAGAAACCTGTGATGCTTGTAACATGCAAACACTTAAAGAGCTAGGCTCAGAGATGAGAGGGGGAGGACCAGGGAAAGCACCCAAAAATGAGGAGTCTTTGTAGACTCCAGGTGAAACACTGGTGAGAGGGGTGGCGGACTACATGTCGTACATCGATGAGATAATGGACTTGGGGGAGGTCAAGGATGACGGTTTGTAGTATGTCAACTAATTGATAGTGACGATCTTCCCTTCATGGGGGAAGCACATCTTGCAAAAAACAGCAGACGTGATTGCTGACATGGAATAATTGTAACTATGACCCAAGAGAATGTTGTAATCTAGAGTGGCATCGATAACCTCAATGTCTACATGAACAGTCTTTCCTGCGAGAGTCACTAGACAATTGCAATACATGCCAAGGGGCTGGGAGGATTGAACATCCCAAGCATGCAAAGTGATGGTGGATGGGTAGAGCTCAGGTGACTTGAGTTGCTTCCAAATAGTAGTGGACACCACGCAGGTGGATGTGCCTTCATCGATAATGCATTAGGAGATGATGGAATTACGGACTCTGAATAGTATCTGAAAAGAAATGGATGGCGGTAATGGAGGATGTTTTGATGTATCAACAGGAAAGAAAATCAAATGATCATCTGAAGGATCTATCATGTCGAAAGTAGTTAGTAGAGCCTTCTTTTTAGATGGGCATGACTAGAGTATCTCCAGTGTCAACATGGCAGTAGGTGATTGTGCCAAGTCATCTACTATATTGTATGTATGGGTAGCTCAGTTAGAAGCCGTGTTACGGCGTAATGGTCCCTTTACAATCTTAGGAATTGACTCAACTTTAGGTTGAGGAATATGTAGCAGACCATTTGGTGTCATAAGAGGCTCAGTAGATGCTTTGGTTTTGGACTCAGTGGCGGATGAAGTTGGTGGCTTGTTATATTGACACGATCGAGTTTGCAAGCTGATATTAGAGTTATTGACCTCATCAGAATTCATCATGAGGATATGATAGTCAGTAGGACCATAAGGTTGGGGAGGGTGGGCTGCTTGACCTTGCTAAGATTGAGCAGCAACAAATCCTTGCTGAGGGAAAGGATTTGTGAGCATGACCGGTTGAGATGGCATAGGATTTTGAGGTGGTTGTTGCATGGGCAGTTAACCTCTTGAAGCTGCTTGGGCTTCCCACATTTGGCACATCTAGGGTAAGAGGGGACACTCATGAGTATAATGGCCATGTACACCACATCATGTAGAAGGCTTGTTTGTATGAATAGCCTTGTTCTTCTTGGGTTAGTCGCCCTATTACTAGTTGTTGGTGTTAAGCTGGTTCCCCTAGGGTTCATTAGGTTGATTATCTTTGCTACCCTGGTTACCATGTTACCTTTCCCATTATTCTTATTTTTTTTAATTTTGGGGATTGGTCGCAGTCTATTGTGAAAACACCTGACCTTGAGGGGGCGGTGGCTGCTAGGCCTGAGGATGCATGGGAGGTTTCTGCACTAAATAATAAGGGGTTGGAGCGCTCGGTAGTGCACAGGTATAAGATGGTGAAGGAGAAATGGTTTGGTAGACAGGTTGAGCACTAGGTGGCCTTGACATATGTTCATGTGGTTGGGTGAAGGCATAAGAGATTCTTTGTCATAAATACACGTTTCTGGCAAGAGGGGAGTAACTGTTGGAGGAACTGGTGCCCCCAATGGATAGCCATAACTCTCCTGAGTATATGGTGAAGGATGTGAAATAGCTCCAATGATACCATCAATGGCATGAGATGCCCCGAGTGCATTGGCACCACTAGGATGGGGGAGGTCTGGTATAATAGTATAGACATAACCAGATTGAACATAAATCAAGTCATATCTCATAGCAGTCTGGAGAGCCTCTTCCTCTATTTAAGGAAAGTGAGATGCAGCATCTTTGGCAATAGGCACTAAAAGAGTCCTAAGAAACCAATTGAAGTAGTCACGGTCTTCGAAAGGTGGAGCACGACACATGATCCTCCTTCTACACCATTCCTGAACATGATCGGAAACATGGGTGGAAGAAGACTGAAAGAATGCGATCAAGAGCTCTATACCAATGTCGTATCAGAGAGGTAACTGAAAATATGAAAGGAACGCTTTAGAAAGCATCGAGAAAGTGGAATGAGAGGTGGAGGGGTGGTCAACATACCACTTCACAGCATCTCTAGTGAGTGTGCATTGGAAAAATCGAAGACGAATGGAATCATCAGTGATGGAATTGGATGAACACCCATATGGAAGGAGTGGATGTGATTAGTGGGGTCCTCTCCAGAATTACCCTCAAACTTTGGAATGTTAGAGGGAAGCTTAGTCAGCATAGCTCACTAATCAGGATCATGGTGGATAGGGTCATTAATCAAATAGGTAAAATCTGGGAGGCTTAACCCAGCGATGAAAGGTAGCATTGGAGCTGCCATAACTGTTCTTGTAATGGGTCCTCTAGATGTGACTACCAGGATAGAACCAGAGCCAACACCAGGTTGGTTTCTCACACCTGCAGTGGGTCCTGACATTATAATGGTATGCAGTGAAGGAGGCTCAGAATCAGATGAGGAATTAGATGAACCAGAAGAAGGTTCAGTATGGGGACTCGAGGGATGATTAACCAGAGCCCTATGGGGAGGAGTAATACATCCAAGTGGAAACTGGGGATGAAGGCCTAATACTCTCCATGATAAACTCCTTAGTGGCGCAATGGTTGTAAGACACAAGTGACACGGAAATGGTGAAGGGAGATAAACAATATGTTTTTGTCTCTATGTGGGAAGATAAATTAATTAAGTCTTGGCTTGGTAGTGTAAACCAAGCGCCCTTTGCTTAAGGTGTGCAAGTGTGTTTATTAATTAAGCCTAGATTGTGTTTGAAAAAAGAAAAAGATTTCTGAAATAAACTGAAATTAAACGAAAATCAAAGGTCAAAAAAGTGACATGTGGCACTCTGTACAATTCTTCTCTACTGAACCAGTATATAATCAAGTCATCATGGGATATTGGGAATAAATCTTGCTTGAAGAATCTAATCTCAGTATGAATTAAGGGGTTGGAAAGAAGACTCATAGGACTACCACAAGACGAAATTTTATACCTCAAAGATTTGAAATTATAGGAATACAACAGTTTCAATATCAAGCTCCAAAAAAGCAAGAAAAAGGTGTGTATTTGTTTTAAATTTTGCACAACTTTTGTTTGAAAAAACAGTTTGAAATAATTCAAAGGGAATATTAAAGCATAGATATAATTGTTTTATTCCAAAATTCCTTGAAACAAAAAAATGGACACACCTAGTAAGCAACCAAAAATCTCTTCTATGACAAATGAAGAAGAGGAAGAAATGAAACATGATATATAAAAATTACGTGACCAAGTGCAACACATTTCGCTCTCGCAAAGAGTAACCAAAAATGAAATGGAAGCTAATATGGATGGATTGAAGAATGGTTTAAAAGAATACATGGAAGGTTTGAAGGATGGGTTAAAAGTAGACATGGAAGGTTTGAAGGAATGTTTGACAAAGTTTCTACAAGAAATGATTCCTAATGGCGAAAAGGCATTCCATGAAACTCATGATGAGGACAAAAGGAATATGAATTATAATTTTAGATACTCCAATGTTGGTTTTAAGAACCACCACATTCCAAAGATATATATAAGGAATTTTGATGGCAAGGATCTGGTAGCATGGATACTACAAATGGAGTAATATTTTGATCTCCGTGATGTGCAACACACAAAAGGTACACATTACATCTTTATATTTAGAAGGAAATAAGTTTGTATGGTATCAATGGCTTTTTCTCATAAACCACTTGCCACTTAGTCAATTTTTATGGAGGAAATGATAGAACATTATGATGATACAAAGAGAAAAACCTTCTTTAGCCAATTGATAAATCTCAAACAAAAGGGTTGAATGGAGGGGCACATTGAGGACTTCCAAAAATTAAATATCAGGGTAATTGATATCCCAAAGAAGCATATGTTTTATGTCTTCATAGGGACTTTGAAAGATGACATCCAACATGAGGTTCACCTTTAGGAACCCGATTCATTAGAGAAGGCATTTAGGGTGGCAAGAAAAGTTGAAAGAAAAATTATAGAAACAAGGAATTCTACCACTCACAACTATAAAGATGGAAATGTTATTTCTCCTAGCCTTCTACAACCTACAAGGTTGATGCCACAAAAATTGGAGGAAAAGGGAGAAAAGGGGCTTTGTTACATTTGTGATAGAAAATACACTAAAGGTCGTAAGTGTGCTGAGAACAAATTATTCTACATATATTGTGAAGAGGGGGAATAAAAGGAACAAGAAACATCAAAAGAGGAGGATATACACTAGGAACAAACCCCATAGAAAAAAGAAATGAATTTGACCATATCTTGCAAAGCATTGGCAAGAATTACCATTCCTAAAACTCTCAAGATAGAAGGATATATTAATAAGAAAAATGTAATAGTGTTGATTGATTCAAGTAGTAACCATAATTTTTTTCATTGTAAGATAGCCAAGGAATTGAATTTCTTCCTATATCTAGCACCAGAGTGTCAAGTGATGGCTGTAAATGGAGGAACTATAAATTTCTCTGTAAATTTCCATAATATCAAGTTAACCATGTGGGAATATGTATTGAATAGTCCATTTATTTCCTTTCCAAATGATGGTATTGATGTTGTACTAGGATTCCAATGGTTACAATCTTTAGGGATGATAGATTTTAATTTTCAAGAACTTTTCTTGAAAAAAATTGTGAAGGAAGGGAAGTGAATTAAGGGGTATTGCAAGGAAACCAGGAAATATAATCATCTCTAATGGCATGACAAATCTTTTGAAGAAATAACGATGGGAAATAATTTCACAATTATGCTCACTAGAGGTTCAAACATCGAAATCAACTATTTCTCGAGATATCCCAAAAGCCTTGGACAATCATTCCAAATTATTTGAGACTCCCAAAGGCCTCCCACCTATTTGTGATCATGATCATGCTATACATTTGATTCCAGGAAGTGTTCCTATAAACATCATACCTTACAAATATCCATATGCCCAAAAGAGTGAAATTGAACGTATGGTTGCAGAAATGCTAGAGATTGGTATAATTCAACCTAGTCAAAGTTCTTTCTTTGCTCCAGTACTATTGGTGCACCAAAAGGATGGATCATGGCATATGTGTCTAGATTATAGGGATATCAATAAGCTCACTATTAAATATAAATTTCTCGTACTTGTCATTTATGAATTGTTGGATGAATTACAAGAAATTTACTTCACCAAGTTGGATCTTCATTCAGGATATCATAAAATTAGAATGAAGACTGAAGACATTCCAAAAACATCTTTCATAATTCATGAGGGTCATTATGAAATTTTTGTTCATGTCTTTTGGCCTTACTAATGCACCTTCGACATTTCAAGGTTTGATGAATTCCATTTTCAAACCATTCCATTTTTTGATGATATACTAATCTACAACAAGTATTGGAAGGATCATGTTCAACATGTTGACAGGGTGCTCGAACATTTGGAAGATAAACAATTATATTGAAAAACCTCCAAATGTTTCTTTGGAGTACATGAGGTGGAATATTTGGGTCATATTCTATCTCATGAGGGTATTAAGCTAGACCCTAAAAAAAAAATCCATTAAGGAATGGAAAATACCCAGAACCAGAAAGAATCTTCGAGGACTTCTCATGTCACAATGTATTATTGCAAGTTTGTTAAGAATTATGGGAGAATAGTAGCAAGTCTAATGAAATTATTTAAGAAAAATACATTTTCTTGAACTCTAGAAGAAACTAAGACCTTTGAACATCCTAAATAAACAATGTGCCAAGCATTGGTCTTAGTTACACTACACTTCACAAAAGCCTTTATTGTGGAATGTGATGCCTCAGGAAGTGGAATTGGTGTTGTTTTAATGCAGGAAGGAAGACCCATTTCTTTTGAAAGTCATCCAATCAAAGGAAAGTATTTACAGAAACCTTTTTATGAGAAGGAAATGTTGGAAATACCACATGCACTAAATCAATGACGACCTTACCTAATGGAAAGTCACTTCCAGGTTAAAACATATCATGAGAGCCTTAAATAATTTTTGTAGAAAAAATTATCTTCAGAAGAGAAACAAAAATGGGTCACAAATATGTTGGGTTATGACTTTGAAATCATCTACAAAAAAAGGAAGAAAAATGTTGTTTGAGATGCACTCTAAAGAAAGGATGAGGATGTGGATGCATTGCTTTGTTCCATTTCTATTTCCCAGTCTCTTTGGATAATAGAAGCAAGTGATGAATGAAAGAATGATGAAGAAGTGTGGACACTCATTCAAAAGTTACAGCAAGATCCCAACACATATAATATATTTAGTTGGGAAAATGATTCATTATGGTACAATTATCACTTATATCTTTGTAAGGATTCTTAAATCAAGAAAAATATTCTTTTGGAATATCACACCTCTCCCTTAGAAGGGCACTCGGGATTTTTAAAAACTTACCACAGGGTCAAGAAGGAGTTTTTTTTGGATGACCATAAATCTAATATTTAGAATTTGTAGCAGAGTGTTTGGTTTGCCGACAAAATAAAGTTGATACAATTAAGACCTCAAGTCTATTGCAACCTTTAGCCATTCCAAGTCAATGTTGGGAGGAGGTATCAATGGATTTTATCACAGGTTTACCCAAGTCTGAAGGAAAGCGTGTCATCATGGTGGTAGTTGATAGACTTACCAAGTATGCACACTTTTGTGCATTATCTCATCCTTTTAAAGCCAATACTATTGCTACTTAATTTATGGAAACAATTCAAAAGCTACATGGAAACCCAAATATTATTGTAAGTGACAGAGATCCCATTTTCACTGGAAATTTTTGGACGAAATTGTTTTCTTGTCTTGGTACTTAATTAGCTCGTATCTCATCTTATCATCGTCAATCTGATGGGAAAACTGAGATAGTGAAAAAATGTTTAGAAGGATATTGACATTGCTTTTTATTTGATAAACAAACAAAATGGGTCAAGTGGATACCTCTAGTTGAATGGTGGTATAACACTTCCTTCCATACTACAACAAAAATGACCCCATTTAAGGCACTTTATGGACATCATCCACCATCCATCACATCATATTTAAGAGAAAATTCTAAGGTTCAAGCAGTGAAAGATCACATCGAGCATCAACAACAAGTTCTCCAACTCTTGAAGGATAACCTCAATCTGGCACAAAATCAATTGAAACGACAAGTATATCAGCATCAAAGTGAAAGAATATTTTATGTAGACAACTAGGTATTTTTATGGCTACAACCATACAAACAAATGTCCCTCAAGTAAGATAAGAAGGATAATAGATTATCACCCAAGTACTATGGTCCTTATAAGGTGTTGCAAAATATTGGTACTATGGCATACAAATTGGAGTTTTTTGCATCTTCCTGAGTACACCCATTTTTCCATGTTTCAAGCTTAAAGAAGGTTATCTGTGACAAACTCCTTATTCAAACAATGTTTCCAAAACTTGACGAAGAAGGAAAAATCATATTTGAGCCTGAAGAAGTCACGGAAAAAAGAACTTGACAACTACGAAATTGATTAATTTTAGAGTATCTCATTAAGTGGAAGAACTTACCCACTAAAGATTCCACATGGGAGGATGAAAATTTTATACAAAAGCATCTGGAACTACTCAAGCATTGAGGATAACACTTTTTTGAAGGAGATGGGCATGTTAGATCCCTATAATACTAATGTATTCCTCTTATTATTATTGTTAGTCTAGCCCCTATTTTTATTGTTGTTCCCATGTATTCCCAATGTTGTTACTGTTATGCCCTTACATTATTATTGTTATGTAGGCTTTGATTATATTGTGACCCCTTAGACTCCTATATATACCAAGGAGGTCGTATCATTTGTATTATCCAAGAATTTTTCATTTTATGTAATGTAAAGGAGGTTTCCACCTCAAAGAGGTTATTTCTCAAGTCGTTCATCTATCTTTTCTTCTATTTTGTGAGTTGGTTTCATAACAGGAGCCTATCTAAGAACCTATATTAGCTTTTATATCCTTTCCTAACCTATAGTCAAGAAGAACAAGTGGTGTCATCTCTAAAATAGTATCATTATTTGAAGCATCTACATAGAGAGACTTGCTTGAAGCAAGCCTTGAGAACCTTATAGGTTTATTATACAACAATATTTTGAAACTAGAAATCCCTAACCAAAGGGAAAATTGCCTAATAATCATAGAACATTGTAGAATGCTAAAAGGTTATCTTGTAGATCACCTTGAAACATATCTTGGTTTGCTTATTTCATCTTGAGAAGTTTGTGAAGTTGCAATACCTTTAAAGGTAGACTATGGCCTTGCCATCTTTGGATTTTTCACTTTTGAAAGCAGAAAGAAGACCATGACATTAATGAAGAAGTAGTACATTATATTGTGAAGAAGGCCTCATAATAATATTTTAGCTATGATGTTAGCTATGATGGTTAACTAAAGTATGTAGTCATAAGGTATGTCCATTTGCATAGTTGAAAGGTTTGATTTTTTTATTGCGTTGGGATGTTTCAATGGATGTTTTTATCATAAGATTTGTAGATTTCATCTTTCGAATCTAGGGATTACAAAAACCTTGACGATGTTTAATGAAGTAAAAAAACCCTTATTAAGTAAGAAAACCCTAACCCTAATGTGATAGATATCTTGACTGGGTTTGTAGTCTTCATAAAGGTCATTATTTTTTGTAAAAAAATCCTTAATGATACTTAGAAACCCTATTCAAGAGAGAAAACCTATTTGTAATATATCTTTTTCCCTCATAAGAAACCCTAGATTTTAGTTTTAGGGTTTGCTAGTAGTATAGGGTAAATGGAAAATCCTAGAAAGAGTAGAATTGGATTTGAGACTCAAACCCTAGGATTGATGTTTCAAAATGAAATATCATGAAATTTAGGGTTTGAATATGAAACCCTAGAATTCTCCCACTAAGGTTTATTGAAAACCCTAGATTGACAACCATATTTTCATGCACATGTACTTGTATATTTGGCTCAATGTATTTTCTATTAAACAATTGCATGTAAGAGCAACATGAGAAGTAAGAAGAAGAAAATAAATTATTATACTTAATGATGCCTCCTTGGAAATAATGAGCATGGTGAATGGAGGGAATGATAACTTGGTAATCAAGTTGGATCCTTGGGCACCCTAATAAAATTAGACTCATATAAAGATGAACCTTGAACATGTTAATACTATCATGGTGAGAGGGATCCCTATCAAAGAATGTATAAAAAACAACTCAAGATATCTTTTAGGTTATAAAAGTTTATAGTAGGTCTCCATCATAGGAGTAGGTACATAATTGTCAAAGTTGTAAATAGGTAAGCCTAACTCATATGAAATAATGATGAAAATATTGAGCACGATAGAAAGAGGGAGTTGTAAGAATATTGGTAACATTGAACTATACATTGTTGATGACCTTGTTTCCAAGTAAGGATAGAAGGAATGATGTTTCAAAAGGTTGAAATTCTTCGATGATGTGATGATGTGAAATAAATATCTGTTGCGGCTAAAGTAGATGAATTTGTCCGCTAGTAAAGAAGAATCTTGGATAAAGAAAGTGTATATCTCTCTAGTTTAGAGGGAGGACATGGCGCGATAGCTATATTAGAGACTATAAAAAAGGAATGAAGATCGTAGAAAGGCTGGAGAACTATAGATGGTTATTCGTAAGTTGTATTCTTGATCGATGAAATTGTGAATTTGATGGTTTTTGAAGTGTTTTGGATAATTTTGGTGTTGTCATAGAAATTGAAGAAGGAATATTCTATATAAATGTTTTTGGATATTATGATAACCTAAAGAAACACCATAATAGTTGAAGACTTGAAGATTATGCCAGCATACAAGAACATGTACATTGGAAGTTGAATTATGGTTGGGGTCATGAAACTACAATACATGCCAATAGATGAATGAGTAGTTGATATAATCTATTCCACAAGAAGTTAGTTTTAGGAGCATGTTTGGATTGGTGGATGTGTTTATCTGTTCATAGAAAGATGGTATTTATTTTGGTTTAGAGGGAGAGATGATGTACCATGAAACTGCCAGTGATGGTACTTGGAAGGACATTGTGGTCGTCCCATTGATGATGTTTGGATCTCAGTGAGGGAGGGTATCATTGGTCTTATGGAGCTCTGACCTTGGATATGATACCTAGATCCCTATGGGGTGTTAGGGCTAAATATTGATGGTATCTATAGTGGAAGATGCCTAGACAACACCTTAGTCTCTATAGCATGGAAAATTTTAGGGGCTAATATTCGCAAGTGGGCTAATTTTCCATGATTTTTCCAAAAAAATATTCGTCGATTTTCATTTTTTATAAAAATAATTCACCCAAATTTTATAATATAAAATTATTTTACCTTTAAAATCGCCAACATTTGATAGAGAGTAGACATAAAATCATTATATATTTCAATACTTTTACAAATACATGAATAAACATTTTATAGTTTGCATATTAGGGACTAGTGATATTCGTTAATGTTTTTAAACTTCAAGGTAATTTTCCATCCTTAAAATTTTCCCTGCTCTATAGTGTCCTAGATCCTTGAAGAGTGTGTGGCACTGGGATCCATTAGTTAGATTCTTTGTATTAGTGTCATTGACACTTGGATCTTTGATGTGAGGATACCTTGGCAGTTAGGGTACCCCTAGCATTGCGTATGTTGATTATTTTCTTATAAGAACTTTTCAAATGGACTATTGTCCTTGTATTGGTTGGATAATTATGAATACCTCCCTAGTTAAGAGGGTGTTAGAAATTATAACTAGTTTCAGTCTTCATAATTGATTTTTGTGTCATGATGTATTATGTATTATCAAAATAAATAAAAACAAATTTTATTGTAAAATATTGACTTATTAAAGAATGAGTTTCATGCCTCAGGAAATAGTCAATAGGTTTAGCATGCATTTTGTTCTCTAGGGATTTCAATTGGAGTCAAAGTCAAAGTCAAGATGTCATGGACCCTTTGGGGCTCTTGTAAAAATAAAATGAGATTTATTTTGTGTAAGAATTTCCTTAGTGTCCACCAACTAATCAGGTTTTCTAACCCTTCAACTCGGCCTTGAAGTGACACACCCATCCCACAAGAAGACTATATATACGATGAAATTGAACCTCAATTGGTGAGAAATTGAACCAAATATTTTATGATATGTTATAAATCAAGGAAGGAATATGAAGAGGCTTAATAAGAGACAGGAAGTCTAGCGAGAAAGTAAAAGGATGTCACTCTCCTTTTAAGTGTGAATTCTCTAGGGTCTTCATAGTTATAAAGGAGTAGAATGTAGAAATTGACTTTGATGAAGAAGATTTCTTGGTTGGGTGGTTTATTTTAATATGATGTCTTGGGATTTGGGTTTATGGTCTTGGAAGTCTCATTTGAAGTTGGTAAGAAGAGAAAAATCTTGTGTATTTTACCCTCTAGGAGGGGTTTTAACTTGGCATGATGCCTAAATCCTATGTTCTTGTGATCTTTATTTGTTTGGAATTTATTTGATGATGAAAGTACACACACATTATAATAATATAATCATAAAGAACTGTCAAGAATGGAAAACATTATGCCCTAACTAGTTTTCGAACATATAAGTGGTAGAGAAATGACATGGCAATATGACAAGGAAGATGATGATGCTTATCTCAGGATTTGTGATAGGATGTTGGTTTGGCAAGGATTAACAATGTTAATAAAATTCGTTTGGCATTTTTTTTATGTTAATCACCTATATATTAGATCTAGGGTCTCCTAATATACCCATTTTCAATTTTCTACTCTACTTTTGGGGGTTTAATGATTTACATTAATTTATCCCCTACTTAGACTATATTTGCAATGTAGAAATAAAAAAATCCTTGAAATAAAATGCAACGCAAAACTAAGTCATGAACCTAGTAGCCAAGTTCTTGGTGGGATAAAGTTGAGTGGTACTTGAATGAGATTTTTTTCACATATATGACTCCTACCCTGGTTAAGCTTTCATATCCATATATGTGAATGAAAGTATCTACAAAACAAAGAAAGGAGGAGAAGTTAGAAGAGATAAATAATTAATAAAATAGAAGAAAAGGCATACTAGTTCCTTATGCCCGATTAATATACTAAGAGTTTCTTCTACTTCCCTGAATGAAAAAAGAGGGTTTGTGGTATTTCAGTCAAATACAAATACAATGGTCAAAGAAAGACAAATACTACATGATTTTTTTTCATGGAAAATTTTTGTATTCCTTACAAACCTTTATGTAACTCCCACTCAGCCAAGACATACAACACAAATTTCAAACTAATTTTGTTGTCTTGCCTAAACCCTTACCATTTTGAGCTATTTTCTTTAGATTGTTGTTCCACTTCAACATTTGAATTAATACTAGTTGTCCTAACATATTCTTGAGACCAATGAGAAAAACTTAGATAAATTTGACCAAATTTTAAATTTAATTACATGAATAAATAATAATTAAAGGACTTGAGTGCATGAATGCCTAAATGATCTCCTCTTGGTTTTAAGAATAAATTGTTAGTGTAGTTTAATCTTAGACCAAACCTCCCTCCACTAGACAAAGCAACAACGAAGTCGACATTGACTTTGTTGTTGCTATGTTGGATCGAGGGTGTTGTGCTCCAAGATTATCCAAATCCTAATTTATTCTCTACTGAATAGGTCCAATTATGTGAAGGTGGAAGCTCACATGGCCCCTCTGCCCCCCCACACCCCCCCCCCCTCACATCACTCTCAATTCCCCAGTCCCCAATATATATACTATATAGGAAATATGATCCAGGTGTATATTGGTGGCCACCCGCCTATTCCACCTAGACCTCTAGTTGGTTTCATTAGTTTCCTTGTTCATAGTAGCATTTACTATTTTTAGCAGTTTTTTGGGTCCTAAACTTTCGAAGCAGTTTTAACCCCCTAAACAACTTTTTTTTAGGTCTGCAGCAGGCTCATAGTTGTGGGTAGGGCCCTGCGACAAATCATGTAGTACTCGGAGAGATATTTACAATGAGGTATCATACGTGACAAATGGAGATAATATAGCCAAGTTACAACCCTAGGAAGTTGGTTTCCCACCTAACCCCAACGAGGCCCACAAACTCATGTTGTTCCATCTCCTATTGTTAAGGTTTTGGTTGTTTATGGTTTTCCTTTGTTCAATAATACAAAGGCTCTTGAGCCTCATTGTAACACAGTTCATAGGCGTGTAGCTGCCACATATCTTCTCATAGAAAAGGCACCATCACACAAGCTAGTTTATTTCCATTATGCATGTAAGAATATTTTAGTTCTTTGATATTAATGAAATGAAGTGTTATTTCTGTTGAATTTCTACATTTATGGTTATATATGTATTCTCTTGTGTTCCTATTTAAGTTCAGATTGGTGGTAGCATAATAGTTAGCTCTTTCTATATTTTTCTTTCCATATCCCCAGTGAGGTCAGGGTAAAAGGAGTTAAGGCTAGAACAAGTTGAACCTTCGAAAGACCAGCCTCCCAAACCCCATTGGCCTCCCATGGTGGAAGAATAGAAAGATGAGGCAGTAGGAGATCCTTTGAAAATATTTCTCAAAGAATCCCTCGAGCAACAGAGGAACACTATATGGACGCCTTTGCCCAGATCCTTCGGCGACTACCCACAGCTAACGCATCTTCTTCGAGCAGCCACTCTAGAAGTGCCACTCCATTTAAGGTACAAGTTAACTTGACCTCCCCATATTTGAAGGTAAAATAGATATGAATATCATAGATAAATGGTTAAATCTGCTAGAAGAATATTTTCGATTCATGATTTTTCCAACCAAGAAAATATTACTTTTTTACTCCTCAAAGTTGCCCCCCACATCAAAGACTAGTGGGAAACTTAATGTGAGAAGAGGGACGAGATGTTGGAAATAATACTGAGAGGGGGGGTGAATCAGTATTATCTAGCAATTTACCAAATCTTCCTTATTTGATCTTTTGAATTATTCTTGCATATCAGTATCTTAAAATAATGAGCATGAATAAAGAAAATAGACAGTCACACCAAAGAACACAAGATGTAAGGTGGAAACCCAATGCGGGAGAAAACCACCTGCTGCAATATGTCTCTATCTTCTTTCAAGAAATTCTTTTTACAATGATTTTGTACTGGTGCAGTCCTTTACCAGCACGCAGGCTGCAACCTGCAGAGAGCTACAACTCTCTCTCGTTTTCCAGTCTCTCCTGGAAGGGAGCTACAACCCCCTACTTCTTTTCATGAAGAATCAAATGATCAACAAGTATACAACAGATACAGTCCACTACAGATATCAGATCAGTAATTACAGAAATAACCCAGAACACCTTATGAACAGAAATATACAGTCAACAGATCATCTTAAGACAGGGACGCATATTTTCTTTCTGTGACCTGCGACTGGACGCAGTCTACCTTCCACTGTTCTGCGTGCCGACGCACTGTTCGTTTATGCTTTGCTGCGACCGGCGCACTCAGAAACACTATCGCGCCGCGTCTTTTTCTTCAGAGACGCACCCAATAACACAGTCGCGCCGCGTCCTTTGCCTCAGAGACGCACCTGAGCCTTTACTGTACTGCGTCCCGGCGCACTTTCCCTTCACTGAACCTGCGTCCCTTCAGATATAAAAGATATGAGGACTTCAGAACCAACCCAAACACTCAGATCCACAGATCTGATCATGCGCCATAGAGATCACAGTCCATTAGAAGATTCGCCTTCATAGATCTGGACTAGATCTCACCAAAAGATGTTCAACCAAGATGATGCTTAATCCAAATGAACTCCTTTGCTTTATATAGGCAAGCTTCTCCCCAAAACATGGAACAAAACCACGAGCCGACACCATAGAAACACAAAACCGTCGGCTAGATACCATACAAGAAACCCCCACGTGCTTTTCTCTGCCTTAAAATGTGTGCACTGGGCGGACGCACCTCCTGAACGGCTGGCCTGCGTCTCTGGACGCGGGTTCTGTATGGTATACCTGCGGGGACGCACTTTCTGAACATATTTCCTGCGTCCTTCTTGATTTATCACCTGAAAGGGTTTGCCATCAAGGACAACACCTGAATCATAATGCCAACAATCTCCCCCTTTGGACTTGATGGCAACCACATAATCTTCAGCTTCATTCTCCCCCTTTGACATCAAGGGCAAAGGGTATGCTCCCCCTATGCTCATGCATCTTCAGATCTGTAACCAGAAATCCATCATGAAGGAGATAGAGACATATTGCAGCTATTTCCAAGATCTCCTTCTCCATAATGCCAACAATGCATTATGTGCTCCCCCTGAGCCTATACCATCAATAGGAAGATGATCAACAGTGAGATGATGCATCAACAACCCCCAGCTTTTGCCTGAGGTATTCAAAAGTGTCCCTGGGCAATGGTTTGGTGAAAATATCAGCACCTTGTTCCTTAGAAGGAACATACTCCAACTTGACCTTTTGTTCAAGTACTTGTTCCCGGAGAAAATGGTACTTGATTGGTATGTGCTTGGTTTTTGAATGCATAACCGGATTCTTTGAGATGCTGATTGCACTTGTGTTGTCACATAAGATAGGAATAGGAGGTGTACAAGTGATTTGATAATCCTGCAAAGTCTGCATCATCCAAAGAAGTTGGGTGCAACAAGATGCAGCAGCAACATATTCCGCTTCAGCTGTAGACAAGGCAATTGAACTCTGTTTCTTGCTGAACCAAGATACCAATCTGGGACCCATAAAGAATGCACCACCACTTGTGCTTTTCCTGTCATCCACGCTTCCGGCCCAATCTGCATCTGTATAAGCATGAAGAGTGAGATCTGTATCTCTAGGATACCATAGGCCATAATTTTGAGTCCCTTGAAGATATTTGAAGATTCTCTTCACTGCTTGAAGATGAGTCTCCTTTGGATTTGCCTGAAACCTTCCAACTATTCCAACTGCATGCATGATGTCTGGTCGGGTACCTGTCAAATATAGTAGACTTCCAATCATAGATCTGTAGGTTGGTTGATGTACTGCTGCAGATTCGTCATTTGCACTGAGACTACATCCTGTGACCATGGGTGTACATACTGGTTTTGCATCTTCCATGCCATATTTCTTCAAAATTTGCTTGAGATACTTGGTTTGAGATAAAAGGATTCCTCCTTTCTTTTGTTGGATTTGCAAACCAAGGAAGTATGTCAGTTCTCCTAGCAAGGACATCTCAAATTCTTTCTGCATGACCGAGGCAAAGCTTTGACTCATAGCTTCTTCATTACTGCCAAAAATAATGTCATCTACATACACAACAAGTATTAGTAATTTGTCATTTTCAACTTTTATATAAAGATTGCTATCTGCTGAACCTTTTGAAAAACCTTGTTGATGAAGATATTTGTCCAACCGGTAGTACCAAGCCCTTGGAGCTTGTTTGAGACCATAGAGAGCCTTTTTTAATCGGCATACAAGATTTGGATCGTTTCCAAGAATGAAACCATCTGGCTGTTCAATGTACACTTCTTCATCCAAGTCTCCATTCAGAAAGGCTGATTTCACATCCATTTGAAATACTTTGAAGTTCTGACAACTTGAGAGAGCAAGAAACATTCGGATGGCCTCAAGTCTTGCAACAGGAGCAAAAGTTTCTTCAAAGTCTATTCCTTCTTGCTGTGCATACCCTTTACAAACAAGTTTGGCTTTGTTTCTAATTACTTCTCCATTTTCATTCAATTTATTTTTGAAAACCCATTTTGTTCCGATAACATTCTTATCCTTTGGTCTAGGAACCAGCTCCCAAGTGTTGTTCTTTTCGATTTGCTCAAGTTCTTCATCCATTGCTTTCACCCAACATTCATCTTTGCATGCCTCTTTCACATTTTGTGGTTCAGTAGAGGAGAGTAATGCCAAATAACTTGAAGCTTCTGCAACTGTTCTTCTAGTTTGTATACCTGCTTCCTTTTGTCCCATGATCTGAGATTCTGGATGGTTCTTTTGAACATATCTGGATGGAGTCTTTTCTTCTATTCTTGTTCTTTCTTCTGTTTCTTCGTGAGGTCCTTCTTGAGATTGTTCTTGCGGTTCTTCTTCTTCATCATTCTGTCTTTGAGGGTAGCTTTCATCTTCTTCAATGTCTTCACGATGTATTTGCCTAGGAATGTATCCCTTCTCATCAACCACTACATCAATGCTGTCAACAATTCTGCCAAGTCTTTTATTGTAGCATTTGTATGCTTTGCTATGTGGAGAGTAGCCAAGAAGAATTCCTTCATCTGCTCTAGGATCAAGTTTGCCAAGCTGCTCCTCAGTATTCTTGATATAGCATTTGCTCCCAAAGATTTTGAAGTGCTTTACCGAAGGAGTTTTACCACTCCAGAGCTCATGAGGAGTTTGAGTGCTGTTCACTCGGACATTTGTCTTATTGAGAATAATAACTGCCACATGTGCAGCTTCACCCCAGAAGGTTGCAGGAGTTCCTGATTCATCAAGCATAGCACGAGCCATTTGCTGGATTGTTCTGTTCATTCTTTCCACTACTCCATTTTGCTGAGGAGTTCTAGCTGTAGAAAATTCTCTCCTTATCCCATGTTCATCACAGAAATCGAAAAATTCATTTGAAGTAAATTCTCCACCTCTGTCGGATCTGAGGCACTTAATCTTGTGACCTGATTCATTTTCAACCAAAGCTTTGAAGGATTTGAATTTTTCGAAAGCTTCATCTTTGTGCTTCATAAGTCCTAACCAAACAAACCTGGAGAAATCGTCAATAAATAATATCAAGTATTCCTCTCCTCTAGGTGTTCTTTTTCTGAATGGTCCACATACATCTGTGTGTACTAGCTCAAGAGGCATGCTGGCTGATCCTTCTTTCTCTGGAAAGTTAGTTCTGGTCTGTTTTCCAAACTGACATGATCTGCATATGGTGTTGTCAGGAATTTTGATATCTGGAAGATCGCGAACTGCCTGATATTTGCAAGCTTTCCTTATTTGTGAGAAGCTTAGATGTCCCAACCTTCGATGCCATAACCAGTGCTCTTCATCCTTGCTTAGATAGCATTGTTGTTGTCCTTCATCAAATATGTATAGATTATTTGGAGTTCTTTTACCTTTGAGAACTGTTTCACCTGTATCAAGATCACGAACAAGACACCCATTTGATCTGAATATAACCTCGGTTCTTTGATCACACATCTGGCTAACACTTAGAAGATTATGCTTTAGTCCATCAACAAACAAAACATTTCCAGCCTTAACATCTTCTTTTAAAGGAGCAATACCTTTTCCTTTTATAGTTGCAGGAGTATCATTTCCAAAGGAGACTTTCTTTCCCTTTTCTAAATTAGAATAAGATTCAAGTTTTTCTTTATCACCTGTCATATGCTTTGAACATCCACTGTCAATGTACCATAGATTTTCTTGTCCTTCTGCATAGAATGCTATCCCACATCTTTCTGTTTGAGGTTCCTTTATTTTCCATGTTTTGGTGCCTGAGGTTTGTTCCCTTTTTTGTTCTTGTACCTTTCTTTCCGGAAACCTGCTTCTGCATTCAAAATCTTCATGTCCAAAATTATTGCAAATAGAGCATTCAACTTCATTTTCAAGAGCTGAAAAATTGTTATAGGTCCTTTTTGTAATCCCTGTCATACTTCTTTGCTTTTGAGCTTCCCTAGTCATGATTGTTTTATACGCAACACATTGAGCTGCTTTGTGACCAAAGTTATGGCAAGAAAAGCATTGTCCATTGAAGAAGTTTCTGCGATTATTGAATCTACCAGCCAACTGATTGTAATTTCTATTTTCATCTATTCTTGAACCAAATTGGGAAGATTTTACCTGTGGCTGGTTGTGGCTTTTGTTCACCCTTAAGCTGGATTGCCCCTGATAGTTTCTGTTTGACGTTTGTCCCTGCTTTACCTGATGATCTTCCTTGTGCTCTTGCTCATTTCTTCTTGCTGCATCAAGATAACTTTTTGAAGTGGATGCTTGAGAAGTTTCTCCATTATAGCCCAGACCTGTCTTATTTAGAGGAGACCGCTGCACACTGATAATCTCATTCAACGTTTCAGATCCTTTGACAAACTTGAGATTAATAGTTTTTGTTTTCTCAATTTCTTTTCTAAGACCAACAATTTCACCTTCTAATTTTTCAAGATGTTTTTCCTTTTCATCAATCTGAAATTGTAGAGTATCAATAATCATGTTCTTTTCTTCTATACATCTCTTGAGTCTAGTAATTTCATCATAAAGGTTATCCACATCTACAGCATCCTCATAATCATCATCTTCAAATGCCATTAACAATCTATATTTGTTACCTTGTTCATCTTCATCACTGTTTGATAAGCCATCACTATCTTCATGGGTGTAGTAGCTTTTCTTATTTGCACTTTGTTTCTTGTTCCATCTAACTGGTTCCTTTCCTTTATCCTTATAAGAGCATTTTGCAGCATAATGACCTACTCTTCCACAAGCAAAGCATTTGAAAGGTAGCTTACCTCTGAACCTTCCAGAACCTCTTTGAAGATTTCTGACAAAATTTGATTCTTCTTCCTCTTCTTCTGGAACATGACTTGCTTCATAGTGATCTTCTTTGCCTGATGCTTTAAAAGCAGCTTCCCTTCTGTCTGATGGACCTCCCTTTCTCATTTCATAAGCAGTTAGAATTCCATGCAGCTGAGACATAGTGAGAACACGGAGATTTTCCTTTTCTTCTACTGCAGATACTTTAGATTCAAACTTGGGGGATAAAGATCTTAGGATCTTTTGAACTACTATAGTCTCTTTTATTTCTTCACCCAAATTTTTCATACAATTAACAATCTCATCTACCCGAAGAAAATAATTAGCCACACTTTCATCATTATACATCTTGAGAGTCTCATATTGAATCCTGAGAGTTTGAAGTTTAGCTTCTTTTACCTGTTCATCTCCTTCATAGCTAGTGATCATTTTGTCCCATATCTCTTTTGCTGATTTGAAGTGCATGACCTTCATGAACTCTGTTTGAGATATACTTCCTAATAGAGTACTGACAGCTTTTGCATTTGTTTCATACTGCTTTTTCTCAGCTGGATCTGTAGGAGTAGCTGAAGGAAAGGCATAGCCTGATTCTACAATGTTCCAAACTTCTGTACCAAGAGATTGAAGATATGCAGTAACTCTTACCTTCCAATAATTGAAGTTTGTCCCATCGAAGACGGGTGGCCTGATTGATGCTTCTCTCTCGTAGTTGCTCATGATGAACGATCTACCTTCAAGCGATCAAGCTTTTCTGAAGGACCTGCTCTGATACCAATTGTTGGAAATAATACTGAGAGGGGGGGTGAATCAGTATTATCTAGCAATTTACCAAATCTTCCTTATTTGATCTTTTGAATTATTCTTGCATATCAGTATCTTAAAATAATGAGCATGAATAAAGAAAATAGACAGTCACACCAAAGAACACAAGATGTAAGGTGGAAACCCAATGCGGGAGAAAACCACCTGCTGCAATATGTCTCTATCTTCTTTCAAGAAATTCTTTTTACAATGATTTTGTACTGGTGCAGTCCTTTACCAGCACGCAGGCTGCAACCTGCAGAGAGCTACAACTCTCTCTCGTTTTCCAGTCTCTCCTGGAAGGGAGCTACAACCCCCTACTTCTTTTCATGAAGAATCAAATGATCAACAAGTATACAACAGATACAGTCCACTACAGATATCAGATCAGTAATTACAGAAATAACCCAGAACACCTTATGAACAGAAATATACAGTCAACAGATCATCTTAAGACAGGGACGCATATTTTCTTTCTGTGACCTGCGACTGGACGCAGTCTACCTTCCACTGTTCTGCGTGCCGACGCACTGTTCCTTTATGCTTTGCTGCGACCGGCGCACTCAGAAACACTATCGCGCCGCGTCTTTTGCTTCAGAGACGCACCCAATAACACAGTCGCGCCGCGTCCTTTGCCTCAGAGACGCACCTGAGCCTTTACTGTACTGCGTCCCGGCGCACTTTCCCTTCACTGAACCTGCGTCCCTTCAGATATAAAAGATATGAGGACTTCAGAACCAACCCAAACACTCAGATCCACAGATCTGATCATGCGCCATAGAGATCACAGTCCATTAGAAGATTCGCCTTCATAGATCTGGACTAGATCTCACCAAAAGATGTTCAACCAAGATGATGCTTAATCCAAATGAACTCCTTTGCTTTATATAGGCAAGCTTCTCCCCAAAACATGGAACAAAACCATGAGCCGACACCATAGAAACACAAAACCGTCGGCTAGATACCATACAAGAAACCCCCACGTGCTTTTCTCTGCCTTAAAATGTGTGCACTGGGCGGACGCACCTCCTGAACGGCTGGCCTGCGTCTCTGGACGCGGGTTCTGTATGGTATACCTGTGGGGACGCACTTTCTGAACATATTTCCTGCGTCCTTCTTGATTTATCACCTGAAAGGGTTTGCCATCAAGGACAACACCTGAATCATAATGCCAACACGAGAGTGGACCCTCACTATTCTCAATTGCACCCACTTGGAATTATTTCCAATACGCCTTCAAGGAACAATGTTACCCTGTCGGGAGCTATGAGGATAAATACATAAAGTGGACCACACTATGGCAAGGTAGGGACCAAGACATGCCAGAGTTCACAAATATTTTTCATACCCTTTGCATGAAGTTGGGTATCAAGAATTTTGAGTGAAATTTGGTACTCAATTACCATGACTATATACACAAGTACATCTAGGACGAGGTGGAGTTCTTGTAAATCTCCTCGCTAATCACTACCTATCGATATGCTATCAGGATTGAGCATAAATTTAAATAGAAGAAGTGAGACTTTGGATCTGTAAATCTAAAGTAATGGAAAGCCACCCCCAAACCACATAACAAAGGAAAAATCTAAGATGGGGTGACTCAATAAAACCCTTCAAAGCAACTATAAAATAACAACACCACCAAGACAAATAAAGACATGATAAAATGGTGTGAGTTCCATAAGATCCCCACTCACAATACAAGTGAGTTTTAGGCCAAGCAGTCACTGGTGGCATAGTTGAAGGTCACAGAATCTAATGCATGTTATGACTATAAGTTAGAACCTAACAAGGGGAATGACAAAGGAAAGAAAATTATTAATTTGGAGCCCAGTGCCACCATTGCCACCACCAAGATCTAGAAGGATGAGACCGATGATCCAAAGGAGGGGGAGCACCTCTTCCACTCACAGATGTGGGTGAAGGGCTCTCCACTACATTTCATTTTCGACATCAAGAGCCAAAATAACCTCATTTTAGTAGAGGTCATGAAGCAGCTAAGACTACTGACCATAGCACACCCATAGTCGTACACCATTGGGTGGCTTCACCAATAATGAGATCTTCGCGTTAGCCAATAGTGTCTCCTTCCCTACAACATCAATCCCTTCACATATGATGTACTATGTGACGTTAATCCTCTTGAATGTTTTGATGTACTATTAGGCCAACCATACTTGTGGAAGAAAAATGATGTGTATAAGTCTAGCCTTCGCACTGTTATTACTACTTTGGGAAATAAGTTGTACATGGTACCGGAGGTAACACTACCTACCACCATCTCTTTGATCATTGCAAATCAATACCGTAAGATTATTTGCAAGACCAGAAATTTTTTTCCTTATGATTCGCCCTTAGGGAAAGAAGAATATTGTGGCCACAACCTCCAGAGATGGCTCCTCTGTAGGATAGCAACAAATCGACAAGGTCATGGATGAGTACAGGGACATCTTCACCTCACCCACAGGGGTACCTCTACACTGTTAAGTAAAGAAGTCCATCAATTTGAACCCGGGTGTGATGATACCTAATGGACCGATATATCGATGCTCTATTCTAGAGAATGATGAAATTAAGAGGCATATTCAGGAGTTTTTGTATAAAGGGAACATTAGTCCAAGTTCATCACCTTATGGGAGCCCGATCACATTGGTACAGAAGAAGGACGGGACCTAGAGACTTTGTATTGACTAGTGGGTGTTGAACAAGATCATTGTCCAGAATAGGTATCCAATCCCATGGATTGATGACCTTTTAGACCAATTGAAGGGGGCCAAATATTTTAGAAATATTGACTTGAAGTTTGGTTATCACTAGGTACCAATTGAACCCTTCGATGTGTGGAAGATTTCCTTTAAATCCGAGGTACTTTTCGAACAGTTGGTCATGCCTTTCGGGTTGACGAATGCCACCACAACCTTCATGAGGCCGATGGAAGACATGTTGCAACCCTTCACCAACTCATTCATGGTGGTTTATTTTGAAAACATCCTAATCTTCAACCAAAGTTGGGAAGAGCACCTCCACCGTATTCAATAGGTCCTCCAAACCCTATGGAAACACAAGTTGTTTACTAATTTGGAGAAGAGAAATTTTGGCATGACCTTGGTTCAATATCTAGGGTACATCATTGATGAGTAGGATGTGCATGTGGACCCAACCAAGATACAAGTAATTCGAGATTGGTCAACCCTAACCACTCTAACAAAGCTCCGTAGCTTTTTGGATCTTTCCAATTTCTACCACAGGTTTGTGTTAAGGTTCTCTCATATCACTTGGCCTCTGAGTCAATTCACTAAGGGAGGAGTGAAATCAAAGGCTTTTTGGTATGAATCCCAACAGAAGTAATTTTCTAAGTTGAAGCATCCCCTCTACTCTGCACCAGTGCTCACATTACCAGACCTGCGACAACCATTTGAGATTGAGACAAATTCCTCTGACTATGTTATTGGTGTAGTTTTTTACTCAATAGGGGCATCTTGGGGCATATCACAGTGAGACACTTTCATACACAATCAGAAATTATCCCACCTATGAAAAATAGATGCATCCCATTGTGCAGGCCTACCGATAATGGAAGCATTACATTTTGGGGAAGGAAACAATCATCCACACAAACCATTGACCCCTGCAGTTCATACTGACACAAGGGAAGCTACAGAATGATCACCATCATAAATGTTCCACATACCTACAACACTTCCATTTGAACATTAAATACAATAAGGGTAGTAGAAATAATGTTACAAATTGCCTCAGCCGACTGCCAGTCATGGTGCTGACCACTGTGCTCGACTCCTATGGGCACAAGACTTCAAGGTGGCTACATATTTATAAGAGTGATCCAGAATTCGAAAACACATACAAGATGCTCCTGGAAGGCAAATAAGTTCCAAATTCTCACCTCTAGGATGCATTATTATGCCAACTGGGACACCTCTGTGTTCCTTCAGGCGAGCTTGCCAAGATGATTTGGGAGGCACACTACAGTCGAGTCGTTGGACATTTTGGGGTAGAGAAAATAGTGGCAGTGTTGTAGAAGTATTTTTATTGGACAAACCTTTGACATGATGTTGGGAAGTACATTTGATCTTGCAGTTCCTACATCATTGGAAAATCGACCATCAATAAGCCTATATACTCCTTTGCCTACTCCTAGTCTTCGTCGGGAATCCATCTCCACAGATTACATATTGGGCCTCATTTCTACCATGAATGGAAATGCATGTGTTTTTGTGGTCATCAAAAGATTCTCTAAGATGGCCATTATGGAAATCTACAAGAAGAGTATCACAGTAGAAGCCACTATTAAGCTCTTCTTTGAACAAGTGTGGGTACACTTTGGGATCCCATAGTCCATTGTCTCAGACCAGGACAATGGGTCCCTAAGTACATTTTTTTCAAGCCTCTAGTCGATGCTGGTGATGAGCGCCAGTATTTCAGCAAGGATTTTGCAACTCCTGGGGGTACCGACTTTACTTCATCAACCTGGGGTTTGTACAAACTTGGAGGTGACAGTGTTGTATACACAAATAGATGTAATTCTTCCACTCATTGTCACTGCTGAGTTGGGGTGATAGACCACTAGGGTTTCTCAAAATAGCCTTCTATTGACTAGAAGAAGTCTAATTACCAACTTGGAGAAGGGAAATTTACCCTAATTGGAAGAACAAAAATGTTGTCTATTGCATGAAGGAAAGATTGAAAGAAATGCTTGTAAAACAACATGAAATCATCTATCTAATTGCTAACATACTTTTCTTGAAAAACAACCCTACTTTAACACATGTGAGGTGTTAACTAATATAGGCATGAAATCTTATCTAAAGAGTACTAATTGTTGTGTGCAAGAATAAATATAAAATAACTTTTTTCTTTTTATCTTTTTGCTTGAAAAATGTAAATGCTAATCTTTCTTGGTTCTTTGGAAGGGGAGACAGGTGTGGAAGAAAAGGAGTACAATGTTTCATATAGCTTGGAGGGTAAGTAGGGGCCTAATCCTAGCTTTTAGTGATGTTTTTTCTCAATTTGGGCTCAAAACGGGCTAATACGGGTTTTCCTATAGGACGTCTGCATGAAGTACTAGTTCACCTATAGGATCCCCTATTTTACTACAAGAACAGGTCGAAAGACTGGAAAATGGTCTAGAAGGTGGTATGGAACTTGGAAAAGGTGAATGAGGAGGCAATAATGCATGGGAGTGGTAGGAACTTACTTAGAATTCAAGCCAAAGCTTTAAGATGGTTGAATCTTCTCAACGGATATGGCAAGTTTTCCTCATAAGACAAGAATTCGAATTGAGACCTTAGTGAATTTTGGAAATCGTGGGTGGATATTGCTTGGTTGAGGCTAATGAGATGAGGTATCCCTACAATTTAGAAGCTCCTACAACAACACACATTGTTCTTGGCATTTATACATGAATCCATCAAAAAAAAGAAAGGATTATTCAAATAGAAGAAAAAAAAGTTGTCATCATTTACTTGCTAAGTTCATGCATGTAAGTGCTTGAAACCAATATGAAAGTGAGACAAAATCAGTGAAAAACCTAAGAGTAATAAAATACCAATTGCAACTTACCCTATGAAACTGAAAGGTAATGACCTAATTAGCAAGAAAACCCTAAATTACACAAAAAAACAATAATTTTGACTTTTTGGTATGTATGAGAAGTGTTCCTCAAACCATGATCCCTGAAAGCGAGAAATGAGGTGAAAACCACTTGTTGTCAGCCTTTTTGGAATATATTCTTATCACTACAATGTTGTTGTTAGAACTATCCACAAATGGAAGAAAACTAATTAAATCTATCAATACTTGAAAATTAACAACACCATTAGTTTAACAACTAACTATGAGTATAACCTAAGCATACATATACAACAAGAGGAACCTCTACTACTAGGGATGGCCCCTAACCAAAATCAGTTTAACAAATAACTATGAGTATAACCTAAGCATACATATACAACAAGAGGAACCTTTGCTACTAGGGTTGGCCCCTAACCTAAGAGTTTCAGCCATCTATGTCAACTCAATGCTGGATCAAGAGAATGTTGCTCATTTTCATTAAAGAAATTAAAAATACATAAGACTGATTGGTTACAATGCTTCAACTCGAAAACTGCTTAGCTATCTTGAACAAAAAATCCGAATCCTAATAAGGTTCTAGGTCTCTTGATTTATACAACTGAAGTTACCAACAACTTCCTTAAATTTAGGGAGGCTTGGCTCCAATCTTGAGATCAACTAGTCTTCAACTGTCACTGGCTTGGCTGCCAATGAACTTCATAGCTTGGCTGCTTGCAACTATGAGATGATGAGATTTGATTGAGGAATCTTCGAGTGAGCGAGGAGTTAAGGAGGGAGATCTTGTCCCCTAAAATCCATATTTCTTATCCCCATTCAAGTTCCTGCACTTTAATTAGCCAAAATTTTCTCCAAAACTTGCAATCAATGAACATTAGACCACTAGACATTACATCTCATTTTTACACTCCTGATTAAGAAAAACATAAGTAAAACATGTAAAGAATGATGAGAAAAGTTTATTTTAGTAAGCTAGAGGTGAATTAATTTCCATATAATTTACCCATTGATGAGCCTCATCATCACCCCCTACTGAAAATGTTTCTCATCCTTTGAACAACTCAATATATGTCCATGTCTTTCATTGCTTTGGTGACCTCCCTGACATTCCAGGCTTCTGTTGTAATCTCCTCCCCTTGTGGATAACCCTACATTCCTCTCTATTTATTCCCATTTGTTTCTTTCTTATTCTTCCTTTCTCCCCTCTAACATACCTAAAAGAAATTGTGGGTTGAGTTTCAACCCAATCCAGTTGACTTTGAGTCTCTGTAATGTTTTCTTATACATTGGGACTCTTTCTAATGCATCTCTCATTCTATCAGAAGAATAATATTCTTTGATCTTTAGGTTGTAGGGTAAGGTGTTCCATCTCCTTTGGTAGGCTTGTTGGTTTTCATCTCCTAGCAATCTTAGCATGTCTTCAAAATGAGTGGCTACTTGTTCTTGTATAGCAAGGTATCATGGTGAAAGCTTGGGATTATTTGCAATGAGGCTATGAGTGTTGATGACAACCATTGGGTTAGAATGCTCTTCTCTAGTGAAAATGGGTTATGCTTCTTCTCTTACCGATACCCTTTTCATTTCTATAGCTCTTGCTTCCTCATGACTCATCCAAGATTCCAAGGCCATTAGTTGTAAGTCCCCTAGCCTTGGATCGGGGTCCCACACATTTAAATCTGTCAGAGCTAAATTGTGTAGGTAGAACTCAGATATCTTTACTCTATCCTCTAGTGTGTTTTGATCACAGAGGTCAATGAATTTCCTGTAGCCTTGGAAAGGCATAGTTCCTCTTTGTGCTAGGGTTTTCATCTAAAACTATAACCATTTTTCTTTGAGGTATAAGGCATACAACTTTGCTGCCATCTTGCATTGAATTGCCTCCATGAATAAACTTGCCATAGTTGCCAATTAGCCTTCATTTTCCTATAGTTGCTTTCTTAGCCATGTGTTCTTAGCCTCTAATTGGTATTTCATAATTGTTTCCTTGTCTCTTATGCTACTTAATTCTCATCCCATTTCTTGCAGCTTCTCTTCCATGTGGCCTACATCCTCCACCCCTTTTGATTTAGAAATTTGCATCCACCTATGTGTTCTTTCTCTCTCTTTTTTAAGTTCAAAGAATAGAGGAATGGAAAACTTTTGTGGTATCACCCTACCTCCTTCAATGAATCTATAGTAGGAGTTGAGGTTTGGTTGTGGGCTAGGCTCCTTCAGCTCCTAGGCCTCTTCCTCTATTTTTTCTTGAGTAATTTCTTTATCTTTTCCTTCCCTGTGCTCTTGCAGCCTTTCTTGATATTTTTTATGTGTTTCCTATAGCTGTGATAGGGTTTCCTGTAGGATCATTTTTGCTTCCTGTAGGTCTGAATATGTTTCCTTGTCCTGAAATAAAGTGGAGTTTGCTTTTGTCTCTTTCCCTTGGATTTGACAGGTGTACCTAGGGTAGTTAGAGCAGCTACTGACTCCTTCTCTATAGGCTCTGGAGACACCCTTGGTGATTCTTCTTCTTCCCTGCTCCTTTTTTTTCAGAATTTTTTTCATCCTCCTGTACTTCATCCTCTTTTTCATCCTCTCCTTCATCTTCTTCTTCATCCTCTTTGTTTTCTTCTTTTCCATTCTTTGTTTCTTCCTCTTTGTCATCCTCTACTTCTTCTTATTTTTCATCCTCTGTTTCTTCTTATCCCTCACTAGAAGTAAGGCTTTTTTCATACTAAATGGCTCAAATTCCTCCTTCTTCCTACATTTCTGCAAATGTTGACCATGAAATAGGGATTCTTAAATTGTTTAGAGTATCTTCCAAGATGAGTTTGATCAATCCATGATGTGCTAGTTGCTGATGTTTTCCTTCTTGTATCTTGATGCTCATGTCTATCATGGATTGTAATAGAAAATAAGGTACACTAAGCCTATTATGAGGAGGTGTCTCCTCTCCAAATATTAGCTCACCGAGGAATCTAAAGTGGTACCCATACACTACACTGTATGTACGGTTGTAACATAATTTGGTTTTGATAAGTTAGCATATTAGTCAAAAATAATTTTAAAATGATAAGCTAGGATATGGATGCAAAAGAAAGAAGAATTAAAATGTTAGGACAATTTGATATTTTATAGGCATCCATATTAATAAAATGATAGGTGTTAGCTGCCCTAAATAAAGAAGGCAAAAGAAAATAAAATGCTAGGGAAGAAAAAAGAAAGAAAAGGCTTCATTTTCATACAAAAAATAAGTGCAATGGTTGCTAGTCCAAATGCGCCACATCAAGAAAATGTCAAATCGGGTTAATATATGATTAATTCTTTAAATTGGGATTAATTCTTTGTTATAAACTTTGGCATTTCAATTATAATATGATGCGCAAGTTTGATTTGACCCAAATTAATAAATGACAAAAAGTCTTGTCGGTTTCGAATAACAAAGGTGCATGATACAATGGTGATCTACTCCCCACTCAAGTCAACGATGGGGAGATATTTCAAACCCCCCTCCATTGTTTCACGTTAATGCGATCGGGGGGTCCGCAAAGTAGTTTCCATGGCAGACTCCCCAACCTTACATGTGGCCCTCACATCCCTCCGGACCCCCCCCCCAGGCAAACCACTCGTGGTTTTCTCCGACAACGACTCTTGCACCCCGCTAAAAGGTCGTTATCCCTCCACCAATCCCGAGCTGACACCTCACCTATATGTTTCTTATTCCTCCCATCTGTTACCTCTTTACATGCTTATCCCCCCATTCGACATACCATTGTATCCATCCATTGCAGTCCTGCTCCCTTGCATTTAAAGTTGCTACGTTATTAACAAAACTGTTACCCCTTCCCGTATCTTATAAATAAAACAAAACTAGCCCCATTGTCACTTTCTTCTTATTATTATCCATTGTTTACAGGTATATAATGATTCCAGAACTTCTAATATTTTTCTCAGACTATCACTTATAACCATATTTCTTCCTGTCTGCCACCATGGCCCCAAAAGAAAAATCCAAGAAGCAAACCATGGAGGAAAGTATTCACCCCAAACCAGTTTGACCTTGACCATATTCCGATTGTTGATTCACTATTCAAGGTTACAAAGGCCAAAATTGAGTTTTATTTTTATGAACTACACTTATGTATTAAGCAAAATTATCTGGACTAGTAAGATCCGATTAGGTTTTGGGATTCCTTGTTACCTTTTTACAATTTCCCAAAGACAAATGAATTCCTTGATCTTATTACTTGGTGTCAAGCCAAGTATGACCCTGTGAAAAGGGCAGTCATGGCTCAGAATGGAGACATTCTAATAACCATTTATGCTCAAACTATAAATGAAATGCTCTTAGTCCCTCAAATTGACTTCTTGACTCAATTCTCACCAGCAACACTTATGGATCTATACCATAAGTTAACTTTCCCACAAAGAGCCCAAATATTCGAAATCTTTTTGCCTGAAGATGCAGAATTGCCCAAAAGAAATCCACCTTATTCATCTACCATGTTTCCTGAAGCCTCTAGACATTGCATTTCCCTGCTTTCCTATTTATTAGGATACCCTGATGACCAGTCTGTAGATGAAGTAATCCTTGGTTTCTTATCCATTTTCAATAAAGACCAACAACCAGCATTCATGTATAATTATAGCCAATTTTTGGTTGATAATATACATGAACAATTCATGAACTTCACTGTGCAGGGAGTGTTCAATTACAGCTCTTTAATTGTCTACATGCTTCTTTTCCAATAGGGTGATCTATTAATAATCAAACTCAGCAAGCAGGATGAACAAGGAGTGAATCAATCAGTGATTCACTGGATAGAAATGGTCAGGGCAACTTCTACCACCTCATCATTTGCAGAATTTGTGGATGCATTTATACATCCAATGGTACAACTCCTTAACAGCCAGACAGAGCCCAAAATTGGGAATGAAATTAAAAGGATCCTACACCTAAGTGAACAAACCAAGACTGGTGACTGGTATTTATACCAAAACTACAATGAGATAAGAATATATGGTTGTGAGCTTGCACCATACAAGATGCCTAAATATGTTCCTTTGAGAATATTTTTTCTAGAATATATCAGGTAGATGATTCACATGGATGAGCAACATTTTGTCTCAGGAAAAATAAAGTCTCAGTTCAAGCTCAAATCACATACTGGGTCATTTATTTGCAACACCAAATCAACTGGTGCTGAGGCAGATGCATTATTGAAGAAGATGAAATCTAGCCTAGTTTCACCTAGTCCTATGATCCTTTTGGCATCCTTAAGGGTTAGTTTCAAGATGACTCCCTATGGCCATACTCCAAGGCCAGAAATTGAAAAGTTTATGAATCAAGAAATATGGATTGATGGGACTCTTCAAGAGGAATATTAGCATGTTGTGTCTACTCCCACTGACCAAAATCTAGTTGCTTAGAACAAGAAACATAAGAGGCTAAGAGACGAAACTTCATCCACTGAAGATGTGATGAAAGGATTCTTTTTTCAACAAAAGAAGCCTAAATCTAGCTTGATCACATCAGCAGAAGAGACTCCACTAGTGATCATTGATCTTGGAGATCTGTAAGTATCTACATCAGTAGGAGTTAGTACATCAACCACTCCTCCCACAGTTAATGATTCAACTACTCCTCTTTCAACTTCACCTTCTAGAGAGCCTCTAGAAATGATTCATTCAATAGGAACCAACACTTCGAATGGTTCAAACATATTTTCAAGGTTCCTAGAAATTAAGCAGAAAAATGAGACTTTAAAGTCCAATGTGTACAGTTAGTTTTGGAAGAAAACGTCCACTTCCCAACATAGGCTCCTTTTTTCTTTTGATAGTGAGAAGGGTAGAATGAAAATGGCTTTCTTACAGTCCTAGATTCCATTTCCTAAATCACCATCTGATTACAAGAAGATTGTGTTTTCATTTGACACTAGTCAAATCCATCCAATTGACCAGATGGACATGCATAGACAAACTGGTGAGATGTTGTTTTCTACTATGACAACCATAGCCATGTCTCTTTCTAAACTCAAGACTGCTCTATCAAATGTTCAATCTCAACTTAAGTTAGAAAAAATCTCCTCTCTATCTAAAGACAATAGAATAAAATCACTGGAGGATTTTGTGATTAAAGTGGGATATGATCCCAAGGATGTAAAAGTTGCAGAACTACTTCTTAAGAAGAAAGATGCAGACATTGTTGCATTGAAGAAACAGTTGAAGTTGCCTTCAACTGAAGATCCCCTAACCAAGGATATGGCAGAAACTGAATAGCAAAAGGAGGATATGCTCAAGCTTATTATTGAGAAGAATATACAGTTGAAGAAGATGGAAGAACATATTGAAGAGCTATTGAAGGAGAAGGAAATAGCACAATTTTCCATGGTGCCCATTACAACAGTCCCAATAGCAGTTGCAGGTATAGAGCCTAGTTCCTCATCTACAACCATTGAGTCTACATCAACAATAGTTGACCCAGCCAGATTAGCACAGGAACTGTCAATCTAGAAGTAGGAAAACCATAAGCTACTTCAGAAATTTCAAAATCTGGAATTGTAGAAAGTACAAAATGATACTAAGTATCTAGAAGAAATGCAGAAGACTCACAAATTAGAGCTTAAAATCCAGAAGTTGGAGAGTGAGTCACTGATGGAAAACACTTTGGCTCATGCCAAGGAGAGTATTTGGACAAAAATCAGTCAATCCATGATAGATGTATGGCCATCCATACAGATTATTTTTTAGCAACAGGAACTCATTAGTAGATGCAGAGTGATGATTGAAGAACAAAAAGCATCCTTGATGGCTAAGCCTGCAGAAGCCATAGATATGATCAAGGCTTTAAATTCAAAGAACAGAGAGGAATTAGATGAAATAAACATCTCTAACATAACAACTATCATCTTAGAGATCAAAAAGGTATTACAAAAAAATAATTTGATCAATCAATTGGAAACTAAGTGTCAAACCTTGGAGATTTCTATGAAGAGATTTCATTCAAAATTTAATGTTTTAAATCAGAAAGGATTGTTAGGATTAGTAGGTTTGAAAGATAATTTGATTAGATTAGATGATTATTGCAAGGATTTATATGTTATTGCAGTAGACAGAGCCAAATTTGCAAGAGTGAAAGGACAAATAACAGGGAGGGATTTTCTAGAAGCCTTGGAATATGATTTAACCATCTTACATGAAATCAAGCACTTGTTTCTCACCAAGCCTAATTTTGAAAGATATACAGAGGTGGATGAAACATTCAAGAAAATGGTAAATGTAGAAATCCCAAATGAACAAAGATGGGATCATTTGTGTGAAACAATTTAGTAATTCCTCATTGTGACAGTAGGATAGCTTACCAGTGTTCTCAGGCCAGATCATCAACAAATTCCAAAAGAATAGAGCCACTTATTTAGCATTTTTTGTGATTCCTATTATATTGTTCTACTTTTGTAATTTTGTACTATTTTTGTATTTTATTCCAAATAGATTGTAGATCTTTTGAAAATTCTTGTATAAATAACTCCTCCTTTGAGTTATTATGGGTTGAACCCCTGAACAAGTTATTAAGCAGATTTGTACTAAGATGGAGCATTTTTGAGATAATAAAAGATTCTGGATTTGCCTCATATGGTCTGTCTCTCAGTGAGTTGTATTTCATCTTGTCTATTCATTATGTTTTCTTCATATAAATTAATTCTTTTGCAGTCATCCGGTTTAGAATTAAATTGAATATCAGTTTCATTTTGAACCCTCTATGAAGTTGTAATTTAAATAAGAGACTAATTTACAAAATTATTTGTTATTGTAAATTCCTCTTTGAATATAAATTACACTAGATCTTTGTAATAGTTTGATTATATTTTGTTGATTAAGAAAGCATTGTTTTCTTAATTTCTTCTTGTAAATGGTTAAATATTTAGTTTGAATATAAAATCAATTATACCTCTCCATACTCTACTTCTCCATTACATCAAAATCAAACTAACAATGTGCAGTTGAATAACAACCTTTCATTTTATCAAAATTTGTCTAACCTCAAAGAACATGCTTATAAATAGTTCACTGGTTATCCAAGCACTCAAAACAACAAAAACATTATAGATGCTTTGGCATAGCTAATTCACCTTAGGTTATCTCAAAGGAAAACATCTACCTTCACAGGAAATATACTTGATGATGTGGTAACTCACCTCATTCCAGGGATATGGAATGCTTTCCCTTATAACCCCATTTTTATCTTCAACTGCTTATTCTCCCTCCAAGAAAAAACCTTTCTTTGTAAGAGTGTTATTATTCTTGTCATATTTTCTCCATTGAAACCCTAAGGGGAGTGTAATTATCCTGCTAATAATTGCATGGGTAATTGCTACTAAAAAAACCCTTCAGTACAGCAATGGCACTAGCTCTAGTGAGAGGTATGAGTGACATTGAAAATTCTCTAGCCACATCATCATCGTATCCCCTCAGTAGCTCAAAGAACCCCATCCATTGATGCCTTGTAAAGATTTCTACCACAGGATGATGTTGGTGTATTATGGATGTCTTGATGGGCTCTCTTTTGTTGAAACCTTCTATCATATTTTCTGGAAATTCTTGTCTGAGTGAGGTTTGTGTAGCTATAGTTTAAGAACTCAAGTAGGTGATGAGGTTTCAGAATTTATCCTTCATTAACCTTCACAAAATTCTCTATACCATTATTTGTATAGAAAATACTCAAAAGGAAGGGGGATTTCTTTTTTTAAATGAAAAACACAGAAGGTATGGAACCTACCTCCCTTTCCTACGCTCTCGTGATGAGAACTCTTGAATTGATTTCCCTCGGTGTCCTCTTGCAACTCTGTGTGGTAATTCTCTCTATGTCTTGTAGCCTTCCTGTAGTTTCTTGTAGGTGCTCTTTCTTGTTGTAGATGTTGACTGTTTCCTATAAGTTGCCACTGTAGGGATGTTGAGAGTAACTTTTCTTTCAATGACTCCTTGAATTTTCCTCTGCCTTCAGCTTTTCGAAATAACTAATACTTCACATGGGAGTTAGTGATTATTTCTATTTGTGGATGATTTTGTTGGGTGAAGTGCTGATTAGACGAGTACAAATACCTCCTTTCGGACCATTGGTCCCACTACAAGTTCATCATATCACCTTTTCTCTGAATCATATCCCACTTTCATTTTTTGCAACTTAACCACTTTTTTTTATTCATTCCCCCTTTTTTGATGTGACCTTGCCACATGTGGAGTTGACTAACCCTTTTTCTTCTCATTATATGACCGAGGGTGGCCAAGTTAACTGGCCACCTTCACTTGCAAAATCAACTTCTTTCATTATTCCTATAGTTTAATCACATTCCTACCTATGAGGGAGTATTGGTGAGATGACATACATGTTGGTCCTTTGCTTCACTGATGCATGCTGGAGAGTGGTGCTAATTCCTTGTTTTTTGACCTTGCTGCATATTCTTCAACTGTGATTTTTTTCTCTTATTTTCTTGATGAGTTATTCCTTTGATGATGTACAAGTGTTGGTTGTTGTTACAACTGAGCTCTGGAGGAGCTTCCTCATGACTGTAATCCTTGTGCTGAAGGTGGATTGGAGTTTCTGTGGTTTTTTTTGGAATAGGCTATAGCTACAGGAATTCCTACAAGATGTCTTGTAGTTGCCTTTTTCTTGAAATTTTGCATCTCTTCTCTGCTTCTAAAGTTGCGTGGGTAACTAAATGACTAGACTATTGGTTATGGAGTGGAAGATGAGGTATGTTGTTGTGGGCATGCCCCTTTTTGATTTTTTTTTCTTTTTCTCCTTTTTTAAATTTTCTAACTTGATTTTTTTTTTATACAGGGTGACATGGTCATGAAGTGTGTTGGTTGAGGTTTGTGAAGTCAATGGCTCTTTTGGTAACCCAACTTTGCTTGTGTCACCATTTTTCCACTAGATTACCCTTCCTATACTTTTTCAAGGCCTCCTATAAAACTTACAGGAAACTCCTCTAATATTACAGGGACTCCTGTAGAAAACACAAAATTTCTTGGAATTGGAATCTAGAGTGGAGTATGGATGGAAGAAGATGGGGAGTATGGAGGAGATGATATGGATGAAGAAAAACATGGTTTTTGGTAGGGCCTGTTGTCCTCTATAGCATGTGCACATCATCTTCTTACAAACCTACAAAAATAGAATTGTTATTTTTGTATGTTTTTTTCTCTTTTTTTCATTTCTTTTTTCTTTATTTTCTTCTTTTTCTTTTTTTGAAAAGACAACTAGGCTGCCTTGAAGGAGGTTTTCATCCTTGTTACATGCCCTGGGTACCTCAAAAGAGGTTTTCACCCATATATCTTTTATTTTATTTTTTCTCCTTTTTTTGAATACTTTTGGGCTGCCTCAAGAGGTTTTCAACCCAAAAGTTGGACTCAGGTGCCTCATGGAGGTTTTCACCTTGGTCCCTTTGTTTTTCTTCTTTTTTTCTCTTTTTTTATTTCTTCCTAAAAACTTGGTGAGGTGGAAGCTGAGACTTCTCCAATCACCATCACTGCCTTGCTAATGCTACTGAAGAATTCTTGCTTTAATAAGGGTTTCTTGTAGACATTTAACATGTACCCATTGACAAGCAAAGGGATACCTTCTGCATCGATGGTTCTTATCTGAATGATGTCATTGTCATGCCACTTTTCTATCACATATGGTCCCAACCATCTGGTCATTAATTTTCCTTTGAAATCTTTGTACCAGAAGTCATACAACAAGGCTCAGTCGCCTTCTTGAAACACTTTGTCCTTGATATTTTTGTCATGCCAGATTTTCCTTTGTACTTGAGTCACTTCTTTGTGTGGAGGGCCTGCATCCTAAATTCATCTAACCCATTTAGTTGGAGCAATCTTTCAAGTTGCACCCTTATGACATCTAGATCGAGTTGTGCTGCCATCCTTAAGGTGTTGCATTCAAATTTAATGGACAATAGGGCTTTCTTCCCATAGGCCAACTCATAAGGAGCGAATCCAGTGGTGGTCTTCCAAGTGGTATTGTAGGCCCAAGTGGCCTCAACTAATCCATCTGCCCAATCCTTTCTACTGCTGCTAATCACCTTGGTCAGATGCTTTCCAATGCTCGGTTGGTGACTTCCACTTGCCCATTAGCTTGTGGGTGGTAAGGAGTGGATTTTCTATGCTTGATCTTATGTTGGCTTAATAGATTTTCAATCATGTGAGATGTAAATTGACTGCCTTGATCAGCGACCAACTCTCTAGGGTATCCAAACTTATAAAAAATAATCTCTTCAAGAATTCAGCCACCTTTTATTTTGTTGCTACCTTGATAGCTTTGACTTCAACCCATTTTGTTAAGCAGTTGGTGCACACAATGATGTACTTATTTTGTCTATATGGAGGGTCAATGGACCCAATGAAATCCATGTCCCACTTTTCAAATGGCTCAAAACTCACCTGAGGTTGCAGGGGAATTTCATCCCTGGGGGTAGGCTTCCCCATCCTTTGGCACCAATCGCACTGGCTAGTATACCTATCTACATCTTGGTGGAGAGTGGTACAGTAATATCCAGCTTGTAGTACCTTGAATGTTGTTCTTTTGGCTGCAAAGTGACCTCCACAAGGCCCATCATGACAGGCCAGAAGGATGTCAAAGACTTCCTCCTCCCTAACACATCTTCTCATAATTTGATCTGGACCTAGATTGAATAGATTCCCCCCAATCCAAGTGAATGGGGCGCTTTTTCTTATGATTCTGTTATTTTTCTTGGAGGACAAATTTGGAGGGAACTGTGGAAATACCAAGTAGTTTTCTATGTCAACAAATCATGAAGAGAGAACTGAAATGGCAAATAAATTTTCATCTGGTAGCTGATCATTAACCATTCCTTCCTCCTCTGCAAGCAAAGTCAATCTGGATAACAAAATATGCAACTACATTCTCGTTTCCAGGGTTATCAATAAGAGTTAGATCAAACTGTTGCAATAAAAGTAACCATGTAACAATCTAGGAATTTACATCAGGTTTATTCATCAAGTATTTAATTGTAGCATGGTTGGTATATACAAATGTCTGGTAACTAGTAATGTAATATGTAAATGTATTCAATTAATGGAAAACATCTAGGAGCTCTTTTTCAGTTATTATGTATTTTTACTCAGCTTTCAACATATTCTTACTAATGAAGTAAATGGCATAAGGTAGCTTGTCATCTATCTGGCCTAGAGCTGCTCCTATAGCTTTGTGAGAGGCATCGGCATGAATGTGAAAAGGAAGAGCCTAATTTCGGCCTCGGATAATAGGTGCAGTAGTCAACTTGTCCTTTAGGGTGTCCAAGGCTTCTTGGCAGCTTTCTGACCATAAAAATTCGGAGTCCTTGGCCAATAACCCAAATAAGGGAGAAGCTAACGTGTTGAAATCTTTATAAATCTCCTATAGTATTCGAGTAACCCTAAGAAACTTTTGACATCCATCTGCTTCTATAGAGTAGGGACCCTTTTGATGATGGCTATCTTATTTGGGTCTACTTGTAGTCCTTCCTAGGATATTGAGTGACCTAGAATAGTCACTGGAGTCACCAAGAATTCACATTTTTCAGGACTAAGGGATAAGTTCATTTCAATGCATTCATTTAACACCTTTCCAAGGTTAGTGAGAACCTCCTGGAAATCACACCCATAGGGTGTGAAGTCATCCATATAAATTTCTACTGCATCATGGAATAGCTCTGCAAAGATACTCAAGACTACTCTCTAGAAAGTGGCAAGGGCATTGCATAGACCAAAAGGAAGGACCCTATAAGTGAAAGTACCCCAAGGACAGGTGAAGGTGGTTTTATCCTAGTCCTCTGGGCTGATTTAAATTTGATTGTACTTGCCAAATCCATCTGGAAAGAGAAGAACTTCTTTCCAGCTGGACCATCTAACGCTTGGTCAATGAATGGTAGAGGAAAATGTTCCTTCTTTGTGGCTTTGTTTAGCTCCCGATAATCCACACAAATCCTACACTTTCCTTTTTTTTGGAACCAACAACAGAGGAGACACCCACTCACTATCCGAGATAGGGTAAATGAATCCTGCATCCAACAACTTCTGCAATTCTTCTTTGACTATATCCTTGAGAACTGGATTCATTCTCCTTTGGGGTTGATAGACTAGCTTGCAATCTTCCTTAATGTAAATGTGGTGAGTACACATCAAAGGGTGCACTCCCTTCATTTCTTTGTAATTCCAAGAAAAGGCATCCAAATTCTCTCTTAGCATGTTACATAACTCTTCTTCTTGGTGTACAGAGAGAGGGGTTCATTTTCAATGCTCTTTCAGGGCCAAATTATATTGTCTTGACATGACTAGAGTTTGAGTTAGCTAAACATAGATTAATCCAATGGTTTTCCTTGGTTTGACTCACTACTTCCTCTAGAGACATGGTTTTTGGAGTTTTATTTTGGAGGATGTGTTCAATCAAATCATCTTCATCAGGTTGTTCCCCTCCTATGGTAGTTTCTAGGGTATAGATTTGGGAGGAGTAGAATTCATCTTCTTCCTCCTCTTCTAGCCATAAAGGTAAGTCATGATATAGGGATGGTTGAGTAGGAGGGTACAGGACCAATTGTTTGGTCAGATGCCTATTTTTTATAGTCATATTTCCAGCCCTGCAGCTTATGTAGGCATCGACAGTGGCTAACCAAGGCCTCCCAAGGATGAGAGGATAACCATTGAATTTTGTCTTAAGCTATAGAACTTAGAAGTCAATAGGATATTCCCAAGAATCAATGGAAACCATCACATCCTCAACAATCCCCTCAGGAGCTACTCTGGATCGGTCTACAAGTTGCACGACTGTCATGGTCTTCCTTAATGATACCTGAAGATTAAGCTTGAGCATAGTGTCCTTAGTCATCACATTGATGGTAGCCCCAAGATAAATCAAGGGATGGGAAACAATGGTGCCATCAATGTGTACATCTACTACAGGAATGTTGTTGGGAAAAGTATCCAATACGGAATGACCCTATCCCACTCTAAGGGTGATAGTACCTCAGCAACAACTGAATACAAAGCTATTCAAGATTACTTCTTTATGAGATATAAGAGAGAGGAGGAAGAGACCCACTAACCGTTATCTTCCGCTAATGATTGATCCAATCTTCCCTCTTTGCTGCTTGCTCCCAGCTCCTTGCTCTTTCACTGGCCCAGCTACACAAAGATCCTGCAAAAGCACAAGAAAGGGAAACTACAAGAAGCATACATCCATAACTGATTCAAGGATTAGAATAAATCAAATATACAAGCATCAATTCGCCATAGAGACACATGCATATAGAAGAACCTCAAATGCTTTATTAATGGAAGAAGTAAAGTTCTGAGAGTGTTACAACCATAAGAGGCCCAATCCAGCAACACCTCCCAGCAGAAAGAAATCTCCTCTTCACCTCCTTCAAAGCAATCACCCAATAGTTCTATGCACAAACCAACAGCACTTCCTTACATTCACAAAATTCCAGCCTCCATAGACCTCATGAGAGAGCTCTATATATAGGAGATTTGGAGAAAGGATGAGTCAGCTTGAGTTTGGCATGAAGCTGACTAGTGTCCTCTCCCACTTTAGTTATACTTCAGTTCTTGAGTCCACTTGGAGTTTCTTGCTTCCACTTGGAGATCTAGATCCTCTTACTCATCACAAGGCGAATTCCCTGATCCAAGTGTCATTTTGGAAGCTTCCTGGGCATTTGACACCTTGCAGAATGACTGTGCCACTTGGCCAATCTCGCCCAGCGCAGGTAGCCTTCATTAGATTTGACATTCAGCACAGGTACAGAGTGGAGTAGTTGACATTCAGCGCAGATGCTCAGTGGAGCAGCTGACATGATCCAGAAATAGCTTGTTTTTGAGTGTTTTCAGGTGGAGAACTGATTTTCAGTGCTGTGGTTTGCTGACCTTGTTCCTCTAAGGGTAAGAACAACATGTTTAGGGACTTTGGATCCCTCAGATTATTGACATTTCATGCTCCATGCTGTTAGGCACAAAAATGTCTATAACAGTTGCCCCCTAAAGTATGAGGTCGTTTATCGGGTGAAATGCTTTATCAGGAGGATCCGAAGTTCATTCAATCGCTGAGAGGTGCCCTGTAATAAAATACAATACAATACATTATTTTTCATTCTGCTTTCATGATCTAGCTGAGGCGGGCATTCCCATGCTCAGCTTTATAAATTCACTTTGGTACATAGAACAGACGACCGTCTGGTGGTAGACTGATAATTCTCTGCTGAAATTATCATCCTTTGAGTAGGATGATCATCTGCTGCAATGATGTACATAACAAATGTCTTTATATTTCCTGAATATATATCGCAGCCTGGATGGATGAAACTAGATCTGGGGTCTTCAATCTCGTTCGATCTTCACTCTAAGTACAAGTCGATCCATGTGAGAATTGCGCTGAAGTCGAACATGGAAAGACATTGCTTGATTACCGGTCAATAATGTAAACCGTTAACAAGCGCGAGAGGAATCACCAATAATGACAATGACCCTCAAGGTACTGCAGTACAATTCACGTGGTGTGAATAAAGGACTTGGCGTCGAACACCACGCAAAATCTTCTGGTCGAAGGTCATTAATGTATACCTGTCGCCGGAAGTGAGAAACTTGCCATTGAGGCATGCAAGCTTCAAAGTACTGGGGGTTTTGTTCCTAGATCAACTTCTTGGATAATGAGCTGAAGTCGACAAGAAGCGATCCGTCAAAGGAGGGCCTTAATGAATCCCACATCAGTGACACGGAACGGAGTTAATGATTTTAGTGGAGGTGAAAACAATCTGTGAAATATGATTCAGGGTGGCGATCATGGGTGGATGAAGGATAATGTATGGCAGTGGATGGGACACGGTTGACTCTTTCTGAACACATCTCTTGAACATATAACGACACTGATGTGATGGATCGGTAGCATTACCCCAAATTCGGATGGTTTGGCGAGGACCATGGTGATGAGACCGGTGAATGAAACAACCCAACCCGATGTGATACGGAGGACAAAGTGTCATGTTCAAGAGCGACTTGCTACCATTAAAGCTTTGAGGTTCTCCCAATTTTTCCCCAGTCATTTCTGACCAGTACCTCTTTATTTTTGTCAAGCTTGAGGAGGATAGCATATGCTTGTTCTATAACCTACCCTTCGGGCAAGCCCATCGCTATGTTTTAACGAGCCTAGCGATAGGGAAACTCGTTCTCGTCTAAAGACAAGTTTGTCGCTATTTAATCATTTTAACGAGTCTAACGACAAAGAAAACTCGGTCCTTTTCATTTTTAGAGAGTCTGAAAAGGTACAGAAAGTTAACTCCAAAATTCCTTTTTCGTCATCTAATCCCTTAAGTCCGAAAAAGTATAAAACAATACAGAAGGGATGAGTTTTTGGTACTTTTAACGAGCCGAATAAAACAAGCGCTCGACCTTTTTGTGCAATAATCCCTCAGGTCCAAAAAGATTAAAATCTAGAGGAGGGATAGCTCTTCCGGTCCTTTTAACGAGCTGGAAGGCCAAAACTCGGCAAACTTTTCATATTTTACGAGTCAGATGAAAAGAGCTCAAAGAAGACTCGTCTTTTGAGGAACGAGTGATAAACAGGAATAGCAACTGATTCCAGGTACAGGTTGGAATTTTCCAATCACGGCAGTGTCACAAGGATGGCTAGGTGAAATCACTCTTCGCAGCTGTTCCTCAAAATGGGTAAACAATCATATGGAGGTGAACGATCAGCCAAATGACGGTGGAGGTGGCGGGTGCAAACACGACCAAGGCTTTTTATGGCTGATAAAATTACAATCACAAAGGTTGTTTACCGGGATAGGTTCCTTTTTTAGATAAAAATGAGCTTAAACTCTGGAGGAAACATTGCTCACTGCTTTTATTTATTTTTTAACGAGCATGAAGACCGCGTTAAAACTGCTCGGATCTTACGTTTATTTTTTAACGAGCATGAACTATGTGCTAAAACTGCTTGGATCTCGCTTTTCTATTTTTTAACGAGCATAAATTCCGCGGTAAAACTGCTTGATATACCAATCATAAGATAAGAAATGTCTCCTGCAAGATTCCAATTTTTATAGAGCTTGCACCTCACATAAGCTATGCTCTTTGGCAAATTTTGACCTTTGCCCCCCATCCTTTCTTTATGTAAGTTAGGAAACGATCAATGACCGCTCTTTGCTTACACTCCAAAAGGTTTGCATGCCCCCAGGTATAAGGTACAATTTCAAGGCTGCCCCTACTTATCCTTCAAAACATTTGTTTTGATGGGTGAGGCTTGCCTCTTTCAGGTTATCCAAAAAATGGTTTTATTTGCTGCCGCAAATGAAACTCTTTTTCGACGATGTCTATCATTAGGTTACACAAAGATGGTTACAATTTGTTGCAGCAATAGAATCTCTTTCTTTGGAGGCTGCCCCTACTTATCCTTCAAAACATTTGTTTTAATGGGTGAGGCTTGCCTTTTACCCAAAGATGGTTACTACTTGCTGCCGCAAACAGATCCCCTTCTTTGGCAGAGCCTAATTGTTTAGACAAAGGTGAATGACTAAAAATCATCAAACACATAACTTTGACAAAAGAATCATGTTCCAGAACAACCCCTCTTCCTTCTTTCGGACGGGGTACGGACTAGTCATATTCTTCCGCAGAAATTCTACTTTATACCCAAGGTTTCCTCTGCCCGAAGCAGACCAGGATGCATGCCCCCTGGGTTCCAGTCCCATCTTTCCGAATCACTCACACTCATCGGGAAGGAGGACTGGAGGTGGAGACATTTCTTGGGTGAATAGACCATTCAAGGTTGGTATTTGACTATTTGCGATGCGTGATCCCGGAAATGAAAGTTGGTCTACGAGCTTGACCATTCTTTCTTCATGTGGAAAACACATTACTCTAAAGAGTGAGGAGACTATAGCTCCCATGCAATATATATAGTCTCGTCCAAGGAGTAGGTTATAATCCAAGGGTCCTTGAATGACCATCACGTTCTTTTGAACGGTCTTCCCTTTCAATGTAACAGGCACATTGGGGAGGATCCCTAATGGTCGACTGGTTCCTTTATCAAAACCCGAGAGATTTCTTATCTCAAGCAAAAGCTCCGGGGAACCCAGTGCTTTCCAAGCAATAGAGGAAAGGATACTCACAGATGCCCCTTCATCAATGATAGTTCCAGCCATTACCATTCTGTAGATTTGGACTATGATTCTGAATGGTATATTGGCTGGTAACCGGGGTCTGCCTAGTTGGTTCCAATCAAAGGACACAACCAGGTTGCTTGGTGGTGGGACCGAATACACGGCCGGATACGATCCTGACGATGTTCCTTCCTACGATAAAGGAATGGGCGCATTGCCCTGATGCTCATCAGAATCTGTGTTGATGAAAAGAATCTGGATGGTGTCATCCTTATTCTCTTCAGTGAGGGTGTCATTTGAAGATGAATCTTCAGTGATGGTGTCATTTGAGGATGAAACCTCCGAAGGAAGAACCGGGTCAACTGCCGTATCGACCTTTAGACTTTCATCTGGTCTGGATTCAGTAGGTTCATTTTCAATGACTGACGCTTCAGCTGACCACTTGAGCAGGCCAGCTGTATTTTCAACCAACGAAGGACTCGGCACGAGTTTTTTGTATCCAGGAGGAAGTATTGCCGGTGAAACCGGACGATCTTCCAAAACTCTCTTCGCTTCGTCTAAGAAGGGACAACGGTGGATGGCGTGACCGCCTTCACACAGTTTGCAGGGGGATCTTACTCCCCCTCTTTGTCTTGAACCTTCACTTTCACTGGTTGACGGTACGCAATCAACATGGTTATCAGAGGTTGATGCTCCCGAATTGTGCAAACGAGGTGACCAGTCCCTTAGTATCCGGGGAATACAGGGACAATCTCTATGGAAGTGGTCTCCTTTACATATGACACATGGCGATTTAGGCCTGGTCTGTGCTGTGTGTGGGTTTTCGTCAGATGTCTTTTGCTTGCCCCCAGTCGCCTTAGGCTCCTTCTTCTTCCTTTCTCTCTTCTTCTTCTCCTTCTTCTCCATGGGAGCTTGGCTTTTGCCAGCCCCACCTTGTGAAGATGAAGGATTAGAGGAAGAGTTATAAGAAGTAGAAGGTTGGTGGGCAGCTCTAGACTGATCTAACCGTTGACTTGACTGCTCAGGAACCATGGTGGTCTGAACTACATTAGTTGAGAATAGCCAAATAGGCAGGCCAATTGTCAGTCCTGGAAGCGACAATGTGGCCATGTGGGGCGCACCAACTTCTCCCCAAGAGGAGAATGGACTAGGATTTCCATCATGTGGAGTTCCTTGGTTGGGGCGTTCCATGTTCTCAACTTAAGATCAACGCGGGAATAGGAGGTGATTATGTTCCGTTTAAAATAAATTTTATAACGACGCTTAGACACAACTTGCTTTTTCACTTTTTAAGAGTCGAGAAAAAGCTAAAGATGACTCTAGTCTCCTTCGATGTTTTAACGAGCCCGAAGTGACAAATGCTCGGATGGACTTTTTCAGTTATAGAGTTTGAAAAAGGCCAAAAGAAACTGCTATGAAGTTCTAGGCAGAGGGTGTGCCAAACTTTTTGCAAAACCACAGAATACGTTTTACGGTACGAGTGGTCGATCTTCGTGAATGCTGTGTTCACTGCATTGCGATCAGTAGGGCGGCCGACACGGTTTCCTATTGGATAAAGGCTTTGTTCCTATAGGGGTCTCCCAATATATACGCGACGGTACGTGGGAGCACAAGTCCGTATTGATACTTATCGCTTCACCGTGGAGGAATCACCCAACCACTCAATGCTAAGATATCACGTTTAACGACGCCGGAACACGTCTCTAGCTTAGACCTCTAGATGTTTGCGTTATGTTTCAATGCGTTGTTATGTAAATTCAATTTATTTTAAGGTTGATCTTGTTTAGCAGTTTGCCTTTATGGATCACCACGAGATGTATAGTAACACTCCTAAATGCAGTCTAAGATGATAAGCAAGCTTTTCAATCTTTCAACTTTGAAAACCTTAACTACTGAGGGAAAAGAAAGATAACACCTTTTCACACAGATCATAGAGCACACACTAATGCACTTTTTCCTAAATCAACATGCAAGCTGTCATAATGCACATGCACAATGCAAGTATTTCTTTTCTCTTTCTTAATGTTAGCGTAATGCAAAAAGAAAGCTGTTGTATAATTTTGAATTCAATTTCAAGTGAAAGCAAACAAGCTTGTCCAAAATCAAAAGACACCTTAAGATTTACTTGTTTCGACACTAGAAATATATAAACTCAAACCAAATGACGAAAGCAAAAGCTCAATCGACTATGAACAACAAATAAACTAACTCTTAAGATCAAAACGACACTTTATCACAGGTCTAGATCTAAGAGGTCACAGCAAGACTAGTTCACTTTCGTTATGGGAAACTGTAAATGCATAAGAAATACACAAAGAACAAACACAGTTTCTTTATACAATTGAGGCGGAATAGTGACAAGGAAAGTTGGTTTCAGATAGGCCCACTGACTGGTAACAAACAGCAACCAAGAGTGAAAACAAGGCAAGAACCAGCAGGAAACCCCAACAGCACAAGGCAGGACTGGTCCAGCGCAGGTGGAACACTGCCTGTTTGACCTTCAGCGCAGGTAGCCCCTTCGGGAACTGCGCTGAAATGCAAACAGCCTTTGTACAGCCTGCACTGAAGAACGAAACTTTCGTTTCTGGTGGTTTCCGGGTCACAGATTGCTCAAAAATTCACAGTTTTTGCTCAAATCAGAAGCTATCAGTCAAGGACACACTAAGGGATGACAAGGAGGATGAAAAGCTATCACTAAGAGCTTATTAGAGTCCTTGTGGATCAGCTCTTCAAATCATAAACTTGCCCAGAAACTGAGCTAGAGTAGCTGCCCTCTACTTTGTGTTTGAAAGATTCAAACACAGTTCGATTCGGTACTCCCTTTGTTTATGAAATGAATAGCAAAAACACAAACAACCAACAAGATACGATCCCCAGCAGAGTCGCCAATTTGTTGTTGGGAAAAGTATCCAATACGGAATGACCCTATCCCACTCTAAGGGTGATAGTACCTCAGCAACAACTGAATACAAAGCTATTCAAGATTACTTCTTTATGAGATGTAAGAGAGATGAGGAAGAGACCCACTAACCGTTATCTTCCGCTAATGATTGATCCAATCTTCCCTCTTTGCTGCTTGCTCCCAGCTCCTTGCTCTTTCACTGGCCCAGCTACACAAAGATCCTGCAAAAGCACAAGAAAGGGAAACTACAAGAAGCATACATCCATAACTGATTCAAGGATTAGAATAAATCAAATATACAAGCATCAATTCGCCATAGAGACACATGCATATAGAAGAACCTCAAATGCTTTATTAATGGAAGAAGTAAAGTTCTGAGAGTGTTACAACCATAAGAGGCCCAATCCAGCAACACCTCCCAGCAGAAAGAAATCTCCTCTTCACCTCCTTCAAAGCAATCACCCAATAGTTCTATGCACAAACCAACAGCACTTCCTTACATTCACAAAATTCCAGCCTCCATAGACCTCATGAGAGAGCTCTATATATAGGAGATTTGGAGAAAGGATGAGTCAGCTTGAGTTTGGCATGAAGCTGACTAGTGTCCTCTCCCACTTTAGTTATACTTCAGTTCTTGAGTCCACTTGGAGTTTCTTGCTTCCACTTGGAGATCTAGATCCTCTTACTCATCACAAGGCGAATTCCCTGATCCAAGTGTCATTTTGGAAGCTTCCTGGGCATTTGACACCTTGCAGAATGACTGTGCCACTTGGCCAATCTCGCCCAGCGCAGGTAGCCTTCATTAGATTTGACATTCAGCGCAGGTACAGAGTGGAGCAGTTGACATTCAGCGCAGATGCTCAGTGGAGCAGCTGACATGATCCAGAAATAGCTTGTTTTTTAGTGTTTTCAGGTGGAGAACTGATTTTCAGTGCTGTGGTTTGCTGACCTTGTTCCTCTAAGGGTAAGAACAACATGTTTAGGGACTTTGGATCCCTCAGATTATTGACATTTCATGCTCCATGCTGTTAGGCACAAAAATGTCTATAACAAGGACGCCCATGATCTAAATACTTCGGGAAAATTTCCCACCCCAACATTAAGTCGGATAGTTTTCCAATGACATTAATGGTAGGGGTGTCTCTCTTTCTCCTCCCTAGATGTTTGAAACACTTCTCTTTGATCAACTTGTTGTAAATCGGTACATCGTTGATATCTTGGAGAAGTGGGAATTTGACACAGATTTTTCAACTCACCCAAAAGTTCAGTCTCTTCAGGGGTGTGTTGGACTATATGGGTTAACCTTTTAGTAAAGGGTGGTCGATTCATTCTAGGCACACTTTCCTCTCTTTCCTCCTCAATATCCCTAGGTGGCGATGGAGGTTGGTTATCCCGGAGCACTCTCCCAGACCTAAGGTTAATTTCATGAATTTCCATAGCATAGGCAAGGTAGGATGCTTCTCCATTGTAGACCTAATGTGCATGTCTATTGTTTGGATTCGGGTTTGGTTGGGTAGGAATATGAGGTTGTTTAGGTGGAGCAGGGTGTAGGAGTTGTGGTTAAGATGGAGGTGAAGGAAACAAAGCTAGAGCTTGGTTGTATGGGGGCCTCCACCCCTGGGGTGGTGCATTCCACTGAGATTGTGGAGTATTATATGGCTAATATGGTTGGTTGGTCGATTGGCAATGGTATTGAGGTGAAAAATACCAGGGAGAAGGTGTATACCATGAAGGATGAGCTAGGGGGCACCAAGGGGGAGTGGATGTGTGTTTATTAGGGTTTTAGTATGAATAGGATGACCCTTTCATGCCTTGCTGGTATGGTCAAGGTCCATGAGGCCCACTTTGATTTATGTAGCAGTGTTGTTCAGTCACCCCTTCGGTTCCTTGATACACAGCTTTTAATCTAGGCAAAGAAGGGAACTTGTCTATGGGGTGGTTTTCCTCACAAGTCGAGCATATTTCTATAAGGTTCAATGGACATTCATTCCTACGGTGCCTCCTTGTGCATCTAGGGAAGAAGATGGCTAATGTTCTCTCTAATTCCTCTTGCTCCCATTTGATTTGCATAGTGTCTATTTGTACAGAACGGTTTTGCAACATTTCACTCTTAAATTCTTCCAACATGTCCCAATTTCACTTTTTATGGATGTATTGGAAAAGGATGAACTGTCCACTGCTTAAATATCCCTACCCTTCTTTTTAGCTACCCTAGAATGATTCTTGAAAACTACATTGTTATCATCATAGGGTAACTGGTAGATGTACCCTCCTGATAGCAAATTTATGGTTTCTAGAAGGTCTTCCTTGATCTCCCTGAGAAGGACTAACTTAAGTGTCTCAAGATCAAGTGTGAACCTGGCCCTTTTGTAGCTGACTTGGAATCTTTCCTCATAATCCTCTAAGGACTCATCATGTCCCAAGGTTATTCTAAAAATATCCTCTTTGGTATCTTTGGACCTACAGTAATCCCTATACTTTTTGTTGAAAGATTGTTACATCTGAGCCCAAGTGGTGATACTATCCCCAATTAAAACCATGAACCAGTGCAGGGCTGCATTCTTGAGAGTGGATGGGAATATTTTCAACTTCTGATCAGCAGAGGTGTAATCATAATTTTTTCATATGACAGCAAATTCAAACAAAAAAGTATCTAGGTCTTCTGAGGTCAGGCCATGGAAGTGAGGAAGAGAAGAGGGTCTTATATTTTTCATCTTGGCATCCTATTAGTTTCTCTGACAGGAAAAGCACCCTCAACTCTTTCCCTGTATCCCATTTCATTTCTATTTTCAGCCATGGTGTCAATTGGAATGGTCTCTTCTTCTTCCCCTATAGGCTCTTCAAAAATATTTGGTTGTTCACCTAAGGGGTCCTCTAGTTCACAACCACCAAAGAAGAGGGAAGGTTGGTTGTTTGAAGTGGTGGAGGTATTTGGCAAAATTTTTCCTAAGTTATCCCTATTCTTATGAGGCATGAAAGGAGTGTTTTTTTTCTTTTCTTTTTTGAGTTTTAAACTACTTACAGAATTGAAAGAAAATAGAACTTAATTGCAAATATTTACTGGTTGGAACTAATTACAGAATGAAATAGATAAGAAAAGGAAAAAAGAAAGAAAAAATCACATATACTCAGAAAACTCCCCAGCAACGGTGCCAAAATGTGATGAGCACCAGTATTGCAGCAAGGATGTTGCAAATCCTGGGGTTATCGACTTTACTTCATCAACCTAGGGTTCGTACAAACTTGGAGGTGATAGTGTCGTATACACAAACAGATGTAATTGGTCCACTCTTTGTCACTGTTGAGTTGGGGAGACATACCACTAGGATTTCTCTAACCAGCCTTCTATTGACTAGAAGAAGTCTGATTTCCAACTTGGAGAAGGGAAATTTACCCTAATTGGAAGAAAATAAATGTAGTCTATTGCATCTAGGAAAGACTAAAAAAATGCTTGCAAAACAACATGAAATCCTCTATCTACTTGCTAACATACTTTTCTTGAAAAAATAACCCTACTTTAATACATGTGAGGTGTTAACTAATCTAGGCATGAAATCTGATCTAAAAAGTACTAATTGTTGTGTGCAAGAATACATATAAAAGAACTTTTTTATTTTTATCTTTTTGCTTGAGAAATGTAAATGCTAATCTTACTTGGTTCTTTGGCATGGACAGGTGTGGAGGAAAAGGAGTACAATGGTTCATATGGCTTGGAGGGTAAGTAGGGGCATAATCCTAGGATTTAGTGATGATTTTTCTCAATTCAGGCTCAAAATAGGCTACTACAAGTTTTCCTACAGGATGTCTAGAGGAAGTACTAGTTCACCTACAGGATCCCCTGTTTTACTACATGAACAGGTTGAAAGCTTGGGGAATGGTCAAGAAGGTGAGATGGAGCTTGCAAAAGGTGAATGAGGAGGGAATAAGGCATGGGAGTGGTAGGCACTTACTTAGAACTCAAGCCAAATATTTAAGATGGTTGGATTTTCTCAACAAAGATGGCAAGTTTTCCTCATAAGACAAGAATTAAAATTGAGGCCTTAGTGACTTTTGGCAATCATGGGTGGATATGGCTTCGCTGAGGCTGATGAGATGAGGTCTCCCTGAAATTTAGAAACTCCTGCAACAACACACATCATTCTTGGCATTTATACATGAATTCATCAAAAACAAGAAAGGTTTATTCAAATAGAAGAAAACCGAGTTGTCACCATTTACTTGCTAAGTTCATGCAGGTAAGTGCTTGAAACCAATATGAAAGTGAGATGAAATCAGTGCAAAGCCTAAGAGATCATAAAATACCAATTGCAACTTACCCTATGAAACTGAAAGGTAATGACCTAATTAGCAATAAAACCCTAGATTACACCAAAAGCAAGAATTATGTTTTCTTGGGTTGTATGAGAAGTGTTCCTCAAATCATGATCCTTGAAAGGGAGAAATGAGGTGAAAACCACTTACTGTTAGCCTTTTTGGAATATATTATTATCACTACAATTCTACTATTAGAACTATCCACAAAATAGAAGAAAACTAATTAAATCTACCAATAATTGCAAATTAACAACACCAAAATCAGTTTAACAACTAACTATTAGTATAACCTAAGCATACATATACAACAAGAGGAACCTCTATTGCTAGTGTAGGGCCCTAACCCAAGAGCGTCAGGCCTGTGAGTCAACTTAGTGCTGGATCAATGGAATGTTGCTCATTTTCATTAAAGAAATCATAAATACATAAGAGTGCTTAGTTACAATGCTTCAAGTCGAAAACTGCTTAGTTATCTTGAGCAAAAAATCTGAATCCTAATGAGGCTCTAGGCCTCTTGATTTATACAGCTGAAGTTACCAACAAATTCCTTAAGTTTAGGGAGGCTTGGCTCCAATCTCGAGATCAACTAGTCTTCAACTACCACTGGTTTGGCTACCAATGAACTTCATGACTTGATTGCTTGCAACTCCGAGCTGATGAGATTTTATTGAGGAATCTTTGAGTGTGTGAGGAGTTAAGGAGGGAGATCCTGTCTCCTAGAATCCCTCTTGCTTGTCCCCATTCAACTTCCTACACTTTAATTAGCCAAAATTTGCTCCAAAACCTACAATCAATGCACATTAGACCACTAGACATGACATCCCATTTTTATTCTCCTCATTAAGAAAAACATAATTAAAAAAAGTAAATAATGATGAGAAAAGTTTATTTTAGTAAGCTGGAGGTGTGTTAAGGTACATAAAGTTTACCCATTAAGCACATTTAGCACACCTGCCAATAGGTCCATGAAATATTGGAGAGCCAATGCTAAGTACAAGCAGTGACATGATCAGCATCGGGTTCCACACAAGTTCCAGGTGGGTGATAAAGTTTCGCTACATTTGCATAAGGAGTGCCTCGTTGGGCCCCATCACAAGCTTCACCCGCTCTAATATGGGTCATACACCATCACCAAGGTTGTAGGGGATAATTCCTTCGAGCTCAAATTTCCACAGTTCCTTGTCTTGCACCCAGTGTTCAATGTGAACCGCCTTCAACCATACTTTCCACCATTACTGGACACAATTGAAATTGCAGAGCATCTCACACCAATGGAGTTAAACCCAGATTGCATATAATAAGCCACAAATGATCGTATCATGAACACACATATCAATAACACTTACCAACAAAAGATCCAACTCTATCGATTCATCAAACCATGCCAACTTTTTCACCAGGGAAATGGTTCACTAGGGACCAGGTTCAACAGAAATTTCCTCACCTCATAGACAATCTACACACAATGGGGACCATTTCTGTTACAGGGAAAAGTGTCTATGCATAACTGCTAATCCCACTAAGGCAGGTAGCTACCCTAGAAACAAACAAAGTAAAAACTACTTTCGTTTTCCTTTATGAAAGATAGATGAGAGAAGAATAAAGGAGACCAACCTCTGGCTTGCGCTTGGTTCCTTGTTCGATTCCTCTTTCTTCTGATAGTCCTTTGCTACTTGCTTTCTTGTATACCCAGCTTCACAGAGTACCTGTAGAATCAGAGCAGCATAACACTATATGAGAACATGGATCTATTATCATAAACAATCTAGGATCAGAAGTAAATTTACCATACAAATGCACAAAACGTGAATTACACAAGAGTATGGAGGAAAACTTGAATAGCTTTATTGATAATCAAGAAAGAGCCAAGAGAGTTACAACCAGTTGTTCTGACCCAGCATCATCCTCTCAGCAAGTAAGCCCTTCTTCACCTCATGCAAAGCTTAGATCACCCAACACTATGATGTTGCCTCAAGAAACCAACAACAATTCCTTACAAGATGCAAAATTCTAGCCTCTGGATCTCTGGGATTAGGGATCCATATATAGATGTCTATGGGAGATGAGTCAGCTTGTGATTTGATTAGTGTCTTCCCTCTGATATTTCTTGCTTCCACTTGGAGATTGATGATCTCTTACTCATCCTTGGTCGAATTCAGAGAGGAAAGTGTCACAGGAGAAGTTTCTGGAAGATTCCATGCTTCTCCACCTCACGGATTGACACTGCCATTTGTCTCTTCTCACCCATCGCACCCCATAGAAGGGATTTTTTAAATGCAATGCACCCACTGAGTGTACTTAGGTGAGATGCAACGCACTTTACCTATGGAGCAGGTGAAATGATCCAGTTTTGACCAGTTCTGAGTAGTTTTTCATGGAGAACTTCTGGGAGAAGTTGTAATCAATTGACCTTGTTCCTTTAGGGGTTGGAACAACACTTTTAGGGACTTAGGAGCCCTTGGTTTATGGACATTTTATGCTTGGGGTTGCAGTGCCCAAAAATGTCTATAACAGTTGCCCCCTAAAGCATGAGGTCGTTAATCTTATTTGATGTCGGGTGAAATGCTTTATCATGAGGATCCGAAGTTCTTTCAAGCTGGAAGGAGACTTGTAATAAGATACAATACAATACATTATCTTCATAATATTTTCATGATCTAGCTGAGGCGGGCTTTCCCATGCTCAGCTTTATAAATTCATTTTCATGTACATAGGACAGACAATCGTCTGAGTGTAGACTGATGATTCTGGTAGAGCCATCATCCCTTTGATTGGATGATTATCTATGCGGCAATGATGTACATTTGATGTCTTTATTTTCCTAAATATATATCGCAGCCCGGATGGATGAAACTAGATCCGGGGTCTTCAATCTCGTTCGATCTTCACTCAAAGTACAAGTCGATCCATGTGAGAGATGTTCTGGAGTCGAACATGGAAAGACATCGCCTGATTACCAGCCAATGATGTAAGTTGTTAACAGGCGTGAGAGGAATCACCGATAATGATAATGATCCTCAAGGTACTGCAGTACAATTCACGTGGTGTGAATAAAGGACTTGGTGTCGAACACCGCGCAAAATCTTTCGGTCGAAGGTCGTTGATATAAACCTATCGCCGGAAGTGAGAAACTTTCCATTGAGGCATGCAAGCTTCAAAGTACTGAAATGGGTGTTCCTAGATCGACTTCTTGGATAATGAGCTGATGTTGACAAGAAGCGATCCATCATAGGAGGGCCTTAATGAATCCCACATCAATGACACGGAACTGAGCAAATGATTTTAATGGAGGTGAAAAAAGTCTAGTGATATAAGGTTCAGGGTGGCGGTCATGAAAGAATGGAGCGTAAATGTATTGCAGCGGGTGAGACACAGGTGAATTCTCTGAGTGACTTCTCTTGAACATACCGGTTACACTAACATGATGGATTGGTAGAATTAACCCCAAATGTGGATGGTGTGATGTGACCATGGTGATGTGACCGGTGAATGAAACAACCCAACCCAACTTGGATGCGGAGTGAAAGTGTCATGTTCAAGAGCGACTTGCTACCAACAAGGTTTCTTCAAGTTTTCTTCCCAATTTTTCCCCAGTCATTGCTGACCAGTACCTCTTTATTTTTGTCAAGATTGAGGAGGATAACATATGCTTGTTCTATAATTTTCCCTTCGGGCAAACCCATCACTATGTTTTAACGAGCCTAGCGATAGTAAAACTCGATCTTGTCTGCCATGGACAAGTTTGTCGCTATTAGGTTTTAACGAGTTTAACGACAAATATAACTCGGTCCTTTTCAATTTTAGAGATTCTGAAAAGGGACGTAAAGGAAACTCCAAAAATCCTTTTTCGTCATCTAATCCCTTAAGTCTGAAAAAGTATAAAACAATACAGAAGGGATGAATTTTTGATACTTTTAACGAGCCGAACAAAACAAGCACTCGATCTTTTTGTGTAATAATCCCTCAGGTCCAAAATGATTAAAATCTAAAGGAGGGATAGCACTTCCGGTCCCTTTAACGAGCTGGAGAGGCCAATGGCTTGGCAACCTTTTCACATTTTACGAGTCAGTTGAAAAGAGCTTAAAGGAGACTCGTTTTTTAGGAACGAGTGATAAATTTGGGTAGCAGCTGATTCCAGGTAAGGTTTGGAATTTTCCAATCACGGCAGTGTTACAGGGATGGCTAACAGGATCACTCTTCGCAGCTGTTCCTCAAAAGGGGTAAACAATCAAATGGAGGTGAATGATTGGCCAATACAGAGTGGAGGTGATGATGAGAACATGACCAAGGCTTTAAAGGCTGAAGTACTACATTCACGACAGTTATTTACCATAAATTGGTTCATTTTTTATTGAGCTTAAATGCTGGGGGAAACATTTGCTCATTGCTTATGTTTATTTTTTAACGAGCATGAAGTCCGCGTTAAAACTTCTCGATATATCCAGTCGTATAATAAGGATGTCTCATATATAAAAACGGCAATTTTTCAAATCTTTGCCCCACATCCTTTCTTTATGCAAGTTAGGAAACGACCAATCCTACGAGTTTAAAGGGTTAGAGGACCTACAAATTTAAAAAAATAAATGGTCGCTCTTCGCTTGCACGCCAAAAGGTTTGCATGCCCCCAAGTATAAATAGTGTTTCAAGGTCACCTCTCAATCTACCAACAAAACATTTGTTTTATCGGGAAAGGTTTACCTCTTTCAGGTTACCAAAGATTGTTATATTTGCGCCACAAACAAAACATTTCTTCGGCGATGTCTACCGAAATAGACAAAGGTGAGTGGCGCAGATGCCTCCACCCACATAACTTTGACAAGGGAATCTTATTCCAGTCTAACCCCCTTTTCCAATCACGGATGGGAGTGTCAGACTAGTCATATATCTTTCACGGAAACCTATCCTATACCTGAAGTTTTCCTGCCGAAGCAGACCAGGGTGCATGCCCCCTGGGTTTCAGTCATGTCCCCCGAATTACTCGTGCTCATCAGGTGGACAGACTAGGGATTGATGAGACATTCCTTGCGTGAAAAGACCATTCAGGGATGGTATATGACTATTTTCTATGCGTGAACCGGGGAATGAAAGCTGGTCTACGAGATTGACCACTCTTCCTTCGTGCGGAAAACACATTACTCTAAAGAGTGATGAGACAATGGCTCCCATGCAATAAATATAGTCTCATCCAAGGAGTAGATTATAATCCAGGGGTCCTTGGACTACCATTGCGTTCATGTGAACAGTTTTCCCTCTCAATGTTATGGGCACATTAGGAAGGATCCCTAACGGTCGACTGGTTCCTTTGTCAAAGCCTATTAGATTTATCATCTCAGGCAAAAGCGATGGCGAACCAAGCGCTTTCCAAGCAGTTGAGGAAAGGATACTCACAGATGCCCCTTCATTTATGATGGTACCGCCCATAACCATTCTATATACTTGAGTAATGATTCAGAATGGTACACTAGCCGGTAAACGAGGTCTGCCTAGCTGATTCCAGTGAAAGGAAACAACTAGGTTGCTTGGAGGTGGGACCAAATAGACAGCCGGGTACGACTCTGATGAACTTCCTTCCTGCGGTAAAGGAATGGGTAAATTTCCCCCATGTTCATCGAAGTCTGTGTTTACGAAAAGAATTTGGACGGTGTCATCCTTGTTCTCTTTGGTGACTGTATCATCTGAAGATGGAACCTCTGAAGGCAAGACCGAGTCAACTACCACCTCAACCTTTTGACTTTCATTTGGTATGGGTTCAGATGGTTTATCTTCAATGATAGACGCTTCGGCCGACCACCTGGGCGGGTCAGCCGGATTTTCAACTAGTGACGAACTCAGCAAGAGTTTCTTATATCCAAGAGGAAGTCGTAACAGTGAAACCGGACAATCATCCAAAAATCTTTTAGCCTCGTCTAAGAAGGGACAACGGTGGACGGCGTGATCGCCTTCACACAGTTTACAAGGAAATTTGCACTTTCCTTGTCCAGGGGCTTCACTTTCACTAGTCGACGGTGTGTTTTCAACAAGATCATCAAAGGTTGACGACACCGAGTTGTGCAAATGAGGAGACCAGTCCCTTAAGATCTGAGGGACGCAGGGACAATCTCTATGATAGTGGTCTCCTTTGCAAATGACACATGGCGATTTAGGCCGGGTCGGTGCAGTGTGTGGATTTTCGCTAGACAACACTTGGTTGCGCCTTTTCGCCTTTGGCTCCTTCTTATTCTTCTCTTTCTTCTTCCTTTCCTTCTTCTTCTTAGGTACTTGATTTTTGGCTTTACCAGCCTCATCAAGCGAAGAGGAAGGAGGAGAGGAAGAATTGGATGAAGTAGAGGGTTGGGGCATAACTCTGGAATTGTCTAGTTGCTGACTCGATTGATCAGGAATTGTGGTGTTCTGAAGGACGGAGGTTGAGAAAAGCCATACGGGCAAGCCAATCATCAATCCTGGAAGTGAAAATGTGGCCATGTGGGGTGCACCAAAATCTCCCAAGAGGAGAAGGGACTAGGATTTCTTCCAAGGGTAACTCCTTGGTTGGTAGACTCCATTCTCTCAAGCTAAGACCAACCTAGGAAAGGTGGTGATTATTCTGTTTAAAATAAATTTTAGACGCTTTGACACAACTTTGTTTTTTCAATTTTAAAGAGTTGAGAAAAAACAAAAGATGACCCTAGTCGTCTTCGATTTTTAATGAGCCTGAAGTGACAAGTGCTCATATGGACCTTTTCTGTTAAGGAGTCTGAAAAGGAATGAAAGGGACTGCTCTGGAAATCTAGGCAGAGGGATTACCAAACCAATCGCAAAACTGTAGAATACTTTTTACGGTACGGCAGTCAATCTTCCCAAATGTTGTGTTCAGTGCATTGCGATCGATAGGGCGGCAGACACGGCTTCCTATGGATAAAGGATTAAGCCTATTGTGGTCTCCCAAAATATACTCGACGGTACGTGGGAGCACAAGTCCGTACTGGCACTTATCATCTCAAAGTGGAGGAATCACCCAACCAACAGTGAGAACAATAGTTACCAGGCTTTACGATGTCGGAATACGTCTCTAGCCTAGACTTCTAGATGTTGTGCGTTAGGTTCCAAAGCGTTGTTAGATTCATTAAATTTATTTTATAGTTGATCTTGCTTAAGAAATTTGCCTTTCAGGTTCACCGCGTGATGTAGATGTACAATTCCTAAAATGCAATCTAAGATGATAAATAGTCGTTTTATCTTCTTTGTGCAATGAAAATCCTAGCTACTAAGGAAAGAAAGACAGAATTCTTTCAACAAAGAGCAAAGAGCACACACTATATGCACTGTCCTAAATCAAACCAATCAAACAGTCTAAATGCAAATGCACATGCATGTATTTGTTTTCAGCCTTCTTAATATGTGAATGATAAAAAGAAAGCCAATGCGCAAATCTGAATTATTTTTCAAAGTGACAATTACTAACAAGTTTCTTTTCAAAATCAAAATGAAGACAATGACAACACTTTGCGATTTGGAAATGAAAACTTGCTTTCGACACTAGAAAAACTAATAATTCAGGTCAAATACAATAGTAACAAGGTAATCGACCATTAAGAACAGTCAGACTCTCTTCTATGACTGAAAACGACACTTGCGACACTTTCAAATCAAGAAAGGACAGTACAATTACGTTACTTCTTTGCAAAGGAGAACTGGAAATGACTCAACAAATACACAAAAACATTTATAGTTCTTTGCACAATGGAAGTGGAATAATAGCAAGGAAAGGGTTTCAAACAGAGGTGTACTGACTACAGGCAGCAAAATTCTTGAATAGATCTGAAAAGAATGAACACAAAAACCAAAATTTAGGAACAATTCCTAGTCTGATCAGCGCACCTGTAACACAGTGAATTTGAAATGCAGCGCACCTACTACACTTGGGAAGTGCGCTGAATTTGAGGTTCACATAATAGAGAGTGCGCTGGGCCAGGGACGAGACTTTTCTTGGGTTCCGGGTCACAGTTTGCAGTTCAGTTCAGGGATTTTGGCCGAGCAAGTGGTAATCAGTAAATCAACAACAGGGGTAGATCTAAGGAGGTTACTAGAGCCACCACAAGGGAAATTAGAGAGTTTGTAAATCAGTTGTTTAATTCATAAACAAAACCCGGAGATTGACTGAAGCGGCATTTATCTGCTTTTCATTTGCATAGCAAATGCAGTTCGAAAGCTACCTTGCTCAACTTCAGGCTCTGTCTGTAAGTTTATAAAGTAAACAAATGTAGATAGACAAACAACCTAGTCGCTCCCCAGTGGAGTCGCCATTTTGTTACAGGGAAAAGTGTCTATGCAGAACTTCTAATCCCACTAAGGTGGGTAGCTACCTTAGAAACAAACAAAGTAAAAACTACTTTCGTTTTCCTTTATGAAAGATAGATGAGAGAAGAATAAACGAGACCAACCTCTGTCTTGCACTTGGTTCCTTGTTCGATTCCTCTTTCTTCTGATAGTCCTTTGCTACTTGCTTTCTTGTATACCCAGCTTCACAGAGTACCTGTAGAATCAGAGCAGCATAACATTATATGAGAACATGGATCTATTATCATAAACAATCTAGGATCAGAAGTAAATTGACCATACAAATGCACAAAACATGAATTACACAAGAGTATGGAGGAAAACTTGAATAGCTTTATTGATAATCAAGAAAGAGCCAAGAGAGTTACAACCAGTTGTTCTGACCCAGCATCATCCTCTCAGCAAGTAAGCCTTTCTTCACCTCATGCAAAGCTTAGATCACCCAACACTATGATTTTTCCTCAAGAAACCAACAGCAATTCCTTACAAGATGCAAAATTCCAACCTCTGGACCTCTGGGATGAGGGATCCATATATAGATGTCTGTAAGGGAGATGAGTCAGCTTGTGATTTGATTAGTGTCTTCCCTCTGATAGTTCTTGCTTCCACTTGGAGATTGATGATCTCTTACTCATCCTTGGTCGAATTCAGAGAGGCAAGTGTCACAGGAGAAGTTTCCGGAAGATTCCATGCTTCTCCACCTCATGGATTGACATTGCCATTTGTCTCTTCTCGCCCATCGCACCCCATAGAAGGGCTTTTTGAAATGCAACACACCCACTGAGTGTACTTAGGTGAGATGCAACGCACTTTGCCTATGGAGCAGGTGAAATGATCCAGTTTTGACCAGTTCTGAGTAGTTTTTCATGGAGAACTTCTGGGAGAAGCTGTAATCAGTTGACCTTGTTCCTTTAGGGGTTGGAACAACACTTTTAGGGACTGAGCCCTTGGTTTATGTACATTTTATGCTTGGGGTTGCAGTGCCCAAAAATGTCTATAACAATTTCTTCCTAAGGAGGGAGGACTAATCCAGGTGGATATTAGTGGCCACTCGTCTATTCCACCTAGACCTCTAGTCGATTTCATCAGTTTCCTTGTTTATAGTAGCATTTACTATTTTAGCAGTTTTTCGAGTCCTAAACTTCTAGAGCAGCTTTGACACCCTAAACAACGCTTTTGAGGTCTGCAGTAGGCTAATAGCCATTGGAAAGGGCCTGAGAAAACTCTTGTATTAATCAGAGAGATATTTCCATCAAGGTATTGTGCGTGCCAAATAGAGATAATATGACCAAGTTACGGCCCCTGGAAGTTGGATGCCCAACTAACCCCAACAAGGCCCACAAACTCTTGGTGCTCCATCTCTTGGGGTTAGGTCTTTTGCTTTTTAGGGTTTTCCCTTGTTGTTCAATAATAAAAAGGCCCTTGATCCTCATTACAACATAGTTCAGAAGCATGTAGCCACCACATCTCTTCTCAGAGATAAGCTACAATCATTCAAGCTAGTTTATTTCCATTATGTATTTAAGAATATTTCAGTTCTTTGATATTAATGAAATGATTTTTTTATTTTTGTTGCATCTCTACATTTATGGTTATATTTTTATTATGTTTCATTCATGTTTAAGTTCAGATCAAAATAGTTGAAAGAAAGACATTAAGTTACATAAAAAACAAATAGCAAGCATTCATTCAATCATTCATTGATCCGCAAAATATTTCATCTCAATAAATTTTATCATACAAAATATGTTTACATGATATGAAATAAGGTTGTGTACATAAAGAAACGTATAAAAACTATTCATTAACATATAACATTCATTCATTCAATAATCACAGACATAAAATACTTCATCTCAATAAATTTTATCATAAAAAATATGTTTTTCATAATATGGTATGTGATTTTTCTAATGATATAACTAGTACAATCATTTATTTTTCTTTTTCCTTATTTTTGATGCCCCAGTCATGCACTCATGACGTTGTTGAGGTTTCCGCAATAGGGGTGGATAATCATTTGTGACAAGAAAGAAATGTTAAATTGATATTTTTAGTTATTATTCATTAATAAAAATAACATTAGAGTTTTATTTACCTCGTGCACTAGTCGACGTTGTTGGAATGGTTTCCATGTGCTCCTCTTCTAGTACAGGATCCTCATGTATGAAACTCTCTGCCATTGAAAGCTGGCTCATGGTTTCTATTTGTTGTGGCGTGAACTATACCAAAAAATACTATATAAGAAACAAAAATTCTTTTCGATTAGACAATGGAAAAGCTAACAAATAAACATTCATAATTGAATTTATGACTTAAAAAAAATCACTTTTAAATATGGTTATTACCTGATATCTCTAAAGATGTTGGTTGAACTAGTTGATCCTATATTTAATCCGAAGACTTTTATTTCTAATGTGAATCAAATGAGAAAGCTCTTCAATCATTCTAACAACAAGCTTATTCATCATTACAATTGAGTTGAGAAACATGAACAATTCATCATCATCAAACCAATCATAATCACTAACCACTTTCTCAGGAGCATCTGTGGACTGCTCTTAGGGTGGTGCCTTCCCATTACGATCCTATTTATCAAATAAGTGTAATTTGTAATTCTATTCCACATTCCACGACTATAAACATTCAAAGATTTGAATTTGATAAAACATTTTAGATCGATAAAAAATTCCATTTTTTACATGAGGGGAAGTTTATCGAAATAAATAGTTTCTCATAAATATTATGATATCTCGAAAGTTCGGTATGACACATTAAAAAAAATTCAAGCAATTCATCCACAATTAATAATCATTATATTAATAAGAAAACCACTACTAACATATGTCTAAATTTATATAGAAACTTCACGTTATAGCATGGACAATATAAAATATTCTGAATTTATAAAAATTTCATCATCTTGGAAGGCTCTTGGAATAGGCATTATGACAGGATCAATATATATTCCATATTGTATAGAAATAATAATTTGAAAAGGATGAAGGAATGCATTTTCTCAAGTTGGTCATATGCATAGTGAATCTTTCATTTAGTTATATGATGCCTAAAAATATGAATTTGACTTACTCTATAATGGATAAAATGCTACTCTAGAATAAATCTCGTGGTTATATTATTTTACATACAAATACATTGATGTTGTTGTGAGATTGGTTCCCTTTGACCTTGATCAACCTACCACAATATTATAACCATGACGTATTAAAATGTTTCCTTAACTTACAAGATGCTTGAAAATACAATTGAAATCACTATGAATGTTCCTCTCAATTATGAATTTTATTCCTTAAATTTCTCTCTCTCTCTCTCTCTCTCTCTCTCTCTCTCTCTCTCTCTCAATATACTTTAGCAACATAAGCTTCTATGCAAATTCCATTTGGATAAGAAAATTGGGTAGCATAACCCCCTGTGAAATGATGATATGGAGGAGAAGATTTAGTAGCATATAAATAAGAGCGCTTAAGAGACAAATTAATATAATTGGTCTCTTCAATACTTTGTCCAAATGTATAGCTTTGCAAAAGAGGGCTTAAAATCAATATTTGTACAAGTAGACACTTCAATCCTTGGAGCAATTTTGCAGCATAACACTAGCAAACTTGATATTATGGAAATGGAGAAGGAAACATTTGAGCTGAAATGGATAGCCTTCTCCCATGTGAATATATTAACTCTAGGAATGGACAGTGTTGAGAAAGCTTGAGGCAACTAGATTAGGTGATTTATCTTACTTTGATAACTTCTTTTGATGTATTTTTACTTAACTTGATTAACTTCTCTTTTCACTTGATTATTATTAGTGTTCTCTATCATCAAACAACTACCATACAATGAAGATCAATGAGACAAGAGGAAAACAAATGTAGGTTGTAAGCTAGGGCCAAAACCTCTCCTCTTCAGAGGAAAAACCACAAGAATTATTCTCTTCTTGAAGAATATTCAGATGGCTAATTCCAAGACCTAAGACCCTTAACAAAGGTCCCTTCCAGACCAAGTAAAACTTCTCCCTTTTAATGATCTTTTCTTTCATGCTATCTTGACCTACTAGCTTCCACCAACTTCAACCTAGAAAATTCCAGAAACTTTGACCCAACAACTTCCAGCAAATTTTACCTAGCAGCTTCCAACAACTTTTACCTAGTAGCAATTTTGACTTCCCAACAAATTTTACTTCCCAGAAACTTCGACTTCCCCAACAACTTCTTGTGTAACTTTCACTTCCCTAGTAGTTTCTTCTGCAACTTCAACTTCCCCAGTAGTTTCTTCTACAACTTTGAATTCCCCAACAATTTCTCCAATTTTGGTCTAGCGGCTACTTTAGAAACCCTAACATGATAGAGAGATAGAGGTCCAAAACTTCAATCCTATTTCTCTTCTTTCTTTTCTTGATTTTCATATGTTTCCCTTTGTCTTCTAGCTTCTTTCTCAAGGATATTGAACTTCTTTTTTACTTGAATAAATGTCCCCTCAATTGAAGTCTAGGTTCCCTTATATATAGGCTTCTTAGGAGGTTTAATTTTTGTCTATAAGGCTGAATTTTTCCTTCTTGTAGGCCTACTTGTTTGATAAGGTCTTGGAGTGTCATTATGACACTTTTGATTTTACAAAAGAATTCTTTATAAGGTAAAACATTCCCAAAGGGTCTTACATGTATGAAAATGACTCATTTGACTTCATAACTCTATGACAAACCTATAAGCACTCAATGGATGCTTGACCTATAAATAAATCTATCTTGAGCATGAAACCCATGCATCAAGAATGACAATAATACACTTTTCTTTCTCTTTAATATCAAATATATATATATATATATATATATATATATATATATATATATATATATATATATATTTTCCGGGGAAAATAGAGTTCGTAATTTCTTAGATATCATTTTTGGGATTCAACTGCGTTAAGTAAGTCATTCAAACGTATGACCATTTCCATGAGAGGTAGTCGTAACTGACTAATTTCTCATGATTTTTGAATAGTTCACTTAGCACTCATTGCATCGGGTGATGCTCACAGGGGTGAAGAAGTGGGATTGAAACTAGTGAAATGTGGAGAACGAATCACATAGCATCAATCATCACTTCCGGGGCTTGCACCCGGTAACCAGGACTTCCCAGGAGGTCACCCATCCCAGAACTCCTCTGGCTCAAGCGCGCTTAACTGTGGATTTTTTCCCCACAATCAAGCCCACTTAGCTTGCTACCCCATTTGCAAAACCTTAGCAAGTATTGTGCCTCATGAACCATTCAAGAGATCCCTTGACTCTTTTTGAATTTAAGTATGGGGGATTTACGCAGTGCATTATATTAGATATCATTTTTGGGATTCAACTGCGTTAAGTAAGTCATTCAAACGTATGACCATTTCCATGAGAGGTAGTCGTAACTGACTAATTTCTCATGATTTTTGAATAGTTCACTTAGCACTCATTGCATCGGGTGATGCTCACAGGGGTGAAGAAGTGGGATTGAAACTAGTGAAATGTGGAGAACGAATCACATAGCATCAATCATCACTTCCGGGGCTTGCACCCGGTAACCAGGACTTCCCAGGAGGTCACCCATCCCAGAACTCCTCTGGCTCAAGCGCGCTTAACTGTGGAGTTTTTCCCCACAATCAAGCCCACTTAGCTTGCTACCCCATTTGCAAAACCTTAGCAAGTATTGTGCCTCATGAACCATTCAAGTAGAGATCCCTTGACTCTTTTTGAATTTAAGTATGGGGGATTTACGCAGTGCATTATATTAGATATCATTTTTGGGATTCAACTGCGTTAAGTAAGTCATTCAAACGTATGACCATTTCCATGAGAGGTAGTCGTAACTGACTAATTTCTCATGATTTTTGAATAGTTCACTTAGCACTCATTGCATCGGGTGATGCTCACAGGGGTGAAGAAGTGGGATTGAAACTAGTGAAATGTGGAGAACGAATCACATAGCATCAATCATCACTTCCGGGGCTTGCACCCGGTAACCAGGACTTCCCAGGAGGTCACCCATCCCAGAACTCCTCTGGATCAAGCGCGTTAACTGTGCTAAGTGAACTATTCAAAAATCATGAGAAATTAGTCAGTTACGACTACCTCTCATGGAAATGGTCATACGTTTGAATGACTTACTTAACGCAGTTGAATCCCAAAAATGATATCTAATATAATGCACTGCGTAAATCCCCCATACTTAAATTCGTAATTTCTATTAAGAAGAAAATAATAGAGATTACATGTTGTAGATGCCAAAGCATATGCAGTAGTGTGGTAAATACCACTTACAATAACCAATACTTCTGGGAAGTATGCAGATACAGCCCTCAAACAGGGCCTCCAGAAACAAGGTAAGTAAAGCCCACAGGGGGCATCCAGAAATAGGGTATGTATCCCCAACAGGAGTATACGCCTACCCAAAATAGCTAATAAAAACAGTAAATAAAAACATTAGCTCAGAAACCGGGTATGCAAACCCCAACAGGAGTAAACTCCTACCCTAATAAGCTAATACAAACAGAAAATAAACGATAGCTCCAGTAGGATGTGCAGAAATGATGCATCCAGAGGGAAGAGGCACGAAATGGAGCCATACCCCATCCCCTCAACTCTCCACCAATAACCCGCAGAAATCCACACATCTATCCAGTGAAGCCAGAAAGGAAACCAATCATAGACAGCCATAGAAGAGCGGCACGAATCGTTGCAGATCCCTCAACACTCTCCAAAGCTGCAATGGAAGGCTAGCAGAGGACCCAAAAAATGAACCCAGCATCAGCAATGGAGCCCGAACAGGTCCCAAAATGCAGAGGCGGGTCGTTTCGGGGGCAGAGGCGGCTAGGGCAGCCACCTCGCCCCCATGAAGGAGTCAGGCCCGAAACCCTGGACCCCACACAGCACCGCAGCACAATAGAACAGAGGCCAAAACCCCCCGCAGGTACCGCCAAGACAATGGGCTGTTGATGCGCAGAGAAGCACTAAGAAACAGAAGCCGCCGCCGCTCAGCACAAAACCGACCGTAGAGAACACCGCAGGTAGCAGGCCACAAAACCCCCGGAACCGCCGAAACCACCCGCTGCTGCAAGCACCAACAAAGGTCAGGTGATGGAAGCCTGGAGGGCGACCAGATCCCCCACCCGCGGAAGGTCCTGCCGCCGCAGGCTCAGGCAGCAGCCAGAGCCAAAGAAAAAAACCCTATGGTTCGCCGCGCGCTCCCGCAATTGTCTTTTCATATATATATATATATATATATATATATATATATATATATATATATATATATATATATACATTATTACAATAGACATTATGAAGACCAAACCTAGTTACACATTTCAACAGCCCCTCTTAACTAGGGAGGTATTCATAATCCATACAAGGTACTTAGACATTCTAATACTAAAGAATTCTCATAAGAATAGTTGGATTGGTAATCCATATCATAAGCTATCTCACCATCTTATACTATTGCATCTCATTTTATCAACTAGCATTGTCACATAGAAAGGCCTTGACTAACAACTCTATCTCTCCACAAGATCAGAGCACAATGTTGGTGAGACAATGACGAATATACAACTTTCATTATTGTCTATCAAGGAACATAATCCATTCAGATGTTCACAAGGTATGTCCTTTAAGTACTATTCCTATCTTGGAATAACACATCCTCAAGGAATTTCCTCTTCGATTATTCTTGCCTATCGGATGCCCTACCACATCCTCAAAGAGTATCGAAATTTAGATGCTTACACAATCCTCCATTATGTCTTCATAACATGAAGATAAGAATGATGTGTATATCTCTCACTCTCAAGTAGGGAGGATATACTCATTCCTATAAAAGGAATATACTCAAGCTCCCTCTTAACAAGGGACTTGCCCAAGTTCCCTCTCAACTAGGGACTTGTTTTCAGTAGCTATCTACTCTTTGGTGGAGATCATGGTACTTTCAGTTGTTTGTAGGGATCCTCTTTTTGCATCATGTCATGACTTCATCTTCTTCATTATGGAGCCTTATTCATCATTGTAGGGCATTACTTGTCTTCTACATCACTTTCTTTTCAACAAATCAATAGTCATGTCATCCCTTTTTTCATAGGAAAGTGATCTTCTAGTCCATATATGGTTATCCTTTATACAGATACTCTTTTCCAGTCTTTTGTAGGATCTTCCATCCAATCTCATGAATAATAGTTGTAGATGACTTTCTACAACCTTCTTTTGGTAGCCCTATAACAATCCAACCAGAAGCTTTCAAAAATCAAAATGAACATGAAATCAAAGTTACCTCTATTAAGATGGCCTTTTGTCATGACATTAGTTTTTCCCAATATCAACATCCTACACATGTATGAATCCTTCTCAAAGACATTCAAAATCAAGGGTATCATTATTTTTTAGATTTTATTAGGGTCTTCATACCTTCTCCATGTATAGGACATACCTAATCCTTCTAGTTATTGGATGTTGATCACTTTTCCTATCTTATGTGTCTATAGATACATCTTTTGTGAACTCTTCCTTCTCCTTCTTCACATATTTCTCTCTCATAATCTTATATATATGGTTCATGTTGGAAATAATACTAAGAGGGGGGCTGAATCAGTATTATCAGTTCAATAATTTTTTATTTCCCAAACAGATTTACATACGCTACTTCTGAGAAGTGAACTAGCGTGTACATGCTACTGTGATTAGAGAAACCAGCGTAACCCAGAGAACTTATGATTAAGTCAATTTATCATGTGTTGATCTTTAATCAGTGCATTAGTAACTTATTAAATAGTGCAGTAAAAATAGAATAAACCATCACACATAGGAAACACACATGAACACCAAGATTTAAGGTGGAAACCTAATGCGGGGAAAAACCACTTGCTACTATCGTCTTTGTCTTCTTTTAATAATAAGAAAATCCTTTTACAATCTTGTACTGGTGAAAACTCATACCAGTACGTAGGCAACCACCTACAGAAGACCACAACCTTCTCTCATTTTCCAACTTCTATTGGAAGGGAGCTACAACCCCCTTAACTCTTGTACTAGCCAATGTGTTTACTACTAAGTAGGCATTGGCCTACAGAAGGCTACGACCTCCTCTTTTCTTCTAGGGACCACATTTCATAAATTTTCAGACTGGATGCTCCTGGCACACAATAGTACACATGAAGGCCTCGTTTCATCAAATTTTCATACTAGACTCATTAGAAACATTGAAGCTCAAAATCAATCACCACTGTAATACAACCAATCACTGAAAACCCATCAGCACTGAAACAAATCACAATCAATCAATCTGAACATTTAGAACATTGTCACCAGAACACAGAACAGAAAATAGAAACATGTATCATCATTCAGAACCAGCTGCAACCTCAACAATCGTGCATCAGAATGTATATGCTACTTTACTGAACCTAACTTGCATGTATACGCTACTTCCTTTAATCAAACCTGTGTATACATTCAAAACTACTGAAACATAAAACCTCTGAATCAAGTCTGTACCAACCAGTAATATACATGAACATTTATTGTCAATTAACAAAGCTTTACACAGGCAGTAGCAGAGATCACCCTTATCACTTATACAATCAATTAATCAGATACCAAACTCCTTATGCATTAAATTTTGCATTCATATCTAAGAAGACTTCATTAATAGACAATAGCGAAATAATAGAACTAATCAAATAGATCTGAAGAATAGGATTTTCCTTTGTATAGGCTACTTGGAAGAGTAGAATCTGCGTGTATAGGCACTTTTACCAAGACGAACCAACATATAGATCTACAAATATTAAATGATAACTTTGTTGCTATTTTTGACTTTAGACAAAACCAGATCATGATATTTAAAGAATAAAACAAGTGTACATAATCAGATCTAGCCCAACAAATATTAGATCATTCAATGATAAGTCATTTCAAGTCTGCCCCTGCAACATACTTCAGATAGAAGTATTCCTTAGAAACCCTTTCACTTGCAACCCTGGCCTTATGATCTTCTCCTCCTTATATAGTTTTAGGCCTTTCTCAATACCTTTAACCAAAGCCACTTAGGACCCATGGTATTCTTGGACCGGATCAAATAGTCATTACTCCACTCAATATTGTGGGCTAATACCATGGTATTGACCCCTGTTATTGTCTCCTCTTGAATTTACTTGGTTTTCCAACATATACGTGCTTTTCTTCTTGTGAAAGTGTGTGTATACATATACGCTCTTTTTTTCTGTGAAAGAGCGTGTATACACTATTTTAACTGAGTGGACCTGTGTATACATCTTAAACTGTTTTCACCATCCTTTACCTTTGACTTCTTCATTCGGATTAGTAGACATTAGTTCCATATTCTTATTCTTCTGTACCAATGCCATGTTACATCTGAATGGACTTGTTACACTGTGGGTTGCCTTTCATCAAAACTAAACTGACCTATGAGTGAGTTTTCATCAAGGACAACACTTGTATCATAATTCCAACAATCTCCCCCTTTGGACTTGATGGAAACCATGCTGGTGTTGTTTATTGCAAATTGTAGAAACTGTTAGAAATAACAAGCAACACCAAAATACTCTCCCCCTTTGACATCAAGGGCAAAGGGCGGACCAAGCTATTCTCCCCCTTTGATATACATTATGTTGCCCATGCTCCCCCTGAGTACATGCTAAATCTGCAGAGATATGTTTCAAAAGAAAAACATGACTTTATAACTCAACTAAGTGAGCATGACGTCCCTATGACCAATTACTCATACATACATCAATCACCCAACCAAGTGGGGATACACCATATTTGACTCATCCACCCAACCAAGTGGGGATATACCAATTGTTTATACATGACAGAAATACAACAATTATTACATCATACATCCCATGCAAAGTGTGGATACAAATTACATCATATGTCCAATAGGACTCATTCAAATATAGACCATGACAGAAGAAGTCATATCACACCCTAGATATTTACATGACTTATGCAACAAACGATATAAGTATTTGAAGCCATAGTTGAACTCAGCAACCATGATACCAACAATGCAGAATGTGTGTGAAGGCCAATGCTCCCCATGAACCTGTGCTACATGTGTATTGTCAACAATTCATTCATCAAGGCAAATTTGTTAGTTCAATAAAAATCAATGAACAAAGCATATCGTCAGACTGTAATCATAAATATCAGACAGAGAACTCATATCAGAGTCTAACCCACTTTTTTTATGTTATAAAAACATATACGCTCCTTCATCCATAGAAATCCGCATGTATACATGACTATACTTATGAAACCCACATATAATAACCTTTCTCTGAAAACTAGATTTAACAGCAGGATGATGCAGCAACTACTCCAAGCTTTTGTCTGAGATATTCAAATGTTTCTCTTGGAAGCAGTTTAGTGAATATATCAGCAACCTGTTCTTTGGAGGGAACATACTCCAATTTAACATTTTTTTCAAGCACTTGTTCTCATAGAAAATGGTACTTAATGGGTATGTGCTTGGTCTTGGAGTGCATAACTAGATTTTTCAAAACACTGATGGCACTTGTATTATCACATAGAATGGTGATGGGTGGAGTACATGTGATCTGAATGTCTTACAAGGTTTGCATCATCCAAATTCATTGTGTGCAGCAAGATGCAACAGCCACATATTCTACTTCAGTTGTAGATAAGGCAATCGATCTTTGTTTCTTCATGAACCAAGATACCAAACGTGAACCCATATAAAATGCTCCTCCAATAGTACTATTTCGATCATCCACATTTCCTGCCCAATCTACATCTGTATAAGCATGAAGAGTAAGATATATATCTTTAGGATACCATAGACCAAAGTCTTGAGTTCCTTGAAGATATTTAAAAATTATTTTTATTTCCTAAAGATGTGATTCCTTTGGATTTGCTTGGAACCTTCCAACAATTCCTACTGCATGCATGATATCAGGTCTAGTAAAAATAAGACTGCAACCTGTTACCATTGGAGTGCATACTGGTTTAGAATCTTCCATTCTGTACTTCTTCAAGATTTGCTTGAGATATTTGGTTTGTGAAAGAAAGATACCATCTTTTGTTTGATGTACTTGTAGACCAAGAAAATAAGTAAATTCACCAAGTAAGAACATTTCAAATTATTGTTGCATTACTGAAGAAAAATTCTAACTCATGGATTCTTCATTGCTACCAAAAATGATATCATCAACATAAACAATAGTAATTAGTAGTTTATCATTTTTAATCTTTGTGTATAAATTGCTATCTGCAGAACCTTTTGTGAAACCTTGTTGTTGTAGATATTTGTCAAGGCGGTAATACGAAGCCCTTGGAGCTTGTTTCAGACCACAGAGAGACTTTTTGAGCTTGCATACAAGTTTTTCATCATTTCCAAGAATAAATCCTTCTGGTTGTTCAATATAAACTTATTCTTCTAAATCTCCATTAAGAAAGATTGATTTTACATCCATTTTATATACTTTGACTTTTTGAAAACTAGAAAGAGAAAGAAACATCCTTATGGCTTCAAGTCTAGCAACAAGTGCAAAAGTTTATTCAAAATATATACCTTCTTGTTCAGCATGCCCTTTACAAACAAGTCTTGCCTTGTTTCTAATAACTTCTCCATTTTCATTCAGCTTGTTCTTAAATATCCATTTTTTTCCTGTAACATTTTTATCATGAGGTCTAGGAACTAACTCCCAAGTATCATTCTTTTCAGCTTGGTCAAGTTCTTCATCCATGCCTTGACCCAACATTCATATTTGCAGGCTTCATTTACATTCTGAGGTTCTGTGGAGGATGGTAATGCTAGATAACTTGAGGTCCCTGTAAGAGTTCTTCTTGTCTGTACTCCAGACCCTTTTTCTCCTAAAATTTGAGATTCTGGATGATTCTTCTGAACATACATGGATGGAGTCTTTTCCCTATCTGTTGTATTTTATTCTGGTGCTTCATTGGTTTCTTATTCTATATCATTTTGATTTGATGCAGGAAAACATTCCCCGTATTCTTCCTTGTCATATTCCTCTGTTGATTTCATTTGTTCCAGATTTCTGCATGCTTCATCGATCACAAAATCAATGCTTTCAACAATTTTCCAAAGTCTTTTACTATAACATTTGTATCCTTTACTTCTTGATGAATAACCAAGAAGAATTCCTTCATCTGCTCTGGGTTCAAACTTACCAAGTTTTTCATCAATCCTTTTGATGAAACATTTGCTTCCAAAAACTCTAAAGTGTTTTACAGTAGGAGGCTTACCATACCAAAATTCATATGGAGTTTGATTGCTATTTACCCGAACATTTGCTTTGTTAAGAATAGTCACGGCAACAAATGCATCTTTACCCAAGAAGGTTGCAAGAGTTCCAGATTCATCAAGCATAGCTCGAGCCATTTGTTGAACTGTTCTGTTCATTCTTTCTACCATGCCATTTTGCTGAGGAGTTCTTGCGATAGAGAATTGAATTTTTATTACATGTTGTTCAAAAAAGTCAAATAACTCATTTGATATGAATTCTCCCCCTCGATCAGATATGAGACATTTGATTTTTCTATCTGATTCATTTTCAACTAAATCTTTGAAGGCTTTAAACTTTTCAAATGCTTCATCTTTATGCTTTAGCAAACCTATCCAACACATCCTGGAAAAATCATCAATAAATAAAATAAAGTATTCTTCTCCATGAGGTGACTTTTTCCTTGTTGGACCTCATAAATCAGTATGGATGAGTTCAATAGGCTTACTTGTTGATCCTTCTTTTTCACTGAAGAGAACTCTGGTTTACTTACTGAATTGACATGGTTTGCATATGGTGTTTTCTGGGATGCTGATATCTGGAACATCACAAACTGCCTTGAGCCTGCATGCTTTTCTTATCTGAGAAAAGATTAGATGTCCTAATCTTCTGTGCCATAGCCAATTTTCATATGTTTTGCTTAGATAACATGTTTGTTGTCCTCCTTTGAGTATGTATAAATTATTTGGAGTTCTTGTATCTTTCATCATGGTCTTTCTTGTATCAAGCTCATGCACCACACATCTATTTGATCGAAACACAACTTCATTTCCTTGATCACACGTTTGACTGACACTCAATAGGTTATTCTTTAAACTATCTACATACATGACATTTCTAGCTTTAACCTTTTCTTTCAAGAAAACAAAACCTTAACCTTTAATGAAAGCTAGAGTGTCATTTCCAAATGAGACATTCTTTTCCTTTTCTAAATCATTATATGAATGAAGTTTCTCTTTATCACCTATCATGTGTTTGGAGCATCTATTGTCAATGTACCACTGATTTTCTTGTCCTTCTACATACAGATCTATGCCACATCTTTCTGATTGGGATTCCTTCTTTCTCCATATCTTGGGATTTAATGATGTTTGCTCCTTTTGAAGTGTTGGTCGAAATTTGCTCCTGCGTTCAAATTCTTCATGACCAAAGTTGTTACAAATGGAACATTCTATTTCATTTTCAAGAGGAGAAAAGTTATTATAGGAATTTTTCTTGATTCCTGTTACACTCCTTTGATTTCATGCTTCTCTAGTCATGATGGTTTTGTAAGAAACACATTGAGCAACCATATGCCCAAAGGTATGACATGAAAAACATTGCCCATTAAAGAAATTTATGCGATCATAGAATATTTTGGCATTGTTTACTTGTTGGTTGATGCTTCTATTGATATTCATCCTTGGAGTAAATTGAGTATGATTTACCTGATGAGTAATTTTAGGCCTTTGTTGATGATTGACATATTGTTCACTTGTCTTTGTTGTAGAAAGATAGCTTCTGGTGGAGGCTGACAGCTTTTGTGATTGAGATGGTTCTTCAATATATCAAAGACCTATCTTTATCAGAGGAGAATGCTGAACTTTGATGATTTCATTTAAAGTTTCAAATCCTTTATAAAATCTAAGATTAAGATATTGAGTCTTCTCAAGTTCTTTTCTTAGACCAACAATTTCACATTCTAGATTTTCATTGTGTCTTTCTCTTTCAGTGAGTTGGTGTGTCAATGTATCTATGATTATATTATTTTCTTCTAAGCACATTTTGAGTTTTGTGATTTCTTCAAGTTAGTCTTCCTCTTCTAAGGCATCCAAAAAATCAACATTGTCATAAGCCATGAGTAGTCTATAATCTTGTTCAGTTTCATCTTCATCACTATTAGATAAACCATCACTACCTTCATGCGTATAGTAACTCCTTCTATTGACAACATGTTTTCTATTGCTTTTTGCATATTCCTTTCCCTTTTCATATTTATCTTTATGAGGACATTTGGTAGCATAATGGCCAACTCTACCACAAGTAAAGCATTTGAATGATAACTTACCTCTAAATCTTCTAGAACCTTGTTGAATATTCTTGAAAAAATTTACCTCATCTCTTCTTCTAAAATGTATCCTAGTTCATTGTGCTCTTCCTTTTCTTTTCCCTTTGTTGAAGCTTTAAAAACAACTTCTTTCATATCTAATGGACCTCCTTTCCTCATTTCAAAGGCAGTTAGGATTCCATGGAGTTGAGTCACAGTAATAGTTTGAAGATCCTATTTTTCTTCTGTGGCAAACACTTTTGACTCAAATTTAGAAGACAAAGATCTAAAAATTTTCTCAACTAAAGTAGCTTCCTTTATCTCTTCACCCAGATTCTTCATACAGTTAACAATCTCATCTATACATAAAAAGTATCTAGCAATACTTTCATCACTATGCATCTTAAGAGTTTCATACTGAATTATGAGAGTTTAAAGCTTAGCACATTTTACCTAAGAGTCTCCTTCGTAGCTCTGAATGATTTTGTCCCATATCTCTTTGGTTGTCTTGAGTTGCATGACTTTGACAAATTCTGATTTTGACAAACTTCCCAATAACATATTGACAACTTTGGCATTAGTTTTGTATAACTTCTTATCTACATAGTCTGTAGGTATTTCTACTGGATATTGATATCTTCCTTCAATAATTTCCCAAACATTGGATCTAAGCAATTGAAGATAGGCTTTCGTTTTGATTTTCCAATATACCAAGTTGCTCCCATTGAAGATTGGTGGTCTGATAGATCCCATGCCTTCGTGATTATTCATCTTGAAAGCTCTTCCTTCAAGCGACCAAGCTTCTTCTGAAGGACTTTCTCTAATACAAATTGTTGGAAATAATACTGAGAGTGGGGGTGAATCAGTATTATCAGTTCATTAATTTTTCATTTCCCAAACAGATTTATATATGCTACTTCTGTGAATTGAACTAGTGCGTACACACTAGTGTGATTATAGAAACTAGCGGATACCTAGAGAACTTATGATTAAGTCAATTTATCATGTGTTGATCTTTAATCAGTGCATCAGTAACTTATTAAATAGTGCAATAAAAACATAATAAACCATCACACATAAGCAACACACATGAACACCAAGATTTAAGGTGGAAACTCAATAAGGGTAAAAACCACCTACTGTTGTCATCTCTGTCTTCTTTTAATAATAATAAAATCTATTTACAATCTTGTATTGGTGTAGACTCATACCAGTACGCAAGCACCCACATGCAGAAGACTACAACCTTCTCTCATTTTCCAGCATCTACTGGAAGGGAGCTGCAACCCCCTTATCTCTTGTACTAGCTAATGTGTTTACTAGTATGTAGGTGTCAGCCTACAGAAGGCTACAACCTCCTCTTTTCTTTTAGGGACCACGTTTCATAAATTTTTAGACTAGATGCTCCTGGCACATAACAATACACATGAAGGCCTCTTTTCATCAAATTTTTATACTGGACCCATCAATAACATTGAAGCTCAAATCAATCACCACTATAATACAACCAATCACTGAAAACCCATCATCACTGAAGCAGATCACAATCAGTCAATCTGAACATTCAGAACACTATCACTAGAACAAAAAGCAGAACCTAGAAACTTGCATCATCATTTAGAACCAGCTGCAACCTCAAAAATCATGCATCATAACGTATACGCCACTTTACTAAACCCAACCTGTGTGTATATGTTACTTCCTTTAATCAAACCTGCATATACCTTCAAAACTACTGAAACATAAAACTTCTGAATCAATTATGTACCAACTAGTAATATACTTAAACATTTACTGTCAATTAACAGAGCTTAACACAGGCAGTAGCGAAGATCACCTTTCTCACTTATACAATCAATTAATAAGATACCAAAATCCTTATGCATTCAGTTTTACATTCAGATCTAAGAAGACTTCATTGGCAGACAGTAGTAAAACAACAGAATTGATCAGATAGATCAGTCAGATCTGAAGAATAGGCTTTTCGTGTGTATATGCTACTTGGAAGAGTAGAACCTGCATGTACATGTTCTTTTACCAAGACGAACCAGTGTATAGATCTGCAAATATTAACTCATAACTTCGCTGCTATTCCGGACTTCAGACAAACCCAAATCATGACATTTAAAGAATCAAACAGGTGTACATAATCAGATCTGGCCCAACCAATATTAGATCATTCAATGATAAGTCATTTCAGTCTCATGATCCTGTTCCAGCATTGAATTCAAGGTGCACAAAATATTTCATATCAAATCACAAACATAGCCCCTGCAACATAAAATATACTTCAGATAGAAGTATTCCTTAGAAACCTGTCTAGCGATAAAAAGGTGTATTTTTAACTCCTAATTACCTTTACATTAATTATCAACCCAGGGATGACTTTTTATTTCAAGAGTGTACTCAGTCTGAGGCGGCTATTTACTCAAGAGTAATGTTTTGCAATATAGTGCTTAAAATCCAAAAGTAAATGAATGCTTGAAAAAGAAATCTAACAATAACATAAACTCAAATGCTCTGAAATCCAACTATTCACTCAGCAAACATCAATTGAGGATACAGTAGCAATAAATCATTCCTCTAGAGATTGATGCAATTGAAATCAAACTAGAACAAGACAATCAATCTGGGAACAAGGAAGCAATAACCAATGTTCTCTACAGTTGAAAGTCCTGCTTTAAAGCAATTAAAAGGAAATAGAAATTGAACTAAAGCTGCCATTGAAAGTAAACTAGGAAAACTCTTTAAAAGCAAACTATTGCAGTTAATCAACAGAAATGAACAACAAAGTAAATGGGTAGCAAACTGTAATTAAAGGAATTTGAACAACAAACTCTAATTAATGGAAATGAACAACAGCAAAGCCAAATTAATAGCAATCTTTACTTTAAGAATAAATCAGACAGCACACGGAAATAGAACAGCATTGATTAATGATGGAATATGAAACAACGCTGGAAAGTCAAATATAAATACACAATAACTTAACACACAACACACCTTAATAGTAATCTGATCTTGGTAATCTGATTATCAGTCTTAGTTATAAAGAATACGACTATATTTTGGAATGAAACAGCAACGTTCATAGATTTAGCAATCGCAAGGAAATATAGTCTCTAAGATGAATTTAGTAATACCAATTAAAGAGTGTTACAACACGGATACGCTGTAATTGAACAACAATACATTCTGTAAGGACTAGCAATGTTATATCAATGATTAAAAGAACAGCAATGTGTTACCAAGTCAAGATGAATCAATACGACATTCCTATCATAGAGAACGATATTACTCAATTGAACATAAATAAAATATAACAGAACCGTGATGTAAAATAATAGAACATACCATATTACCAAATAAAGTTGATAATGAAAACCATGCATAAACCAAAGAGATAATATACAGCAGCAGCGCAATCCACCAGAGGCTGGGCCCTTAGTCGCCAACGGATGCTGTTGGGTTACTTCAGGATCAAAGATGGAATGGAAACCAGATTTATATTAAAATATCAAAGCAGAGTTACAGTGGATTACAACAAGAAATCTCTCCATCTCTTAGCCATTATCCATTCTCTCTGCCATCCTCAATTCTGAATCTCTAATTCATCCTCAATTCCATCATTCGAATCCATCCCCCTCTCTGATCTCTGTTTTCATTTAAATAGAGAGAGATCAGAGAGAAGTTACAACAGAGATAATTACAACATGATTTCTATTACAAAATTAGATTGTTTCCAACCAATTGATAAACAAGAAGATATATTTCCATCCATCTTTCAACATGAGCAAGGCAAATTTGGCTTTGCAGTTGAGATTTGGAAAACGGCCACACAGCGAATATGAGAAAATCGTGCTCAAAGAACCCTGTGTTTCTCTCAATACAAGCTGAATTTGGGCAAACCATTCTTTGATAAAGTTAATTTGGTCCGTTCTAGACAAAACCCATGTTCTAGATTTTCCATATTTATCTTCATTTGCTCAGAATCGCAACCGCAAAAATGTCACTTCTTATTCCAGCGCATTTCTGAGTTGGCACTTTTAATGATCAAATCTTCAATCTGAAAATTATCTTGGAGGCTAAAAATGGTGAATAATGTTATAACCAATTTATTAAACTTTCATTGATAAAATCATGCATAATCATCAATTTATTAGAAATAAAGGAGAATAAATAATATTTTTACATAAGAGCATAAATCATTGTAAAATAGAATTATATGATAAATTATGATAAATGACGTGATGAAGAATGGTAGAAATGGGTGGAATAAGCATTCAAAAGTGACAATAATAATGGTATATTAACGACCCAACATACCCCCACACTCAATATGTTGCATGTCCTCATGTAACCCAAAGACAAAACCCATGTGTTAACCAAGCAATAAAAAAATGTGTTCATCCCAGCTCATGAAATGGATAGAACAAATGAATTCTTCCTTAATTAATGAATATTCACTTTTAGCACTCTTGATGAAGGCATAACAATTTTTACATTGACATTCAAGTTATGTGCATATGAAGTTGCAGCAAAATATGATAGAAGTGACCTCAACCTTCATTAACCATTTTCCCAAAAACTGCAAACCAGATTTTGTTGAAATGTTGCAAGTAAATTTGTAATATATGAATGCCTCTATGATCCAAAAATCAGATTGTTTTGATGCACGGATCATGAGATATAAACAAAATGGTTGTAGGTGAGAGTGCATGATTTCCGAATGAACCAATTTATCTTGAAATTATCTGGGTATGTGTATTTTAATGATACATCTGTATTATCCAGAAATCACAAGAATTGAGTTCATAGTTTTAAAAGTATTATGGAAATCAATTTCTGCACTGTGTAAAAATGAAATTGTATGCCTTGTTACACAAAAATATCGTCACCATAATTATTTGCAGTCAGTATGGGTCTATCATCACTTGTACTGTCCTCCTAAGCAAGTCTCAGACCTCATCTCTTCAAGTCAAGCTTTGAAAATGGGAGAAAGACATTGAAAATCAATGAAACTTTGGTTCCACACTTTCTCTCACTGTCACCTGCAATCCCGCACCTTCTGTGTACAAAAACTGCGGACCTGCCCGCTTTGTCCCTAAAGGTGTGGGTGCGGACCCCTGTGAAAGTCAAAAGGCGCAAGTTTTATCTTAAAAAACTCACTTTGGGTTAATTCTAGAAGGAATTTTGACGTGGATTGTTCACTCTAAGGTGGTTCATGCATCTCAAAAGAGAAGGAGCTAATCCCTTGATGAGAGGAGCTATCCCTTTGAAGGAGGGATTTATCCCTTTGAAGGAGGACCTAGTAACCTCCCTCCATTGCACTATAAATTCAGGCATTGGGCTGGTTGCTAGGGAGGTTAGAAGCTGAACATTTTTGAAGGTAAATGCTGGTGAAATCAAGACTTCCTAGTTGAGCTTAAGAGGAGAGATCACATACCTTTTTGGCTTCATTGGGGAGTGAGTGAAACTTGTCAAAGTAGAGGAGACTTCTTGCTGGACCCTAGGAGGAGCTTGTACAGCGTCAAGGCACAGGTTGTAAAGTTCTTCTTCTTTTGAATTAATACAATCAAACTCATTTTTCTCAACAAGTATCTCATGTTATTTGTTTCATGGACTCCTTGACTTTCATGTTAAATATATTTTATGATATTGCCTTTTCAAGTGCTATTTAATTTGTTTGCCTTGTTTGTGTTTGCAGATTTGCGACAAAGGAGCTCATTTGGATCGAAGGAGCGAGGGCATCCACAAACTTGCGTTGGACCTAAGGTAGGCCCTAAAAACACTTGTTTGCCATTGTTTATAAAAGCATATTTAGAGAAAGATAGTGTCTGGTTGGTTTGCTTGTCATTAGGTCTTCTTAAGATTCTAGGAAGGTCTATCTTGTCCGCAAGATCGACTTATTCCGTGTGACAAAATGGCGACTCCACTGGGGATTTGATTGTTTTCCTTGTTTTTACTTTGACCTGAGGAACTGTGTTTTTGTTTCTGTTTTTGGCTTGTTGTGTGTAAAATTGGGTAGAGTTTGTAGATCCAGGGTTATTTTTTGTTTTTCATAGCTTTGGGAGAGGACCGCACCCTAGCCGTTTGACACGGTGCGTACCTATCCACACCTTTGCTTTTAGCACAGAGCGAGACCGCACCTGTGTCAACTGTGGGCCTGTGGACCCTGTCAAAATTTTGAAAAACCTAAGATTTCCTCTGTTAGTCAGCTTAGTTTTTGTTTAGAAATTGTTATCCACTGCCCAGACCTGCATATAACCTGTCAGAAGCTTTCCTTAGGTTGATTTCATTAGTGTTAGGGTTTTAGGTGAAAATTCCTAGGAATTTTGCTTGTTGGGATTGTTTTTCATTTTGGTTGTGTAGTGGCTCTGAGCTTAGAAGCTGTGGGGACTTCAGATCACCTTGGTGTCTACCAGCCTTCTTATGAGTCTGACCATTTATGGAATCCCCCCTTGTTGAGGAATCCGCTTTGATTTTTCTCTTTACAAAACTTCGAAAAGCTTGTGTTTAAAAGTTTGGATTTTCATTTTCAAAAAGAAAACAAACTTGGTTGTTCTTGACTGATTTGTGATTCTGCATAAATTGGTCCTTAGCTTACATCTAGCTAAGTAAAAAATCCTTAAAAAAGACATCTAGTAGGCTTTGACTTCAAATAAGTTTTTATAATTTATAGATCTCAAAGTTAGTCATTTCTATAGTTTTGAGTGTTTTATAAAAAATATAAAAAAATCTCTTTTAGAAAAAGTTTGTTTTTTGTAGTGATTGAGTGCTTTGAAACGAAAAAGGGAATTTTTTGTGAAATAACTAATTGTCTTGTTTTGACTGCATTGGAAAGAAAAAAAGCTCTTCTTTTAATTTGTGACTTAAGAAGGATTTGTGTTTACAAAAGAATTTGCATTCTCAAACTCTTTCTTAGTTTAAAAGTTCATCGAAGAGAAAAAGATTGTTTAAATCATCTTAGGTGCATTTTTAGTGGTTTTGAGTCGAGTCTTCATACCACGAGTTTCATCTCCAGACCTTTTGACTTAAACAAAAACCAATAAAAAATAACGCTTAAAGTAAAACTCAACTAGTAACATTATTATTTCTAGGGCTCTGATACACCAACTTAGCTTAGGCTAGTGTCTTGGAGTAGGAGAGTAATTAACTCTCCAAGACAGTAAAAAAAAACAAGTAGTTGTATCTTGTGGTAGGGAAGAAATCCAATTGTTGCATTTATGCTCTGGGAAAGCTCCTCTTAAAGTAGAATCACGAGATCGTGTCCGAACCAGTGTGGGAATCAATCCTTCCTCATTGGGAACGACGCCAAATATTCATGTATTAAAAACGGTAAACCTCGGATTAACCATTGTCGAGGAGCCTGGGGTCACTTGTTGGTAAACCTTGGATTATGTCAAGGAGCCTTCAAGGGGATTGAGCTTGCTACTCTGCCCTTGCGTGCGTATCGGATCGTAGACTGTTCCCCCAGGTATATTTGTTTCAGTTGGTAACCTTAGTGGCCATATTCTTTAGGATTCTTCCTAAGGTGACAGTAGTGGGAAGATCCCACTATACCTGGAGCAGACGTCAGCTAGACTCACTTGGATTTTCTGGGGGGTTCTCTTCACTCGAGACGGTTAAGTGGAGGAACTTGTGCCAGTATATTCATTAAGCAGGTTGCTGGGGTAACTGTTCCAACCGCCATTTCTGTATTGAACTCTGCAACGTTGGATTTCATCACCAACTAGTGTTTTCAGTATGGAAAGTTATTGTTTGTGTGTGTTTGATCTCCTAGATTCTTTAGGCGTGTGATTCAAATTTGTTTGGTTCTTTAGAGGCTTTAGGTGGTTTTCATTGAGATTTTACTTTGTTTGCGTGTGAAGTAGTTAAAAGTTTTTAACTGTGGTTGAATTACCAAGGCAGTCCCGTAGACTTCGGGGCTAACCTCCTGAGTTTGTAAACGTGGCTGAGTTACTGAGGAAGTCCCGTAGACTTCGAGGCCAACCTCCTGAGGAAGTACCGAGCCAGCTTGAAGGCTTGAAAGTCCTCGTAACTCCTAGAGACAGTAGAGTTGGGTCACCTGAAGAAGGAGAATCTTCTTTGATAGTACATCCTGATTTTCAACCGTTAGTGGCAGATTATAATCTACAGTCAGTGTCTGTTTCCGAAGTTACTAGTAGCTTTTCATCTACTAGTGATATAGGTGAGGAACCTGAAATATCCGAACCTGAAAGTGAATTTGCTGCTACTCCGACATCGGGGTTTGTTTCTCCAGCTTCTAGTGGTCCTGGTTCACCTAGGGTAGAAAGAGTAATCACCCAAGATCTTCCTTCTGGACTTATTGCTATTGAAGAACTTGATACTCTGGAAGAAGAAGTAGGCATCCCTATCCCTGAAAATCAACCTGTTATTGAGCTAAGGGAGCGTGAATCAAATTTTTACAATCCACCTAGGAGCAGTACTTGGTATATTTCTTTGACTAATTTCTTAGAAAACCCAGGGTTAAGTTTTTCACCACCTCGCGCTCCTTATCACCCAACACCTAGAGGTTATTATCCTTTGTTAAATATGTTGAATCAGTCGTCCATGTTTACTCAGTCGCCCGAATCCTTTTTGTACGGCGGTCCTTCTGTTCCCTCTGCGTATCAGTCCCTTTCTGGTACTTTTTGGGAAGCATCTCCTCAACCCATTGAGCAAGGGTTATTAACTGGAAGCAATGGTACTAAGTCGTTGAGCGTAGAAGACATTATCATGATGTCAAGTTCTATTCCCAATCCTCAACCTCAAGGTGGCCAGTTACCGCCTGGGGGGCAGCCTCAATTCTCACCTGAGGGGAAACCTCAAGGTACACAATTTGCATCTAGGGGACAACCTCAAGGATAGTACATACCTATGGGAAAGTACGTTCCTCAAGGTCAACCCCAGACTCAATATGTACCCCAAGGTCAACCCCAGTATCAATTTATACCTCAAGGTCAACCCCAGTATCAGTACATGCCTCAAGGGTATCAACCCCAAGGTCAGTACTCGAACCAAGGTTTCCAACCACCCTCCGGTCAAACGTATGTTCAAGGAACGGGAAATGTACCTTTCAATTATCAATCCTACCCTCAACCCGGTTATGGTCCTCAATATTCTCAACCTGTTATGGGTCAGTACCCCGGAATGAATATAGTGTGGGATCCATCGCAAACTCAACAGGTGTTGCAGCCAAATGTACAGTTGTCATCTCAAACTGGACAACCCTTAGTTTCTGCTACACCCCAGTGACCAGTATATTCTAACATTTAAACTTCTGTACCTTGGGTAGTTTCTCAGTCTGGGCCTAGTACGCCTCATACTCCGCCTCAAACGACTGCTACAAATGCCGCAACATCTGTTCAATCTACCCCACCTACTTCTGGAGTATCGACAGCTCGGTTTCTACTGTTCCTATATCTACTCCTCAGACATATTTACCACTGTTTGGATCTACGATTCAAACTTTGGTTCAGATGCCTGTAGGACAACTTGGTTCAAGTACGGTTGTCACAAGTCAACCACAATTTACTTATCAACTGTACCAGGGACAGTACCAATTCGGTCCTGCTGTGCAGCAGCTAGTCTATTAGTATCAACCGTACCCTGGGTACACTTATCAACAACCTTAACAACCCCAGTACGGTCCTGTTAATCCTGGTTTTCCAGGAGGATACAATATCCCAAACACAATTCCTATTCCTAGTTATCCTGGATATCCTCCTCCTGGGGCTGGTCTCATGACCCAGATTTTTAGGGATCCTAATTGGCAGTTACCGTTTATCGCAACTTTGGACTTACCTAACTTGTCGCGCCTAACGAACAATCCCATTAATTATCTTCCATTTTGGCCGCCAATGCCGAATAAGTTTTCCAGTGACATTCCTAAGTTCGAAGGTAAATCGGGAGAGGACCCGTCGAACCATGTGATGACTTACCACCTCTGGTGTGCGTCTAACTCCATTTCAGATGATTCAATCCATCTTAGACTTTTCCAGCACACTCTAATTGGTCTCACCGCCAAGTGGTACATTGAGTTACCGCGAGGCACTTTTTATAATTTTAGTCAGTTAGCTACCTCGTTTTTAACTCATTTTCAGTTGCCAGTCCGATATGACAATGGCACGGAATTGTTAACTTCGTTAAAACAATCGACATCCACTTACATTTCAAATCATATTCATGAGTGGAGACGTCGATGGCTTTTAGTGAAAGTATTTATTCCGGATCAAATCTTGGCCAAGTGGTTTGTAAAATATTTGTTGCCAAAGATCACTGAAGATGTAGATAAAGCCAGAGTTGTTATTGAGGAGCAAGTAATTGCTCAAGCACAGTACCTTGACTTGGTCTATACTCAGTCAGGTACGTTACACGAGAAAATCCCTGATCTTCCCAAGCAAAATCAAATCGCTGCAGCTCCTTCAGGATCTCATGCCACTGATGGTATGATTGGTACGGTTAACACTAAAAGTAAGAAGAAATCTTCCAAGAATTCTTCTCCTATCATAACCTTGCCTGATTCCCCAACAGGAGATTCTTCTGCAGAGATTTCCGCCGATATTCACATTGTAGAGTCTTCTACAGCTAAATCAAAATCCGGTGGGAAGAAGAAAAGAAAGAAGAAGAATAAAACAGATAAAAATTCAAAGGAGAAACCTGAAAAATCGGAATCCAATGATGAAAAGCGCAAACCTCGTTATCCTTGTCTCATTTGTGACAATGAACATTTTACAAGAAACTGCCCTCATCGTGCAGAGGTAGCGAAGATTGTCAAAGGTTCCCAAACTCCTGTTGTTTTGAAGGATCCTTTTCCAGCTCAAGACGGTAAGATGATAGGTTCGTCCTCGAGTGCTAATGAAGAACCCATACTGATGATGTCCCATGTTAGGATTGCGACTCGATCGCAAGATTATGGTAGTAAAAGTCATGTTGATGGTAAAGAAGCATAATCTTCTCATTCTAATCCATCAACCTCAGCTCCCGGTTCCGATCCACTATAGATCGAGAAACCTAATCCAGACTTGGTAATCAAACCGCCCGCCAAGGGTATACTTCGAAAGTCAGCTTTCAATCCACATGCGAGAGCGGCTCAGAATTATAACATTATTGAGGATTTAGTTGTTTCACCCTCAGTAATGTCGGCTTTGGAAGTGCTGCAATGATGTCTAGCACAACGTAAATTACTTTTGTCGGCTATAGGAGTTGTTGACGTTCAGGACTCGAACCTAATAATTTTCGATCTAGAAAATAGTACACTGCGTTTGCCTCATCAAATGGCTTTCCAGATTCCAGTGATAGTCAAAAACAGGCCTATTCATCGGACTGTAATTGATGAGGGAGCCTCAACGTGTATTATGTCAATACAGTGTTGGAGATAGCTTGGTTCTCCTTCGCTAAATCAATCCCCGACGATTCTAAAGCCCTTTGATGGCCGTGGGTTTCATCCTTTTTCCATTCTACAGGATTTGCCTATAGGGGTTGAAGGAAAAACCATTAGTCTAGATGTGGAGGTGGTTGATGCCCCTCTAGATTACAACCTTCTCTTGGGTCGAAGTTGGTCTTACGCTATGACAGCAGTCGTTTCATCGGTCTTTCGAGTAATAAAGTTTCCACATAATGGAAAGATCGTAACAATAGACTAGCTGGCTTACTTTTCATCTGACCCAGCCTCTTCTAAGAGTATTCAGCATGTCGGTAAAACGACTATCCCATATAAGGATGTTGGAGTAGGACTAGTTAAAGATGTCGGTTTACTGGGAACTTTTCCTTTTCCTCCGATCAACGCATCGTCTTCATTTGCAACTATTCATATGATTACATCAGACACCATTATTTAAGATGATCTTTGGATCATTCCTTCTGAATCTGAGATAGACTCATTTGGTAATGCCATGCCATTAAGTCCATATGAAATTTCCTATGAAGCCGTGCAGTCGTTTGCCGACCCATCTTCAACCAAAAATGACTTCATGAATGTGGTCCATGAGGAATCACTTTTCACATCAACCTCGGATTTAATCACATTTTCTGAACTTGTTCACTCTGACGAGCAAATTCGTGAAATCCTATGTGTAGATGATTTACCATGGGAAGATCTCCATCACAGATCTTCGTTTTTACCCGAGAATGATCGTTTTGAAAATGATTTCTCATCAACTTTTATGACTGAATATGTCAAGGAGCCTCAAAATCCAATGAAACATCCTCATTCAGAGTTAAATTTGGGAAACATCTCTCGAACTATTCCTATTGACATTTCAGTTAAGACCAGAATTGTTGAGAACATTCATATAGGTGCCTCGTGTACAGATGACGAAATTCAGCTACATAAGGCCCTATTTCAATAATTCCGCGACGTGTTTGCCTGGTCCTATGAGGAAATGCCAGGAATTGATCCCGCAATTGTTGTTCATGAGATCAAGACTTACCCGGATGCTAAACCCATCTGGCAATGTTTGCGTCAGATTCACCCAAGAAAAGTTGCTGCAATTAAAGCAGAAGTTGAAAAATTACTCAAAGCAGGTTTCATTTATCCGATCCCGTTAACGAATTGGGTATCGAATATTGTTCCGGTTAACAAAAAGTAGGGAACAATAAGAATATGCATCGATTATAGGGACATTAATCGAGCCTGTCCAAAGGAAAATTACCCAACTCCCTATATCGATCAAATTATTGATGATTGTGCCAGCAGCGAAATATTCTCCTTCATGGATGGTTTTTCCGGATACAATCAAATCAATATTCTACCTGCTGATCAACCAAAAATGGCTTTCATTTGTCCATGGGGGACATTTGCTTATTGCAAGTTACCTTTTGGGCTCAAGAATGCCGGAGCAACTTTTCAAAGGGCCATGTCTTATGCGTTTCATGACATCAAGCACATTGTGCAACCGTATCTCGATGACTTGCCTGCTCATTCATTACATCGAGCTGATCACCTCGTCCATTTGCGAGCAATTTTTATGAGGTGTAGGAATTATCGGATTCGGTTGAACCCACACAAATGTGTTTTCTATATAGAAACGGGTCGATTGCTGGGATTTGTAGTTTCGAAAGCCGACATTCGCGTCGATCCCTCGAAGGTCGAAGCTATCATCAAATTGCCTCCTCCTTCGAGTCTTCGCCAACTCCAAAGTTTGCAGGGGAAAGCAAACTTTTTACGACGATTCATTCCTAACTACACCAAGGTTACAAAGGGTTTTACCCGATTGTTGAAACAACATACTCCATTCTATTGGGATGAGATAGCTCAGAAATCTTTTGATGCACTTAAACACGCGTTTACCCATGCACCGTTATTGCATCCTCCCAACTACAACCAGGATTACTTCTTGTATCTCGCCGCCTCTCATTCCACCATTGGAATGGTCTTAGTTCAAGAAGATGAATTCGGAACTAAACATGTGATATATTACCTTAGTCAAACTTTAAATCCAACTGAGCTAAAATACTCACATGTGGAGAAATTGGCATTGGCAGTCGTTCAAGCTGTCCAACGTTTTCGTCACTACATTTTACTACGTAAAACTACAGTAATTTCGGATTGCAACCCTATGATCTATATTTTGACCAAAAAATTGCTAGGGGGCAAGTACTCTAAATGGATTGTTATCCTGCAGGAGTTCGACTTGGAATTTGAGAAATCTAAGTCTAAGAAATCTTTAGTTTTTGCGGAGTTAATGTGTGACTTCCCACGTGCTGACATGGAAACTGTGGCGGAAGAGCCCATTGCGAACGAATCCTTGTTTCTAATCAGCACTTTAGGTCCGCGGTATGGGGAAATCATCGTTTATCTCCAGACCCAATCCTTTCGGCCAGAAATTTCAAGGTCAGAACGTCGGAAAATACGATTCCATTCCCAACAATTCAGGATTATTGGAGATACTCTTTATCGTCGTGGGGTGGACTCTGTGTTTCGACGTTGCTTAACTCATGAAGAAGCTGAAAGGGTTCTAAATGACTGTCACTCTGGAGCATGTGGCGGTCATATGTCTGGGTATGCCACAACCCAAAAGATATTGCGTGCTGGCTACTTCTGGCCGTCTTTATTTAAAGATTGTATTACGGTGGTCCGAAAATGCCACAACTGCCAAATTTTTTATCGAAAGATGCGCGCTCCACCTGCTCCTCTCCACCCTATAATTGCCGTTAGTCCTTTTTCCAAATGGGGTATCAATTTTATTACATGTAACCCTCACTCGGCCGGGGGGCATGCGTATATCATCCTTGCGGTAGATTATTTTACCAAGTGGGCCGAGGCGATGCCTACATTTGAGGCAGACGGCAAGACAGCTGCAATTTTCATGTTCAATCATATAATTGCTAGGTTTGGTGTCCCGCAAGCGATAATCACTGATCATGGGCGTCATTTTCGAAACGTTATGATGACCGAACTTACAGGCCAGCTTGGTTTACGTCACGATAGTTCAACCCCTTATTATCCACAAGCTAATGGTCTGGTTGAATCCATCAACAAAGTTTTAGTTATCATGATCCGACGAATCATTGGCATTCATCGGTCGAATTGGCATAACATGCTATTTTCAGCGCTTTGGGCATACCGAACTTCAGCAAAAACATCAACAGGGTTCACTCCTTTCCAACTAGTCTATGGTTTGGAAGCTATGTTACCCATTGAATGCGAAATCCCGTCACTGCAAATGGCCATCGAGTTACTCCAGCCACTTCCAAAGAAGAAACACGTTTTTTATACTTGGCTCAATTAGATGAGAATCGACGTGATGCTGCATTGGCGATTGAGACTCATGCAAAACGCATGAAAGCTCAGTATGATCGAAATGTGACCCCTCGAAATTTTTCGGAAGGAGATCTAGTCTTAGTTTACGATCAAGCTAATGATAAATTAGGCGCTGGAAAATTCGTTCCTATGTGGCATGGTCCCTATGTTGTCAAGCGAAAGCTAGCAAAAGGGACCTATGAATTAGTAGACTTTGACGGGGACTCTTTGGGTAAACCCAGAAATGGTCTTTACTTGAAGAGGTATTATGCTTAAAGAATGGGTATGGAGATTTTTAGTTACGATAGTTTTTCTTTCTAGCTGGTGTGTTTTAGTTTAAACAGTGTGCTTAGCTTAGAGAGTGTTTTTTCGTCATTATTCTTGCTTATCTTGGTTTTACTCTTGATATTGCAGATGTCGATGCCTCTCCAAACATACATTGGTTTCGCTGATGGTGCTTGTCGTAATACGCGGAACATTTCTTCCGCAGCTTGGGTTATCTATTCACCCTCTGACGACTTAGTATCTATGCATGGGGTAAGCCTCGGTCAAACAACGAACAACATTGCCGAGTATAGTGCAGTGATTGAGTTATTATCTGAATCTATTTTATTTGGGATTCGGAGTTTGATAGTGAGGTTAGATTCTGAACTCATTGTATTACAGCTTAATAGAGCGTATGCCATTAGAAATCTAGTGTTATTAAGATTATTTTTGAGAGTGCGTCTCTTGAAACATGAATTTGATTATATTAAATATCAGCATATTCCAAGATCTTTAAATACATTAGCAGATGTAATTGCTTCTCGAATGTTAAATAGACATTTGCAATAATCATACATGTAAATTTAAAACCATTCCATAACATGATTTACAAGGTAAGCCGGTAATAGTGATATATATATATATAGGAGTGTGTCAAAAATACATCGTCCTCGATCATAGGTTGAAAAACACCTTATGATCAGCAAAAATGATAAGTACAAAAAACAAAAATGTCATATGTGCCCACAATAGGCGATCATCCTATCACTGGTGATGATCTCTATAAGAAACCACTGCACGGGCCACCTTGCAAAGGAACCTCCTAAAAGGTCCCGGGACCCCAATCACATAGCGCTGAAGTCGACGAGGAATGTCATCTATAGTGGTCTCCGGAATATCTCCTGTCAAGCGCTCGAGATGACCCTCCAACTCGGCCAAAACCTCTACTGATTCGTCCTGTGGGGCTGGCGCGGGTGCAACTGGTTGTTTCCTCTCGTAAGGTCGGAGAGCGGCTGGTCACTGTGGACCCACATCTGCATTTGAAACTTTTGCTATCAGTTTTGAGACGATGGAAAAATAATAAAAAAAATTAAAATAGGAAAAATGTTGAAAATGATTTTACCTGAATCATCCCACTGCTCTCCTAGTGGAAGAACCATGTCTGGGTCACCACGAAAATCTATCCCAGTGTAAGGGAAGTCCTGAATAGAAAAGACTTGGTTTTCCAGCCATTGGAAATACTCAGGTTTGAATCGAGCAACCTCTGTCCTCTCGTCCGGGTGACGGGCCATAATTGCGACCCATCGCATCAGTTTGGGCTCTCAAGGAAGCCCACCTCCAACAGTAAGGTGCTGCGGGATCAACATAGGAACCCTCTCCAGGCCAAAACTCACAACCAAAGCCCCATAACCAAAGGTCTTTAGTTGTCCGTTTTTGGCCCTGGTCAGTTGGCCTTTTAGATTGGCCAACACGGCATCGCACCAGTTGAAGATGATTCCTCGAAAGAAATAAACTGCCATACGCATCTGGGACCCAGTGGCAATATGTAATGCGGCAGCCCCGCAAATTCTGGCGACACTAAACATAATCACCATGAGTTCAGGATGGGATATGGTCTTTATGTCTATCCCTTTGTCTCTAGCCTGGCTGTTGCAGTACTCTAGCTCAAGGCTATCGACAGACTGGCCACCTAGCCTAGCCCCAAACAGAGTCAAGTCTTCACCTCTCTTAGGAAAACCAGTCAAGAAATATATGTCCGACGGCTCGATTTCGAGCTGGTGGCCACCAATGAAGAAGCATTGGTCCTGTATGCTCCATTTGTCAACCAACCACTGTAAGAAATCCACCTGAGCCCTCATGCCAGGATGGCCCAGAATCTGTACAAGCCGCATGCCATCAAAGCATCAAGTGAAGGCTGATGATTCCATGCGGCAGCATCCACATCCTCATGTTCTCGTTCACGCCAATCTAGCATGATGTACTCTCTGCATCAAGTATAAGGATAAATTAAATTGCTAGAAACTATTTTGATTGGTCCATTTTTGAGAATTTTTGGGTTAAAAACCCTTGCGACGGGGACCGCACCCTCCGGGTTAGACATAGTGCGTGGGACCACACCTTGTCTACATGGAAGGTGCGGACCCCGAGCTTTTTCCCAATGGAGAAAAGTCGGGGTCCGCAGGCCAGCAGTGGTAAACCTGCGGGCCCCCGCGCGCGGGTTTTAAGCCTAAAAACCCTCCCAAAAATGAAATAAATGACTAAAACAAAAATTGAAACGGTTAAAAATGAAGAGTAGGATGATGTGGATTACCTGGAGAAGACGGCGTTCGATTCCGACGGTTGGATTTTCCGCAATCTTCACGGGAAGTTTTCTAAGCAAAAGCACTATTTTCTCACCCAAAACTCAAACGGTAAAAATGAATTGACGAAGGCCCTTTTTATAAGTTTTTTGAGTAAATAAATTGCAAATTTGTTTATGTTTCACTTTGGAAAGGTATTTTTGCGACATTTTTATCCATTTCAAACAGGTATGAGTAATGTTTGTGTTTTTGTGCAGAATAACGGATTATTCAGGCGAAATCTATCATTTTCGACGAAAAACATTTAGAGTCACCTTTAAGCTCTTTTCTGACTCCTAAAACATGAAAAGATTGCCGAGTTTTTCTTTTAAACTCGTTAAAATGGAATTAAAAGATGGTCCACTTACAGCTCTTTTCCGACCGTAAAAACATGAAAAGATTGCCGGATTTGTGTTGTTTCAAATTCGATATTGGTTATAAAACGACGTGTCGTTGATCACTTTTTTACTTTTTCAGATCAAGGGCACTAATGACGAAAAGTACTCCTTGGACGTAAAAGATCAAGCGGTTCTCTCAAGTATTATTTTATACTTTTTCGGGCTTGGGAGACACAAATTTACGAAAAAGGTCAACCCTGGAGTCTTTTTAAGTTTTTTTTCAGACTCTCTAAAATTGAAAAACGCCGAGTTTCTCCTATACTGGACTCGTTAAAATTTCACAGTAAAGGACCTGTTCAATTACAAACAGGAACGAACCACTCCTTCTTAGGGTTCGAATTTAAACTAAGTTGGACTCATCCGAAGGATGAGCTTATAATCAAGCAAATGTTATCCTCCTCAAGCTTGTCAAAAATAAAGAGGTACTTGCCAGAAATGGTGGGGGAAAAGAGAGAAAAATGAGCCTGTTTGTCATACTTTGTAACCACTCTTGAACACGACACTTTCATTCACCTGGGTTGGGAAATCCTTTGCCTAACAGTTGATCAAACCACATTAAAAATCTCCAGCCGCTTTCTGGGTATTAACTTTGGGTCAATTGTCACCAAACCATCTGTCGTGTCGTTATGTGTTCAAGAGGTCATTGCCAATAAGCCATTCATCTGCAAAATATCTGTCATCCATCTTGACCATCCCTGAGTCAGTCCTTGCAACTAAATTTCTTCGACTTGATCTATGATTTCGTGTTGTGGGCTTGCCTACGACGGATCACTTTCTATCGACTTCAACTCATTATCTAGAAAGATGATCTAGAAATCGTCAGTACCTTGAGATATGCATGCCTCAATGGTAGGTTTCTCGCCTTTGACGACAGGTTGCATCATTGACCTTCGATCAAAGGATTTTGTGACATGTTCGACATCAACACATTTATTCACATCTCATGGATTGTACTGGGTACTTTGAGAGCCATTGACATCACTGGTGGTTTCTCTCACACTTGTTAACAGTTTACATCATTGACTAGTAATCAAGTGGTTTCTACCATGTTCGACATCAACACATTCATTCGCATGGATAGAATCGTACTGTTTCGGGAAGTAGAAATGAAGACCCTGGATCTAGTTTCCACAATCCAGGCTGCGAGGAATTTTGTATTCATTATATAAACAGATGGCTGCGTCCATACTGTGTCCACATGAGTCTATACTTGTGATGTTTTACAAGATCATTCATGTATCAGAGCAGTAGTTATTTTTCTAGTCAGTTTTTGATCTGAGTATGGGAATGCCTACCTCAGCGATGATATGATATCATATATATATCTTGCATTGAATGTTTTTACAGGTTCCAACCGGGCTCTCCACAAGATGATCCTCGAAATGATAAAGTACTTCACTCTTCCTAAATGATAAATGAAATCCTCATCTACTACAGACTTCGCACTTTAGGGGGCAATCTGTTACACAAAAATATCGTCACCATAATTATTTGCAGTCAGTATGGGTCTATCATCACTTGTACTGTCCTCCTAAGCAAGTCTCAAACCTCAACTCTTCAAGTCAAGCTTTGAAAATGGGAGAAAGACAATGAAATTCAATGAAACTCTAGTTCCGCACTTTCTCTCACTGTCACCTGCGGTCCCGCACCTTCTATGTACAAAAAATGCGGACTTGCCCGCTCTGTCCCTAAAGGTGTGGGTGCGAACCCCTGTGAAAGTCAAAAGGCGCAAGTTTTATCTTAAAAAACTCACTTTGGGTTAATTCTAGAGGATTCTAGAAGGAATTTTGACGTGGATTGTTCGCTCTGAGGTGGTTCATGCATCCCAAAAGAGAAGGAGCTAATCCCTTGATGAGAGGAGCTATCCCTTTGAAGGAGGGCTTTATCCCTTTAAAGGGGGACCTAGTAACCTCCCTCCATTGCACTATAAATTCAGGCGTTGGGCTGGTTGCTGGGGAGGTTAGAAGCTGAACATTTTTTAGGGTAAATGCTGGTGAAATCAAGACTTCCTAGTTGAGCTTAAGAGGAGAGATCACATACCTTTTTGGCTTCATTGGGGAGTGAGTGAAACTTGTCAAAGTAGAGGAGACTTCTTGCTGGACCCTGGGAGGAGCTTGTACAGCGTCAAGGCACAAGTTGTAAAGTTCTTTTTCTTTTGAATTAATACAATCAAACTCATTTTTCTCAACAAGTATCTCATGTTATTTGTTTCATGGACTCCTTGACTTTCATGTTAAATATGTTTTATGATATTGACTTTTTAGGTGCTATTTAATTTGTTTGCCTTGTTTGTGTTTGCAGATTCGCGACAAAGGAGCTCATTTGGATCGAAGGAGCGAGGGCATCCACAAACTTGCGTTGGACGTAAGGTAGGCCCTAAAAACACTTGTTTGCCATTGTTTATAAAAGCACATTTAGAGAAAGATAGTGTCTGGTTGGTTTGCTTGTCATTAGGTCTTCTTAAGATTCTAGGAAGGTCTATCTTGTCGGCAAGATCGACTTATTCCGTGTGACATGACTTAAATGAGGAAGAAAGTAGAAAGCGTCCATCATGTGTAGCAATTCCTCCCCCTCTCTGAAAAATTAGCATGCCCTCATGCGATGCTAGAAAACAAATTGAGGTGGTTGCTACCAGCTGTTGAATTCTATGCCTGGTGTAAAACAACATGGAATAAGGGAGGTGTTGAGAAGGAATAAGAATAGCAATGGATGATAAATAATATGAATGACATGGTCATAAGAAAGAAATGAATGAAAGCAACACTCCCCCAAACTGAAAGATGATATGCCGCTGAAAAAGGGAAAGTGGTAAAGATGTGGAATGAAGGATGATAAATAATGCTCAAAATGGATTTCATTAAATTCTCCTAAATTCATAATAAATTAGAAAATTATGCTATTTTACCTCAAGTTTTACCTCCAAAAAGAAAAATGTGAAATGACATATATGTATTGTCATTTGTTGAAGCTGATGTAGGCAGAGTTGGTACTGAAAGTGATGCAAAAGGTGGAATCCAGGCAAGCACATCATGTTTGAAGAATTGTTCACGTTCGCGAGCCTCTTCTGTTAAGTGCAATAGTGTGGTCATGCTACGAATAGAATTCTGCCCATACTTGTTGTTTTCCTGTAAACAAAGCACTATTTGGCATACAATGTTCTTGAATCCATAGCATTAGTTTTGAATAGCAACAGATTAATATGTATGCAAAAATTTCAATCAGAAAAACTTGTGTATACAGGCAATAGTAATATTTTGACAAATCAACAAGTTATGGCAGAGTGCAGTAATCATATCGCATGCTAGCCCATAATGCATACATTCTCCCCTCCAATTGAAAAAGGGATCCCATGACCATAAAGCATATGAAAGGTGTTGTGTTGATGACAAGGTAAGGGAATGAACAATACAATAGCAGAGTACACATATCAATGATAGGACAGCGGGAGTTATGGCTATAATGAGAGCAGAGTGTGTAAAGATAGTTATGAATAAGAGATAGGATGCTTTGGATTGATGATAAGTTATGAAAAAGAGAAAAAGGACAACAATATGCAAAAAGATGCTTTACTGACAGTATTCTAGCTAAAAATGATGTGATTGATCATAAAACTATTTCTCATGCATAAAGAAAACAGGGAAAATGAAGGAAATAACTTCTCTTGATAAAAAGGAAGAATAAGAAAAGGGTATTATAGTAATAATTGACGATAAGATATAACTTCAACACCATTAGCAGAGCCTCTGCTGCCAGCAGGCGTCCATAGCCTCGGCAGGGTTGCTTTTTAACCCATATGAACCAGAATCCTCAATTTATAACTAGAGAGTTTCAGTGTTGTTCTACAGAAGAGATCAGTGTGCTAGTGTGATAACCAGATAACCACACTGCCATTCACTGGGATGTAGCAAAAGTGATCAGGTCGGCTCGTGATGAGACCTCCTGTTCCAAGGATAATTTGGCTATCCAATGGATCATAACCCTGGTGTGGTGGCCATAATGGGAATGTCACTCTGTTACAGCCTTATGAACATGGTAGGTTGGCTCGTAATGAGACCCCCTATCCTCCATCTTCGAACAAAATTTTGGTGTTATTACACATTTTTATGATAAAAAGAGGGAGGCTCATTACTCCTTAAGAGCAGGGATGGTGGAAGAAGTTGAATATGCCAATAGAAAAAAAATATACCCATAATCTCATTTATTATAGACAGAGAAGAATATAACCAAGAAGGGTGAAACCAACATGGTATTAAGATGATCAATCAGTATCCAATGCAGTAAAATAATATATAAATAATTGTGTCCTTTTGAAAATAAACTATCATCAAGGAGATGTCCTCTTAAATATCATAACGTAAATGATATTAAATCGCTTCAATAGAATCCATAATTCTTGTCCTCATAAAAATAGTGTACTTCATACCATGAAAGGGAATCAATAAAATGTGGTTGAGATGAACTAGGAATAATCCCACAAGAGGAAGGAAGGGTTGCTCTCGAAAATACTCCCAAAGTGTTGCTTTTTTTTTTTAAGGAACAGCAAAAACACTCAAAAAGTGTTGTTCTTTGTAGGGAACAACGAAGGAAATACACGCCAAAAGGCAAAAATACACACAAAAAAATGTTGTTCCCTGTAGGGAACAACGAAAAAATGCATGTGAAAAGGTGTTGTTTTCTAAGAGAAACAACAAGAAATGCGAAAATGATGTTCTTTTGAAAAGGAACATCAAAAATGTGAAGGTGTTGTTCTTTTTTTTTGTTTTTTTTTTTAAAAGGAGCAGCAAAAATGTGAAAGTGCAGAAGTGTTGTTCCATTCGGAAAGGAACAACAAATTGTGAAAGTGCAAAAGTGATGTTCCATTTGGAAAGGAACAACAAAACGTGAAAGTGCAGAAGTGTTGTTCCATTCAAAAAGGAACAACAGCTGTTCCATTTCGAAAAGGAACAGTAAAATGTGCAAATACAGAAGTGTTGTTCCATTCGAAAAGGAACATCAAAATGTGAAAGTGCAGAAGTATTGTTCCATTCGAAAAGGAACAACAGTTGTTCCATTTCGAAAAGGAACAGCAAATCGTGAAAATGCAGAAGTATTGTTCCATTCGAAAAGGAACAACAAAATGTGAAAGTGCAGAAGTATTGTTCCATTCGAAAAGGAATAGCAGTTGTTCAATTTCGAAAAGGAATAGCAAAACTTGAAAATGCAGAAGTGTTGTTCCATTCGAAAAGGAATAGAAAAATGTGAAAGTGCAGAAGTACTGTTCCATTCGAGAAAGAACAGCAGCTGTTCCATTTCGAAAAGGAACAGCAAAATGTGAAAATGCAGAAATGTTGTTCCATTTCGAAAAGGAACAGCAAAACATGAAAAAGGAACAGCAAAATGGACAATCATAAAATGTAAGCATGCAAAAAACAAATTAGCTGTTCACGGCATTGATGCTGAGGATGAGTTACACTTTGAATGAAGCAACCCCTGAAACACAAAATATAAGAGAAATTAGAAAAGAAACAACAAAAAACAGTATGTAAATAAATAAATTAAGTTACAACAGCTATGATGTTATGTCAAAAAAATGATTTATTCGAAAAATGTTTTGGCAGCAAAGACATGACATGAATCTTCAAATGGAAATCAATTCTTCATTTCTTCTATTATGAATCCGTTGGGTAATGAGTTGGATGAAATTCCTTTGTTTCATTTAAAATTTCTTTCAAGAATCACTCGTCCATAAATTGACATTCTTTTTCTCCTAGGACCTACAAAAAACGAGTGTCTACCCGCAATAAAACATTAAATCATGGAGAAAGAGAGGTGCACGACTCCCCTAATCCAAGAATTATGCAAAAAAATAACAATTAGTTACTCTGTAGAACAAATCCATGGAGAAAATAACAAAGTAAAATTTATTTGTCACTTGCGGGAGAGCAGTGGCCAATCATGCTAACCTGCAGTGTTTTGATCACAACTTCTTTGTTTTTCGTCCAAATTGAGTGATTCCAAAGCCAAATGAGAGATAATTAAAATTTTTATCTCCAGTAGCAACAGGTTTTAAAAATTCAATGATATGATATTTCAATTTTAGTTAGAACAACCTGCATAACATAGTCATTTTCAATTACCCAGCTTAGACCAATAGTTGATACTTCAAGCATAAATTTTTCGTTTGATGTCGGATTCGAATGATTCAAATTGGAAATGAAATTAGATTCATTTATTTATCTTCAATAGAAACAGGTTTTGAACACAAGAAGAATTGATAGGTCAAATACTATAAGGAACAGCCGGAAAGACATAGTTTTAAGGGTGCTGATTTACGATAGACAGTCAGTATTTTGATCATAAATTCCCCATACGATATCAAAAATGAGTGATTCCAATTGCATTGTAAACTAGATTCATAGGGGAATCTACCATAGAAATAGGTTTTAAAAATTCATTCATTTAGGCCTCCAAAAACTGACTGTCCCAACTCTGTTCCTAAGCTGCCCGCTAGACACCCTGTCAATGTTTTGGTTCAAACTTTTTCGTTTCAAATCCAAATTGAGTGATTCAAATTGGGTTGGAAAGTAGACATCAAGATATACTTAGGATAGAAATAGGTTTTAAAAATATTTCATTTTGGTCCCTCAAAACATGACTGTCCCGACTGTTTTTCAGAAATTTCATCAAGCCCGCAAGCCAAAAAAAAATGTGATATTCAAGCATTTTTTCAAATTGGTGATAAAAGTGAATATGAGTGTTTGTAGAACTATTATTTCCATTATAAGTCATCTACATACACAAATGAATTAAGAAATTATCACCGATGTTGATTTCCATAGCATGTTGCAACAAAAAACAACTAGCTTTACAAAAATAAAAATAAAAAAGATGTGTTTGTTTTATTTGTTTATTTATTTTATTTTCTCCACTATCCTACTCTTCTTTGAGAATCGAATATGTTTATGTAGAAGAGTATTTCCAGTGGAACCATTTTAGAAATAAGGCTTTACGTATGCACATACCCAAATTTGAAAAATGCATGTTGATGATGATGATGATGATGATGATGGTTAACGTCCACTGAGACCAAATTGGTCTATCGGACCTACAATTTTCTTAATTTTTACTTGTCTGGCTCCTTGTCTTTCTTGGCGAGATTGGTGTTGTAGCTTTCTTTTTTTTCTCTACGGTCTTCCAACTTCCTTTATCTTGCATCTCCTTCATCTCTTCTGGTTCTTGGGACATTGGTGTCTTAGCTTCGCGATCTATTGTGTTCGTTCTTTTGAAAATAGTCGGAGAAGAAGTTTGGTTTAGGAGATCTGCTTTGCTGTTAAATGGAGATTTATTTTCTGCGGTATTCGAATCCTCATAATTGTTGATTTGTTGGGGCGGGCTTTCTCCTTGCTTGTTTTGAGAGTTGTTTCTTTCTTCCCTGATTTCTTGTGACTCAGAGTTTTCTCTAGAATATTCTTCTTTGATGACAGTGTAGTGTTCTTTTTGTGCTCCTTCCCACCATGTAGATCTGTGGTGGTTTTTTCTAGCAAAATTTTTCTTAAAGGCTTTTGGGGTATGAGAAGCCAACTTCCCTTGAAAAGATGGTATAAAAAATTGTTGAAGTATGGAGTGATGATGCAAACACGTGATGGAGTGAAACCAATCTTCAATATATCTGTCACTTTCTTGATTTCCCATCATACTATGAATTTCTTGAGCTTTTAAAATGGTTTGGTGGTGCAACCTAAAAGAAACCTCATTTTCTTCCATAGCTTCTACAATTTTTGAATTTGAAACATTCTGAATCTCATTGTAAGTTTTCTCTAATGGCACATGTGAGATAGAATGGGTGGGAAGGTTGGGTAAATTTGGAAGTTCAACACTGTAAGCATGTTGTACTGGTTTATTATGGTGAGGGTATGGAATTAATTGAGCAGGAAATTCAAAAGTAGAAATGTTGGGCAGTTTCGTACCATAACAGAAGATGTTCTTCATGTGTTTCTTCGAAGCTCCTTCTTCCAATGTTCTTGTCAATTAGTTAGTGAAATGGGTGGTGCTTACATCACCACTTAAGTGAAATCATGTGATTCATTTTTCAAATTTTCTATTTTTTTCCTAGTCATTCACACAAAAATTCAAACATCTATTTCTACTCTAAGTTCTTTAACAATCCTGCTGGAAAGCGGGCGGGAGAGCAGGGCTTTTACATGCTCTTGTACGCAGGTTTTTACCTTCCGTTTTTAATACCCAATTCTTTTCTAACAGGCACTCATCAGATGCACACTACTCCTTAGAAATGGCTACACTCTCCCCGGCAACGGCGCCAAAATGTCGAGCAATAAAAAGGTGTCTTTTTAACTCCTAATTACCTTCACATTAATTATCAACCCAGGGATGACTTTTTATTTCAAGAGTGTACTCAGTCTGAGGCGGCTATTTACTCAAGAGTAATGTTTTGCAGTATAGTGCTTAAAATCCAAAAGTAAATGAATGCTTGAAAAAGAAATCTAACAATAACATAAACTCAAATGCTCTGAAATCCAACTATTCACTCAGCAAACATCAATTGAGGATACAGTAACAATAACTCATTCCTCTAGAGATTGATGCAATTGAAATCAAACTAGAACAAGACAATCAATTTAGGAACGAGGAAGCAATAACCAATGTTCTCTACAGTTGACAGTCCTGCTTTAAAGCAATTAAAAGGAAATAGAAATTGAACTAAAGCTGCCATTGAAAGTAAACTAGGAAAACTCTTTAAAAGCAAACTATTGCAGTTAATCAACAGAAATGAACAACAAAGTAAATGGGCAGCAAACTGTAATTAAAGGAATCTGAACAACAAACTCTAATTAATGGAAATGAACAACAACAAAGCCAAATTAATAGCAATCTTTACTTTAAGAATAAATCGGACAGCACACGGAAATAGAACAGCATTGATTAATGATGGAATATGAAACAACGCTGGAAAGTCAAATATAAATACACAATAACTTAACACACGGCACACCTTAATAGTAATCTGATCTTGGTAATCTGATTATCAGTCTTAGTTATAAAGAATACGACTGTATTTTGGAATGGAACAGCAACGTTCATAGATTTAGCAATCGCAAGGAAATATAGTCTCTAAGATGAATTCAGTAATACCAATTAAAGAGTGTTACAACACGGATATGCTGTAATTGAACAATAATACATTCTGTAAGGACCAGCAATGTTATATCAATGATTAAAAGAACAGCAATGTGTTACCAAGTCAAGATGAATCAATACGGCATTCCTGTCATAGAGAACGATATTACTCAATTGAACATAAATCAGATATAACAGAACCGTGATGTAAAATAATAGAACATACCAGATTACCAAATAAAGTTGATAATGAAAACCACGCATAAACCAAAGAGATAATATACAGCAGCAGCACAATCCACCAGAGGCTGGGCCCTTAGCCGCCAGCGGATGCTGTTGGGTTACTTCAGGATCAAAGATGGAATGGCAACCAGATTTATATTAAAATATCAAAGCAGAGTTACAGTGGATTACAACAAGAAATCTCTCCATCTCTCAGCCATTATCCATTCTCTTTGCCATCCTCAATTCTGAATCTCTAATTCATCCTCAATTCCATCATTCGAATCCATCCCCCTCTCTGATCTCTGTTTTCATTTAAATAGAGAGAGATCAGAGAGAAGTTACAACAGAGATAATTACAACATGATTTCTATTACAAAATTAGATTGTTTCCAACCAATTGATCAACAAGAAGATATATTTCCATCCATCTTTCAACAAGAGCAAGGCGAATTTGGCTTTGCAGTTGAGATTTGGAAAACGGCCACACAACGAATCTGAGAAAATCGTGCTCAAAGAACCCTATGTTTCTCTCAATACAAGCTGAATTTGGGCAAACCGTTCTTCACTAAAGTTAATTTGGTCTATTCTGGACAAAACCCATGTTCTAGATTTTCCAGATTCATCTTCATTTGCTCAGAATCTCAACCGCAAAACTGTCACTTCTTATTCCAACGCATTTCTAAGTTGGCACTTTTAATGATCAAATCTTCAATCTGGAAATTATCTTGGAGGCTAAAAATGGTGAATAATGTTATAACCAATTTATTAAACTTTCATTGATAAAATCATGCATAATCATCAATTTATTAGAAATAAAGGAGAATAAATAATATTTTTACATAAGAGCATAAATCATTGTAAAATAGAATTATATGATAAATTATGATAATGACGTGATGAAGAATGGTAGAAATGGGTGGAATAAGCGTTCAAAAGTGACAATAATAATGGTATATTAACAACCCAACAAAACCCTTTCACTTGCACACCCTAGCCTTATGATCTTCTCCTCATATATTTTTAGGCCTTGCTCAATACCTCGAACCAAAACCACTTAAGAATCGTGGTATTCTTGGAAGCGATCAAATATCCATTACTCTGCTCAATATTGTGGGCTAATACCATGGTATTGACCCCTAGTATTGTCTCCTCTTGAATTTTCTTGATTTTCCAACATATACATGCTTTTCTTCTTGTGAAAGTGTGTGTATATGTTTACGCTTTTTTTGTTCTATGAACTAGCATGTATATGATGTTTTGACTAAGTGGACCTGCATATACATATTACACTGCTTTTCATCATGCTTTACCTTCAATTTCTTCATTCTGATTAGTAGACTTTAGTTCCATCTTCATGTTCTTCTATACTAATGCCCTATTACATCTTAATGGACCTGTTACACTGTGAGTTTCCTTTCATCAAAACTGAACTGACCAGTGAGTGAGTTTCCATCAAGGACAACACCTATATCATAATTCCAGCAGTGTTACCAGGAAAAGTGTCTATTTAGAACTGCTCTATCCCACTAAGGTGTGACAACTGCCTTAGAAACAAACAGAGAAAAACTACTTTTGTATTTCCTTTATGAATTAAATACAGAGGGGGATAGAAAGAACCGACCTGTGTCTTGCGCTAATCCTTTGATCCAATCCCTCTCTTCTTTGACAGCTTCCAGCTACTTGATCCCTTACTTTCTGAGCTTCACCAAGTACCTGTAAGATCACAGAAGAAGAAAACTATACAAAGACATGGATCTATATTTATAAACAGCTTAGGATCAGATTTAAGCTAACCATACAAATGTAACAAGCATCAATGATACAAAAGCATGGAGGAAAAACTCAAATAGTTTTTATTGACATACAAGAAGATCCAGGAGGAGTTACAACCGATGATTCCTGACCCAGCATCAACCTCCCAGCAAAGAAGCCCCTCTTCACCTCCAACAAAGCATAAATCACCCAATACTCTGATATCTATCTCAAAACCAACAGCAATTCCTTGCAATGTACAAAATTCCAGCCTCTAACCTCTGGATCTCTGGGATGAGAGATCTATATATAGATATTTTCAGAGGTGTGAGTCAGCTCTGGGTTTTTGATTAGTGTCTTCTCTCTGATATTTCTTGATGCCACTTGGAGATCTCATTGATCTCTTACTCATCCTTGGGCGATTTTGAGAGGCAAGTGTCCCAGGAGAAGTTTCTGGAAGATTCCATGATCATCCACCTCGCAAACTGTCTCCGCCACTTGTCTTTTCCCGTCCATCGCACCCTCACAATGTATTTAGGTGCACTGCAATGCACTTCCCGTGTGTACAAGGTGCGATGCAGCGCACCCTGGCCATGGAGCAAGTGCATTGATCCAGTTTTGACCAATTTTGAGTAGTTTTTCATGGAGAACTTCTGGGAGAAGCTGTAATCTGTTGACCTTGTTCCTTTAGGGGTTAGAACAACATTTTTAGGGAATTAGAAGCCCTTGGTTTATGTACATTTCATGCTTGGATTTGTAAGGCACAAAAATGTCTATAACAGTTGCCCCCTAAAGTATGAGGACGTTAACCTTTTGGTGTCGGGTGAAATGCTTTATTATGAGGGTCCGAAGTTCTTTCAATGTTGGGAGGAGACCTGTAATAAGATACAATACAATACATTATCTTCATACTGTTTTTCATGATCTAGCTGAGGCGGGCATTCCCATGCTCAGCTTTATAAATTCATTTTCATGTACATAGGACAGACAATCGTCTGATTGTAGACTGATGATTCTGATAGAGCCACCATCCTTTTGGTAGGATGATTATCTGTGCTGCAATGTTGTACATTTAATGTCTTTATTTCCCTGAATATATATCGCAGCCTGGATGGATGAAACTAGATCCGGGGTCTTCAATCTCGTCCGATCTTCACTCGAAGTACAAGTCGATCCATGTGAGAAATGTTCTGAAGTCGAACATGGAAAGACATCGCTTGATTACCAGTCAATGATGTAAATTGTTAACAAGCGCGAGAGGAATCACCGATAATGATAATGATCCTCAAGGTACTGCAGTACAATTCACGTGGTGTGAATAAAGGACTTGGCGTCGAACACCACGCAAAATCTTTCGGTCGAAGGTCATTGATGTAAACCTATCGCCGGAAGTGAGAAACTTGCCATTGAGGCATGCAAGCTTCAAAGTACTGAATGGGGTGTTCCTAGACCAACTTCTTGGATAATGAGCTGATGTCGACAAGAAGTGATCCGTCACAGGAGGGCCTTAATGAATCCCACATCAATGACACGGAACGGAGCAAATGATTTTGATGGAGGTGAAAACGATCTGATGATATACGGTTCAGGGTGGCGGTCATGAAAAAATGGAGTATAATGTATGGTAGTGGGTGGGACACAGGTGGCTTCTCTAGATGACTTCTCTTGAACAGGTCGGTGACACTGATGTGATGGATTGGTAGCATTAACCCCAAATGTGGATGGTATGGTGTGACCATGGCGATGTGACCGGTGAATGAAACAACCCAACCCGACTCGGACACGGAGTGGAAGTGTCATGTTCAAGAGCGACTTGCTACCAATAAAGATTCTTTGAGTTTTCTTCCCAATTTTTCCCCAGTCATTGCTGACCAGTACCTCTTTATTTTTGTCAAGCTTGAGGAGGATAACATATGCTTTTTCTATAATTTTCCCTTCGGGCAAACCCATCGCTATGTTTTAACGAGCCTAGCGATAGTGAAACTCGTTCTCGTCTAAAGACAAGTTTGTCGCTATTAATCTTTTTAACGAGTTTAACGACGAAGATAACTCGGTCCTTTTCATTTTTAGAGAGTCTGAAAAGGTACGTAAAGGTAACTCCAAAATTCCTATTTCGTCATCTAATCCCTTAAGTCCGAAAAAGTATAAAACAATACAGAAGGGATGAATTTTCGATAGTTTTAACGAGCCGAACAAAACAAGCGCTCGATCTTTTTGTGCAATAATCCCTCAGGTCCAAAAAGATTAAAATCTAGAGGAGGGATAGCACTTCCTGTCCCTTTAACGAGCTGGAAGGCCAAGGACTCGAAAATCTTTTCATATTTTACGAGTCAGTTGAAAAGAGCTTAAAGAAGACTCATCTTTTGAGGAACGAGTGATAAAACGGGTAGCAGCTGATTCTAGGTAAGGTTTGGAATTTTCCAATCACGGCAGTGTCACAAGGATGGCTAGTGAAATCACTCTTCGTAGTTGTTCCTCAAAATGGGTAAACAATCAAATGGAGGTGAATGATCGGCCAATGTAAAAGTGGAGGTGACGGTGCAAAATGGCTGAAGTACTACATTCACGGTGGTTATTTATCGGGGAATAGTTCATTTTTTAACGAGCTTAAATGCGGGTGGAAACATTTGCTCGGTACGGGTTTATTTTTTAACGAGCTTGAACCTTGTGGTAACACTGCTCGATAAGTTTGCATGCCCCCAGCATAATAACTCAAATCGAGGTGCATGCCCCCCAAGCTTCATTGCATTCAACTCGGTGGTTGGAATGAAGGTTTACCTTTGAGACTTGGAAAGGGGATTTGTTTCATTTTTTAATGAGGTTGACACAGTAAAAGAACTATCCTCATAATCCACCTTGTTTACAATATTTGATAGAAAATCAAAAACTGAAGGATGATTAAAGTTGCTGGAATAATCTTCGTGGTAAATCGGAAGATGGGAGCAATGGTAGTAATCTTCCCATGGTGCCTCTCCTATCATCTTTGATTGAATGATTCCTTCGTCTGTAGAATGTACATGCGACCAAGGATCTGAAGAGGTGCCATATTCCTTAGACCTATCTATCCAAACACTCGATGAGCATTGATTTGGGTTTGCCCGCCAAGCCAAGAAAATTGATTGCTACAATATTTCTAAAATGGCGATGATCCATGCTGACAAAATGTTTAGGAATCTTCTGAATCCATTAGATATAGAAGATTTCATATTGCAGTTTTCCACTATGGCCACTTCCGCCAGATTACTCGGAGGCGGTAGGGAAAAAGTACCCATTAAGGCAGGGTCTTTTAGGAGACCTACTCCGATATTTTGAAGCGAATGATTGCTTCCATGGATCATTGGAATGCTTCCCGTAACTTGTGAACTGTTGGGGAGAAATGTTTATTGGTCAACGATTGTAATTCCTCCTTGAAAGGGAAACGCAATCTTCCTGAAGTAGGTCGACACAACTGCGGCCATGGCATATATCCAGGGCCTTCCCAGTAGGATGTTGTAATCGAGGTTTCCGTCAATTACTTCAACATCAATTTCTACTGTTTTGCCCCCTAGTTCAACTTGCAAGTTACTTAAAATCCCATATGGGATGTATGATCATCCATCAAATGCTTTTAACGTCGTTGACGATCTTGACAAGGGTGGTGAGCCTAAATTTTTCCAGCAACTCAACGACATAATACATGTAGATGCCCCCTCATCAATAATTGTTCGATGAACAGTTTTGTTGAGGGCTTTCACTTGAATAAGGAAAGCTAGTTGAGCTAGTAACTGAGGGTCATATCTTTTATGATCAAAGGCCACAAGATTGGAATCCATTGCGTCAATCCCACTTATTGTTGATAATAGATCCTGCTTTTGGGAGGGGAACTTTTGTGGTACCTCAAGTGTCGACATAGCGAACGACGATTGGGCCAGGTCCTCTACTATATTATAATTCTGTGCTACTTTGGCACGAGGATTAAATGTCGATTTGTGTACTACTCCCTTTGGCGGATTTATCATTGGCTCAGGAATGATGGGCGGCACAACTTCGGTCAAAGTTGTTGTCGAACTACTAGGTTGTTCATTAGCCTTGTTATTCGATGGCTGTGGATTCCTGTAATCTTTATTCCTTGTCAAAGCATCATTTTCCTGCTTTGAGATAGACAACATAAGCACTTGGGATCGGGAAGCATTTTGATTAGCAACCAGTTTGGTTCCCGGGTTTGGAAACGGATCAGTCAATACTGCTGAGGTTTTTGAACTCTTAAAGAGTTTTTTAACTTCAGCTTTATGTGGACAATCTCTCGTCCGATGATCCTCATCGCATATATGACACCCCGCAAGGGGTTTCCTTTGCCCAGAAGGGTTTGTAGAAGCTTTATCGTGCTTCTTTTTCCTCCCTTTCTTTTTCTTCTTGCCCCCTGGTTGCTTTAGTTGTTTGCCCTTGTCAGTTGACACAGCATTTACTTCTGAAGCAAGAAGTTCCTCATTTGCATTTTGACCGTAAATCTTACGGGCCTTTTTAGATGTAGCCTTTGTCGATTTCATGTCTGTTGCGCCAATCACGCCATCACCAGCATGAGAGTCATTGTTTGATTTAGGAGGGGGAGGAACTGAGAATTCCGGTCTAGGAGCGTCAGGTATTTTATCGTAGAGCGTGCCGGACTGAGTGTAAATCAAGTCCAAGTATTGCACACGAGCAATAACCTGCTCTTCGGTGACAACACCCCCTTTTGCCACATCTTCCGTGATGGAAGGCAGTAATGACTTGATAAACCATTCAACTAAGAGCTGATCGGGAACATATGTTTTCACCATTCTACGACGACGTCGCCACTCATGTATATGATCAGATATGTGAGTGGCCGTTGGCTGTTTGAAGTTGGTAAGAAGTTCTGTTCCCGTTTTGTACCTTATCGGTAACTGAAAATGGGTTAAAAAGGTTGTGGCTAGGGTACTGAAGTTGTCAAATGAAGCTCTAGGCAATTCGATATACCATTTTGTTGCCAGACCAGTTAACGTTCGCTGAAAAAGGCGAATCCTAATCGAATCATCGTTTAGAGTGTTAGATGAACACCACAGATGAAAGTTCATCACATGATTCGACGGGTCTTCACCCAGATTTCCATTAAATTTAGGAATATCTGATGGAAGTTTATGCGGAATTGCCGACCACCAAGAGGCGTAAGCAATTGGATCATTCGTCAGTCGGTTTAAATCTGGTAATTCTAGAGTTGCTACAAAGGGAAACTGTTGATTCAGGTTAGGCGAAGCATACCCATGATAAGATGGAATCACCTGAGCAGTGGGTCTTTGCATACCAGCATAATGTATTTGATGCTGGCAACTTTGACAAGGTTGATGGGCACAACCATTATAATATGGTTGTTGATAACCGCTTTGGAAATGCGGTTGCCCATTACTTACAAAGACTTGTTGCTCAGGTCCTTGATATGATTGTTGGAATGGCGGTTGTTGAGATTGAACCAGCCATGGTTGTTGGACCATTTGCTGTTGCCCAATACTGGATGATTGACCAAGATGAGGAGTCATAGTACTTGTTTGAGCCTGAGTTGCTCCAGATAAGGAGGCACTAACCTAAGGTTGTGATTGAGTCATTGAGACAAGAGGCTGTTGTATCGCAACCTGAGAAACTTGGGGTTGACATACAACAGGTAACTCTTATACTTGCGACGCAGTCACCATAGCAGGTATGGTGGGAATATTCGACAAAGGGTGGACTGGTTGCATTGAATATACAACCCTTGGTTGCTGAGGTAGTATTGGTACCCAATCGCTGGATGTAATTCCAGTTTGACCTGAACTTTGTTGTAAACTCCCATATGGTTGTTCTCCGGGAGGGAACAATGAAAAGGCATACTGCCCTCCATATGGTGGAAATCGAGTACTTAAAGGGTAAATTGGCCTTTGAAGACACATTGGATCAATTTGTTGAGTTTCAACATAAGAAATACCAGATGATAATCCGAATGAAGAAATAGGAACTGACCATGTCGTTGAAACAGTCCCTGATTGGACTCCGGCTTGTTGTTGATAACTCTCCTGGACAAATGGTATACCATCGAAAATCGTTGGAGTAGCAGCAGGAGGCTCTGCCGCTGCTGCGCCGGATGACACGGTCCTAGATGTTGATGGTTGTTCAAACATATCAGTCTATCCAAAAGATTTCCTAGCGATTCTACAAGAACTTGCGATGAAAGGAGACTAACTTCGAAGATCAACAAGGGAAAGGTGATGATTATTCCATTTAAAATAAATTTTAGACGCTTTGACACAACTTGTTTTTTCAATTTTTAAGAGTCGAGAAAAAACAAAAGATGACTCTAGTCGCCTTCGATTTTTAATGAGCCTGAAGTGACAAGTGCTCAGATGGACCTTTTCCGTTAAGGAGTCTAAAAAGGAATGAAAGGGACTGCTCTGGAGATCTAGGTAGAGGGAGTACCAAACCAATAGCAAAACTGCAGAATACTTTTTACGGTACGGCAGTCAATCTTCCCGAATGTTGTGTTCAGTGCATTGCGATCGATAGGGCGGCAGACACGGCTTCCTATGGATAAAGGATTTAAGCCTATAGGGGTCTCCCAAAATATACTCGACGGTACGTGGGAGCACAAGTCCGTACTGGCACTTATCGTCTCAAAGTGGAGGAATCACCCAACCATCAGTGAGGACAACAGTTACCAGGCTTTACAACGCCGGAATACATCTCTAGCCTAGACCTCTAAATGTTGTACGTTAAGTTCCAAAGCGTTGTTAGATTCATTGAATTTATTTTAAGTTGATCTTGCTTATGAAGTTTGCCTTTTGGGTTCACCACGAGATGTAGATGTAATTCCTAAAATGCAATCTAAAGATGATAAACAAACTTTTATCTCTTTTGTGCAATGAAAATCCTAGCTACTAGAGGAAAAGAAAGACACAATCTTTTCACAAAGAGCAAAGAGCACACTGTAAATGCACTTTCCTAAATCAAGCCAAACAGACTGTCAATATGCAAATGCACATGCATGTATTTGTTTTCGACTTTCTTAGTATTGATGCTAAAAATAAAGTTGATGTACAAATCTGAATTTGCTTTCAAGCGACAAACACAAACAAGCTTCTTTTCGAAATCAAAAGATAGAGACGATTACGACACTTTAAGATTTTGAAATAAACACTCGTTTTTGACACTAGAAAATCACAAATTCAGACCAAAGGTAATAGTAAAAGTATAATCGACCATCAACAGCAATCAAACTTTCTCCTATGATCGAAATCGACACTTGCGACATATCTAAATCAAAGGACGACAGTACGACTATTCTACTTTTGCAATGGAAAACTGTAAACGACTCAAAAAACACACAAAAACATCTACAGTTCTTTTGTACAAAGGAGGCGGAATAACAACAAGGAAAAGGGGTTTTAAACAGACATACACTGATCACAGGCAGCAAAATTCAGAGACAAAACTGGAAAGAATGAAGCACAAGAAGCTCAGCTGCACAAGGCTAGTCTGATCAGCGCACCTGTAACACAGAGAAACTGGATTGCAGCGTAGGTTGCCCTTTCGGGAAGTGCGCTGAAATGTAGGAACTCTTAACAGTACCTGCGCTGGGCCAGAAACGAGAATCTGTCCGAGTTCTGGGTCACGGTTTGCAGTTTAGTCTTTGGTTTTTGGCCGAGTAAAAGCAATCAGTAATGCACAATCAGGGGTAGATCTAAGGAGGGTCTAAGAGCTATCACAAGGGAAATCAGATCATTTGTGAATCAGTTATTCAAATCATAAACAAATCCAGTGAATGGATTGAAGCAGCAGATGTCTACTTTGCATTTGTTATGGCAAATGCAGTTCGAATGCTACTTATAAGTTTATGAAACAAACAACAAAGAGATACACAAACAAACTAATTAGACATTCTCCCCAGCGGAGTCGCCATTTTGTTACCAGGAAAAGTGTCTATTTAGAACTGCTCTATCCCACTAAGGTGTGACAGCTGCCTTAGAAACAAACAGAGAAAAACTACTTTTGTATTTCCTTTATGAATTAAAGACAGAGGGGGATAGAAAGAACCGACCTGTGTCTTGTGCTAATCCTTTGATCCAATCCCTCTCTTCTTTGACAGCTTCCAGCTACTTACTCCCTTACTTGCCCAGCTTCACCAAGTACCTATAAGATCACAGAAGAAGAAAACTATACAAAGACATGGATCTATATTCATAAATAGCTTAGGATCATATTTAAGCTAACCATACAAATGTAACAAGCATCAATGATACAAAAGCATGGAGGAAAAACTCAAATAGTTTTTATTGATATACAAGAAGATCCAGGAGGAGTTACAACCGATGATTCCTGACCCAGCATCAACCTCCCAGCAAAGAAGCCCCTCTTCACCTCCAACAAAGCATAAATCACCCAATACTCTGATATCTATCTCAAAACCAACAGCAATTCCTTACAATGTGCAAAATTCCAGCCTCTAACCTCTGGATCTCTGGGATGAGAGATCTATATATAGATATTTGCAGAGGTGTGAGTCAGCTCTGGGTTTTTGATTAGTGTCTTCTCTCTGATATTTCTTGATGCCACTTGGAGATCTCATTGATCTCTTACTCATCCTTGGGTGATTTTGAGAGGCAAGTGTCCCAGGAGAAGTTTCTGGAAGATTCCATGATCATCCACCTCGCAAACTGTCTCTGCCACTTGTCTTTTCCCGTCCATCGCACCCTCACAGTGTATTTAGGTGCACTGCAATGCACTTCCTGTGTGTACAAGGTGTGATGCAGCGCACCCTGGCCATGGAGCAAGTGCATTGATCCATTTTTGACCAATTTTGAGTAGTTTTTCATGGAGAACTTCTGGGAGAAGTTGTAATCTGTTGACCTTGTTCCTTTAGGGGTTAGAACAACACTTTTAGGAATTAGGAGCCCTTGGTTTATGGACATTTCATGCTTGGAGTTGTAAGGCACAAAAATGTCTATAACAAGCAGTTCCTTCATCATAGTAATCATAGTTTCGAACTACCTCAAATTCTCCATGAGGTCATATTATGTTGATTTCATCTTGTCAATATAGAAGAGTTCAAGGCACATTGTCTACAAACTTTTTTGCATCATTCTAATTGAAGGTATTCTTCATATTTCATCATGATCATGTAATAAAGAATTTTAAACCATACTATATATAATCATATGATGATATGACTTTATCTATCTATTACCACATATACATACCTTTTCCTTTATGTGATCATCTATACTTTCCTTTAGCAACTTTCTTTCCTTGCTTCAATATGAGAGTACTTCAACCAATTTGTCATTCTACCTAAATTTTTCACCATACCTTCATCCTTCTAAACAATGGATCCCACACAAGGTGGATAGTAGACTATCAGTGAGACACTTTCTTCTTCCAAGCAGAGGTGAACCTTCTTATAAATATTCCAATGGAGGATCTTTATTATCCTCATTCTGCAAATTCTCCTTTCTAATAATGATGATGTATGATGATATTTTTATCTTTTATCTTGCTAGATGACTTTTTCCAGCTATGTATCCTCCTACTGTGGTTTTCTTTCAATGTCATGAGCTACTTTATTTCTATCATGATGACAACTTCAACCGTGTAGACTTCTACTTCAGTTATCCTTCCATGTTTATAAGATGATGTCATCTATATCTCAGCTCTAATGCATCTATTAACTTTTATGAACATGAAAATGTGTGATATACCTTTCAAAAGTGGAGCTTTATCACTTCCTCCTTCTTTGACTTCTTATTTCCAAATTCTTCTTCTACTTCCTCCATAACATGGGCTTCATTTCTTTCCTTTATCTTATTGTTTTCCTTCTTGAGTTTATGAAAACTAATTTTTAAATTTCCATATTCATTATACTCATAGCATTGTATGTTTGACATGTCCATCTTCTTCCTTTTCTTAGGATCAAACTTTCCAAACTTTCCTTTCTTCCTAGCCATGGTAGCAAATTCTTGAACTTGTTCATTTGATACAACATCACTTTTTTCTTTTAACCTAGTTTCTTTAATATTACATAATGACCAAAGTTCATTGGATGGAGTGGCTTCCTTATTTTCATAGATACTTGATAAAAAGTTGACCTATTCATTAGGTAGTGCATTGAGCATAACGGTGGTCATTTCTTTATCAAACATTATTTCTCCTAGCTCTTGGAGTTGATATTTTATTTGAGATACCCTCATAAGGTATGGGGCTACTCCTTCCTTTGATGCCTTCATCTTGTATAGTTCGGTTCTCAATGATATAACTTCTCTTGTAGTACTTATAGAAAACAATTCTACCAACTTATCATAGATTTCTTTTTATTTCTCCAACTTTGCTACATAAGGAATGAGAGAATCCTTGATTAATTCTATAAGGATCTATTGAGCCCTTACTTCTCCTTTCATGTACTTCGATATTGCTTGAGATTTATCTTGTGATATTTTAGAGATTTAACCCTTAACATATTCAATAAATTCATTCTCTAAGAGGATCAAATCTATCTTCTTTTTCCATGCAAGGAAATTTGATGACCTAGCCAATTTGTTGCTATCCTTGTAGAATGAAGTTATATTAATGGTATATTTAGACATAAATAGAAAATACTTAATTTTCAAGTGAATATGTATCTTGATGATGATTTCTTCAACTTGATTTCATATCGATGATGTTTACTTATTGAATATGCCTTGTTGATGATGATTGCTTCCTTGATGATATCTTTCTTTTTCAAGGATGGCAATACTTCTTATTTTAGATGGTAAGAAATGTCTTACTTCAAGTATGTGATCCTTGTGATTTGATGCTCCTTATTTCCTTCCTTCAATATTATGTGTGGATTAGTCCTTCTTAATGATCTCCTTGTGATCAACCCTTATGTATACTTCTTCAATTGAATGATCTTCAAGTTGCCTCTTCTTTTCTTGTCACCTTAGATATGATGCCATGTTGAGAAATCTAGGGGAAACTATATTAGGTGATTTCTCTTACTTTTATAAATGCTTGTGATGAATTTTTACTTAACTTGATTAGCTTCTCTTTTCACTTGATTATTATTGGTTTTCTCTATCATCAAACAACTACCATACAATGATGATCAATGAGACAAGAGGACAGAAAATGTAGGTTGTAATCTAGGGCCAAAACCTCTCCTCTTGAGAGGAAAATCCACAAGAATTATTCTCTTCTTATAGAATTTTTAGATGATGAATTTCAAGACCTAAGACCTTTGACAAATATCCCTCCAAGACCAAGTAAAGCTTCTCCCTTTTCATGAAATTTTCTTTCCTACTACTTTGACCTACCAACTTCTAGCAACATAGACCCGGCAACTTCCAAAAACTTTGACCCATCAACTTTCAACAACTTTGACCTAGCAGCTTCCAACAACTTGTTTACATTATGATGCATGTGTTGTACTTGATGGCAACCCATTAGTGGCAAAACAACTCACTTGTATATGGTAACTAGATGAATCTATAGGAGAGATATCAGAGGTGATAGAATGATGGATCAGAATAATGGTTAAAGGTTTGATACAGGGAGGTTGTTAGTGTGTGTTGTCCTTGGTAACAGTTATTCTTTGATAAATGAACTAATTGATAAAAGTATAAACATGATGTGAAAAAATTCATGGTAGTTGTGTTTACAGATGTGAAAAAATGCAGGGTTGTTCAAAGGAATCAGTTTAGAAGTAATATACAATGGAAAATCACATTATAACAGATCTATTCAAAGGTAACAGAATAATGGTACAGAAGAACGGGATGATGGAACAAAGGACTACAGATCAAAATCATGAAATTGAGGAAAAAGAATGTTTTCAGGTATGTTAAGTTGTATACACCTATTCACTGTACAAAAAGAGAGTATACAAGCAGATTCACTGTACCAAAAGAGTGCATATGCATACACACACTTTCATAAGAGGAAAAATGCATATGGGATGGAAAATTAAGGAAATTAAAGTGAAAGAATATCGAGGATCCATACCATGGTATTATCCCATAATATTGAGCAGAATAATAGTTACTTGATCCCGTCCATGAATACCACAGGTTCTAAGCGTTGTTTTGGTTCGAGGTATTGAGAAAGGTTAAAACTATATGAGAAGACGATCAAAAGGCTAAGTGCACAAGTAATGAATATCTTATGAAGTGTTAGATTAAAATAAATTATGCATGTTATGGGTTTCTGATGCCTTGCTTGATCTGGACTAAGTATGCACCTGAGTGTTTGATGATGGATAATATCTAATGATGGATCAAGATCATAATGACTTATCATTATGTGATTTGATAATGGATAAGCTAGATCTAAGTGCTAACAAATGTTTTGTCCTTTAAATTATTTGATATGGGTATATCTAAAGTCTAGAATAGTTGCGATGTTATAAGCTTTTATTTGCAGATATATATGTTGGTTCACCTTGGTGAAGGTGTGTATACACGTTGCTTCAGCACTACCAAGTAGCGTATGCAAAATAAAAGCATGTTGTTCAGAGATGGTTGATCTATCTGATCAATGTTGTTGTTTTACTGTCATCTATCAATGATGTCTTCTTAGATCTGAAAGTAGAACTAAATGTATAAGGAGATTGAGTCTAATTGATTGATTGATTCAGTGAGAAGGGTGATCTTTGTTGTTATATGTTTAGATCTCTGTAATTTGACAGTAGGTCTTGATAATGTTACTGGTTGGTATAGTTTTCATTCAGAGGTTTTTATGATTCAGTACTTTTGGAGGTATACTTTGGTTTGGTTAAAGGAAGTAGCGTATACATGCAGGTTGGCTTCACTAAAGTAGCGTATACATTCTGACACATGATTTTTGAGGTTACAGTTGGTTCTGGTTGTTGATGCAGTGTTCTGGGTTCAGATATGTGTACTAGTTACAGTGATCTGTTTGTTCCAGTTAATTGGTTGAATTGATGATTAGATGATTCAGTTATGTCAGAGGTTTTGATTTAGTTGTAGTTCATTTAGAGTTTGATGATTGAGTTTTAGATTTGATGAGTTTCAGTGATTTATTGACTTAGTTGTGGTTTATTCAGAGATTGATGATTTGGTTTTAGTTATATCATAGATTGATGATTGAGTTTCAATGATTGGTTGATGCAGATGTATTTGATGGTCGTATTGCAGTGATGATTGATTTTGGCTTCAATGTTACTCATGGGTCCAGTATGAAAATTTGATGAAACGTGGCCTTCATAATGTGTTGATGTGTACCAGGAGTATCCAGTCTGAAAATTTATGAAACGTGATCCCTAGAGGATTATGAGGGTTGGATCCTTCAGTAAGGAATTTGAAGCTTCTTGCCAGTAGTGGTTGGTGAATAGATCATGGGGTTGGAGCTCCCTTCCAGTAGTAGTTGGACAAAGAGAGAAGGTTGTAGCCTTCTGTAGGTTGACGCCTACTTACTGGTAAACATATCGTCTAGTACACGAGCTAGGGGATTATAGCTCCCTTCCAATAGAAGTCAGAGAACAAGAGAAGGTTGTAGCCTTCTGCAGGTGGATGCCTATGTATTGGTATGATTCTACACCAGTACAATATTGTAAACAGATTATTCTGTTTATTAAAAGAAGACAAAGACAACAGTAGTAGGTGGTTTTTCTCCCGCATTAGGTTTCCACCTTAAATCTTGGTGTTCATGTGTGTTTCTTATGTGTGATGGTTTATTATGTTATTATTGTACATGGTTACTGTTTAATGTTTAAAAAACTATTGATGCACTGATTAAATATTAACATATGATAAATTAATTGAATCATAAGTTCATTGGATATACGTTGGTTTCCTTAAGAACAATTACGTGAACACGCAAGTTCCCTTCACTGATGTAGCGTATATAAATCTAATTATTAAACGGAAAAAGTTATTTATTTTAAATACTGATTCACCCCCTCTCAGTATTATTCCCAACAATTGGTATCAAAGCAGGTCCTTTGGCAGAATCTTGATCACTTGAAGGAGATCCGTAGTAACAATGGGAAAGAAGCAAAAGAAGAAAGCACCTCAAAAGAAGAAGACATCTCAAAGGAACTGTGACAGTGGGAGAGACGATTGGCTATTATGTGGAAGCAACTCTTCAGATTCAGAATCACCTCAGAATGAATATGAACAAGAAAAAGAATTATCAGGTATGAATTTTTTGTCCTCTGGTGATACATTTCTCTGTTCATTTGAAGATAATGAATGTGACAGTGAAACAACTGAATTTTCTCTTATGGGTGAAGGAGAAAGAAAGCAAATAGAGGCAGAATTCAAAAAGCTCATAGACACAATTAGAGATCAAAAATATCTAATTGATAAAATGGAATGTGCCTATAAAGAAGAAGTTACCAGGTTAAAATCTCAGTTGGAGGAAGGAAACAAAATAAAGAAGAAGTACAAAGAAAAGGAAGATCAAAGTCAAAGGTAGCAGGATGAATTGACATCATTGAGAAATGAATTGAATGAAAAGGACACAACAACCAAGGAACTTATAGAAAGAACCAGTTACTGTGAAGGTCTTGAAGCTATGGTCACTTATCTAAAAGAAGATCTTAAAAATTAAAATAAGCAGAATGAATAACTACTTCAAGAATTTGAAGAACAATAAAATGAAGTTCTAGAATTAAGGAAACAAGTGGAAGAAGGAAGAAAAGTTGAAGAAATCATGAAGAAGCAGTATCTTGAAAAGGAAGAGCAATATCAGGTTGAGGTAAATATCCTAAAAGGTAAATTAGAAGAAAAGGATAAACTTTTATGATTTCAAGATAGTACTAAGATTTTGGATGATATTCTTAGTAGTCAAAGGTCTCCTACCATCAAATTTGGTCTTGGTTTTCATGAAACTGTTAAAGGTGAATCTAGCTCACAAACTAAAGCAAGGAACTCTAGTGCAAAATCTGAAATGCTCAACAAGGAGATAAGAGGTCAACCCCATCAACAACCAAGGAAAGAAAGTCTTCAAAGAAAATCATTTACTCCTAATTATGGTAGTGGTAATCAATTCTTTCCTCTGATGAATAATGTTGAATGTTTTATATGCCATAATTTTGGACATGTTGTAGCAAGATGCGGAAGTAGAATGGTTCAAGCTAATAACTATCACACAGAAAGATCATTAGCTTCCAATTAATTTAAAGGATATTGTTTTTCTTGCAATATATTTGGTCACAAATCCATTGATTGCTTTAGAGGGAATATGAAACATATAAGATGTTATTCTTGTAACAAGTTTGGGCATGTAGCAAAAGAATGCAAGAGAAAATTTCAGCCACCATACCAAAAGGAGCAAACATCATCACACTCCAATATATGGAAAAATAAGGAACTACAGTCAAAAAAATGTGGCATAACTTAGTATACAGATAGAACAGACTCAGGAGGAACTGAAAGTATGAAATTTCAGTGTTCTAATTCTCATACGCAATTATCATGAATACAAGTTGCGTATATATGCGAGTTAGAAGTTGCATAGTCGCATATATGTTGGTTTGATGAAGATGCAGTGGGACAGACTCAGAGAAAAAGGGTTTGATATGGTTCAGACAATTATCAATTATCTTTTATGTCTAGATGATTGATGACTACAGTATGTGGATGTTACTTAGAAGTGATTTTGACCCTCATAAGTTGTTTATGACTTGATGTATAACTAGTTGATGATGATGCCTTGATGATTCTTACTAATATATGCAATGATCAGATCTGACAGTGAACAGTTGGCACAGGTTTAGGGGGAGAATATGTTATGCTTCTAATAATGCATTGTTGGCATTATTTTTAGAAGTATTTGGTACATAACTATTCTTATCAATGGTGAGGATGCTTATGTTGTTGAAGTGTTTAAATGATACATCATGTTATGTTGCAATGTTGCCTATGATGAAATCTCAGATGATACTTATATTTCTTGAGCCACATAGTTTTTATTCAGATCAGATTTATGGATGATTGTGGATGACTCTTTTGATGATGCATATAGTACATATGGTATGTTGCTTACATGGTGATCTTCATAAGGACAAGGAGAAGAACAAATCTTGAGTACACAACTTCATTATTTGATAAGTGTCATTTATTTTATGCTATTGTCATCATGCCTTCAAAAGATTCATAAATTTCATATGGTGCAGTTATGGATGAGGATTCCTATAGTTCTTGAGGATTTTTGTTGTTGATGGTATCAAGAAATATTGACAAATGACTAGGAGCTCATGGTTTTCTAGATACATATTGTTATCTCTATGATGGACACATATTATGTTGATACATGGATGATTACTTAATTTACACCTTGGTAAATAATGTTGGTTGGCCAAGAAAATGGTGTTATTGCAAGTTACATGAAGTCATATCTATTTGAAGACATGGCTTACTTGGTCACATAATGATGATGATTCTTACTTTATGATGATAGGTTTTATTTCCATGGTTGATTCTTATCATATAT